>LR990304.1:15010144-15610144 GCA_905147355.2 Apotomis turbidana | reverse complement strand
ATAGAAACGTGAAAAATTATTAATTTGTATAATTTCGAAACCAACTTCAGAGGTTCACAAATCCACTAGTTTTAGTTTGGGAAATAATGAAATAATGAACTTTATTCTGCAAGTAGGCCACAAGGGCACTTTTACATGTCTGAGTCTACCGGCATTTCACAAGAGGAGACCACTGTTGAGAAGAAACGCCGAAAGAAACTCAACAGTAAGTCATTTTTTCAGAAAGCATAAGTAGTTACTTAACTATTACAATGATATGAACTTAACTATACGTAGTTTTACAAGAAAACATATTAAAAGTGTATTTTAAGATATAATTGAGGAAAAGTGTAAGAATAAAATAGAAACTACAAGAAAACCTGGCGGTTTATCACAATTTATGTACGTTTGATATGCTTTCTTATTAGAACTGTGTCCCTTAAATATGTAAATATGTTTTTTTTTTTGAGTGCACTACATAGTGCCTAGCTCCACTTTGCCTGATGGCGAGCAAAAAGGGGAGCCCAAGTCGCAAAGGCAACTGTCAATAAACCAACGGTGTCTTGCCCGTTGACAATGCCATGCTGGACCGAGAGATGCTTCTTCACGCTTCTTTCGTTCTTTCTTTCTGTTTAACTGGTAAATTCAACCATTTGACTACAACATAGGTAATTATAAAGAAGTCTTTTTTAATGATCCATGCTTGCAAGGGATCCTGTCGTAACACGGGCCTTAATAATAAAGTAGACATCCGCGATAAGTAGAGAGGGCACTTTTATGTAGCAGTAAAATTTTGTCAATAATTTTATTTTATTAGTCACAAAATCAGGGGTAGCAATTTGTCTTTCGGTGTAGAGAGGTTTATAACCGTATGAAAGTTTTTTTATATTACCTAGAAATATGAATTATATCATGAAATATCATCGTTTTTATTCATTGTACTCGAATCATTGTTTTGTCATGTGCCTGAGTGTTTAACAGATTGCCAAAAAATATACAAGAGCTTTCTTTAAATAGATTTAAAAACAAAGTAACGCAACTATTAAATGAAAAAATTGACTACAGTGTGAAGCATTTCCTCTCTCGTGAGATGTAATGTCCAAAATATTGACATGGTAGTATTGAAGCACAGATAGCAGAATAAGCTGCCTATCGTCACATATCATACTATATCACTTTTGTACCTACTTTTTCTGAATAAATAGCTATTCTATACCTATATGTGTCTCTTCTAGCATGTTCTGCTGGGCTAACATATCTTTTCGCGACTTCGGCTGTCGCGCGACTCAGCATTACCCATCTAGCTCGCACGGTATCGAAAGGAAAGTGACAGGGAGCATTTGTCGCGCGTCAAATATTCGCGTTTCACTTCAAAATTATGCTGGGTGTATTGCTCATCATCATTATATCAGCCGATAGACATCCACTCCTCAAAGGCCTCCCAACAAAATTGAAGTAGAATTAAAATTTTCTGTATAAATTAAATATCTCATTACGGCACTCGTATTTCGGATACGACTATCAAACAAATTCATTGAGCTATTCTTAAATAGCGTAATTAATTAAACTCAGTTACAGTGAACATTCATTAAAGTTGTTCCGCAGTTAGTGTGGTTCGACAGTTGGATTTAATTGGTTTTTATTTTATTAAAATGCACATCATTAAATTCAATTGTTGTTGACCTCTGTTTATTATTTTACTGTGTATCTCTCATGTTTTGTATCCCTGTGTATTTGAGGTGTGCAATAAAGTGGATTTATATTTGTATCATGATATTTCATTACAAACTAGACTTTTCCTTCGACTTGTGACTTTTTAAGTCAGGCAAAAAAGCCGGGTAAGTGCAAGTTGGGCTCGCGCACTCAGCGTTCCGTAAAAACCATGATAAGATGCAATATTGCTCTAATCTAAACTGTTATCCCCATACATCAATATAGGTCGCGGTTAGTTTACCAACTGCAAATAAGTTTACAACGGAAAAAGTTATTATAATATTAGTTATAGCAGTTACTACAAATTTACGGTTTTCGCATGGCTTCCTTTACTTGTCATGGCATTGCTTTTTGTCAATTGTCATGTTTCTACGTCTACGGGAAGTCATCTATAGGTTTTGTTCCCTTGAGGCAATATATGCGCCATAAACGGAGCATAAACGGCCTTATCTTTAGATTGTGCTGACTTAGAAGTTTGATTTTACCAGTGCTCATGCCCGCGTTCCGGAGATAAATACCTTGACAGACGGACAGACCGATAGATGGGCAACAAAGTAATCCTATGAGGATTTTGTTTATGCCAATTGAAGTGCCCTTAAAGTGAATAAATACGAGTATTATGTTAAATAATGCCGTGATAAAACAGATATATTAATTATTAGCACTCAAATCGTATCAGAAACTTCCTTTGTGATTTCCTCATACAAGTCTTAATTTCCGACATTCCTGCATAGAGGAGGTGTTATTTTTAACAACATGCCACGTGGTATGAAACCACCAACAGTCGATTAACAAGTTTTAATTAAACTTGGCTTATTAAAATTTAGCCACAGCCGTACTTTAATGTAAATACGAGGATTACACCACAGAAAACACGTTTCTGCAAGCTTTTTGGAGTTGCAGCGTTCTTGCATTTTATCTCAGTTCAGTAAGTAGAGATGGGAAATGGCACAGCGTGATATTTCAGTGACTATTACTTTCGTTCCAGTTTCAAAGTCACTGTGACATGTTATCATGTCATCAGATCTCTGTACAGAAATTATCGTGATCGCGGAATGAAAGATCACAGAAGGCTCTCTTTCTTTGTATTTCATCGGTTGTTTGTGTTCACAATTGGCCGTGGGGCGTGGTGCTAGGACCAACCGATGCCTGTGTATCGATACGAATGTGCGTCTATTCAGAATGAACTAAAGGCAGAGTCAAGCATCTAAGTGGTGGGCTAGTACCGAGGAAGGCGACGTGTAGTTTGCCCATCTTGCGATCGCCCTGTTGTTTCATTACATCGAATTTTCATTTCGTCGATTTTTATTCCCCTGTCATCATATGTTCGTCATAAACTATATTTTGGTACTATTGATTTAATAATACGTCAATTAAAAGAAACAATCGATAAACGTTTGTCGACGAAACAAAGGTCAAACCGCCCATCCTGTCGTGATGAGTTATTTGATACGTTACTTCTTCGAGACAGAGTGATAATTTCTAACGATCTCTAGTTACTTACATTTTCATCGTGACGATCACCCATCTCTATCCCAACGGGAAACATGTCAAGGCTGAATACAGAAGACGCTTAATTTGAATTTCATACTGCAACGTCAAACGAATACTAACTTTAAAATTCAAATTTTCGTGTCAAAGACATGCACGACTTTGTCTTTGCAACAAGTTGTTGAGTTTACGAATAAGGTCATAGCGTGTATAATGTTACTACTGAAAATTAACATTACAAAATTGTAACCTACTAACGAATAACTTGGCAGTTATGGCTACTGAGCAAGCCGCAGTAAATACAGTGTGTCGCCATGTTTTCGTAACTAGGAAGGACTGGCAATTTGCAAATAATTAATTCGCGAGGAAATGTCCAAAGTACCAGTTTAGATAATGATACCAAACCTCATCCTTAGTTACTATATCGTACCACGGCGTGCGCTGTGATCGTATTACTGTACTTACAAAATGAAACTTCTTACATAGCCAATTTGCATCAGGATTGATTGAGTTGACACTGGTGGCAATAATGAGAGAGAAAAAGAGGGTAGGAGAATTAATGTCCCTTAAACTATTGTATTTATTCCAAAAATAATAAAAGCCCTTCGGCTGTTTTAGAAGCAGGCTTTTTCTATACTTCCATGTAACTGCTGGTCCCCGTTCACCCAAAAACAATTGAGATAACTGTCTATAGTGTATTTTCTTCGTGGAGGGAAAACTCTTTAATGAAAACTGGCCTTGAAAGGCCTCGTACAGAACCAGTTCTGACTCCTGTTTTATAGATGGTCGAAGGGATTTTAAGATTTACTACTTTAACATTCTTTAGACTAGTCTAAATAATACATCCTTTGTAATTAAACATTTAAAGTCTTCAAATTCAACTAAAAGTACAACCCTCGATAAAATTAGCCGCAAACAAGGCCTTAAATAAATCCATCTGGGTTCAATAACATTCTTTACGGAACCCTCGAAGCTGGGGACCCTCAGAGGGTCCAATTACCCGCATTAAATAATAACGGAAAATCGATGCGAGTCTGAGCGATTTTGGGCGATTGAGGGAAGCTAATCGCCTCGGGCCGGCCACTCGATAGTTTCCGCCGTTTTAAACATTTTCATGTAGTATAAAAGGTCCATTTATAGTTAAAATCCAATTAAGGAGCCTTTATGAAAGGTTGTATAGCATGTATTATTGTCCATTACGTAGTGGCGTTGGAGTTTGAAATTCTATTGTAGAGTTGGTTACGTTTTTGTTAAAAGCATTTTTATTGTCATTTTTTTATTTCTTTCCTGTGTGCTATGCAGAAAACATATTTTGTTTCAGTAAAAGTTGCAATTTTGTGGACGTCACAGTAAAAATGAACTAAGACCAGTCTTGAAATTGAAAAATTACATTTTATAAAGTGTTAAAAAAGTTGTGATGAGACACGCTGTAAACGAATAACAAGGTATAAATTTGCTTCGCCATAATCTGAAAGCTCATAAATTAATAATAAACACACCAGTTACTGTTTAGGGATCCGTAACTAAAGGGCGGTCAGGCCCGGCCGTCCGTCTGTAACATTGTCTTCTACTCTACTCTACTCTACTCCTACGACGGTGTATTTTATTTTTCTACTACTTGTGCCCGATATTACATTAAGTTAGTATTTGCCAAATACCAAATCTAAAGTTAAAATCACCCAAAAATCCCCAAGCAATTCAATTTGGAAAACAAAATTCCTCCAAACGGGATGCAGTCCGACTTATCCCAAGACATTAAACGCCGCGACGGCAGCGAGGATAAAGAAACTGGATCCCGTAATCTATCCCACGGGATGACGCTCAGGACGGGGAGTTAATGACACTTTGCAAAATTAAAAACCCGGACCGGGCCCGACAATTTGCCTAAATTAAAGTAAGAGTTGGCAGTTTGAGTACTACTTGGTTTTATGGCGAGGATAGATTTTTTTATTGGACTTTTTGTCCCGGGGCTAGATTCCAACGGACTGATGACATTTGTCCGAGCAATCACTAGTAGGTATTTGGCTTTTGACCACTCTATTCTAAATAATATTTTCAACATTCATATTGTTAAAACACAAATCAACGTCAAGAGCGACCAAGTTATGAATGTATCCATCTTTGCTATTCGAACCGAATAGACTGCTGAATTTTTACCACAGATGTGGAAAATTATATGTACATCTCATTTTACCACATATTTTCTATCCAGACCAGAATAGCAAAGATCCGTCAGATCTAATTAGATATCCGATATAATACTGTGATGAAACAGACCCGCTGCTTAATTTGGGACATACCAAAACCCTTACAACACCATAAGTGCCTGAACCTTTAATTTTTTTTTTGGCGGGCACCGTTCGAACCTGCGTTTCCAACGGCTTTCCGGGCCAACACCCGATTATAAAGTCTAAATCTTTACGGTAGATGGAATTACGATGCCATAGGCATGTAGAAGCAACTGGTAAAAAAATCAATAGCTCTCGCATCAGGTTCGGTGGTCCAATAGGTAGGACGCCCGTATTGGCCCGGAAAGCCGTTGGAGACGCAGGTTCGAACCCTGCTTGAACCGAATTCAATATTTCACTTCATTGTAAACATTTGGTCTACGTTAGCAGACGTTACTGCTTTAATAATAATAATACCAATTAAAGCCTCATCAAAAAAGAGCTTCAACTTGTTTGTCTAGGAAACAACAGCTCGCTTTAGTAGCATAGAATTATGGAATCAAAATTTGGTGTAAGTAATTGACGTAACGATGTAAAGAGCACTACGCCGGAAACGTAGCGTAACAGATTCGAGTGCTTACAGTGAATTATACAATACAAGAATTCATTATTGCACACCAACAAGAAAAATATTAGGTACATGAGACGAATTAAACAATGGAATTAAATTTATATGTTTCTTTCATGATAATGAACCTTTGTGTCAATATTTAAAACTAACCTTATTCAATCACACACAGGGACATAATCACTACTCAATTTTAGTATTCTACGTTCAAGGGTTTGGCTTTAGTAATTAAGTTAGCATATCTCAATTATTATTCAGTACGAATTTCACGGCACAAAGCCTGTTGAACAAAGCACTTTATGACATTGAATTGAGAACAATCAGACTTAGGTCATAAGGTTATCCTTATCCCTAAATAACATAATATAAGTCTAAACATCTCACAGCTAAAATAAATCTTAGAAGATTATGAAATAAGACTCATTGTGAGAGAACTTTGAGGTCGTTGTAAAGGTATTTATGGGACATGGAAAGTTCCGCACTTTTTCGCAGTCTTTGTTGAAAAATATTATCATGATTTCATTAATCAAAGTTTCTTTCTTATCGCCAAGGGTGGGAGACGGATAAACAAGATTAAACAGGCTAAATAAAAACAGGCTGGGGTTGGCAAAACTTGCCGAAACAAGATGGTGGAATACGAGCATAGGGGTACTATGTTATGCTTCTGAATAAGATATGGCATGGCTGCCTTTCGGCGTAAACAAAATACGATTTGTTTATTCGAGTAAAGACGATGTCATCCAGAAGGTAGGTAGAACGGCATGCAGGGGCAATTTTTACACCTTGTAAAATGTCGTATCTTGCCCTACCGCCATGTGGATAGTTTTAAATACATGAATCATACTTATTTTTTCTGTAATGCGATGCGTAGCAAATAAATAGTTGAGACAGTATAAGTAGTTTCCATCGCTGCTCATGGACGTAAAGCCTAAATTCAATGGAAGTTTTGGTCATGTGTACTGTGAATTTGTATGTAATAAATAAATAATAAGGGACGACATATCCATCTCTACACATTCTCCAGAAATTCCATCCAAATCTATAAAATACTATGAATCTGACCACCAAAATAAAGGTGGTTGAATTTCTCTGAACAAAACCCACACAAAGGTCGCTTTTTCCATCCCGGTTGGGTTAGTGTACAGAATGAATGGATTTTTTATTAAAAACAACAATTAACATTCATAAAATGACGCCAGCAGCTGTCTGCGCAGATAAATAAACTTTGTTTCTCATAGTTACCGTTGGATTTAAAGCGAACGTAATTTGCATTTAGCATTATTAAACAACCCCACAAATAGATGTAATAACTTGATTAGTTATATCAATTTTTGGTTTTTGTGTCGTTTAAATTCAAGAAAAAATATTTGCCGCCATTAAAATATCTTACTTACTTATAAAAACATACATCCATAGTATCAAGAAAATTTATATTCATAATTTTTACGATACAACCCGTAGATTTCTAGATACGTACATTTTCCGGAAAGTTAACTGGTTAGGTACATGTTATACATGAAGCATCAAATTACAGCTATATGCTTTATAAACATTTTCCACGGTTCATTAGATTCAAATTACAGAATTTTTTTTTATGCAAATATGGCATTAATCGAGCACGTTTACAAATTTTAATCGACTATCACTTTGAAATATTATGGACATAAAAACAGAAAAATCCGATGCACGTATCCGTTCGTTAATTTCTTCACTTTATTTAAATCTGTTTATGCGATGAAACACTTCAATTAACTCGAAGATACTTTAGCTGCAGCCATAGGCATTACCATTGAATTCTCCAGTGGCTCTAAAAATACTCAAATCTTAAGCAAATCCTAAAAATACCTTCATTTAAACGCCCCAAGAACGGCGAGAAACAAACGACCCTCCCTCAATTATTAATAGAATTAAAAGATGGCACCAAAATCGCGGTCCGCCATTTAAGTTCATGCGGTCGGAAAGAGATCATTGGATTCTGAAAGGGATGCCGTTTGGGTTATGTAGCGCGCCCCCGACATTCCAGACTGGAAAGAAGTATTGAATAAGTAAGTGCTTTAACTGATTATTGCCAAATATCTGAGTGTTTTGTGAATTTTGTGTGAAGTTGAGGAGAAAGTCGGTGGCATTTTCGCTAAGGGGAGAGTATAATTGCCTTTCTAAAATTATTTACTGCTAATGTACGTGTAATATTATATTGGTCGGCAAATGGCAAAATGACAAAGTATCTTTGAGAAAGGCGGAGCAGATTTTAGCTTACTTTTTGTAACATCTTTAAAATGGTACTATTACATTGGTGGAATAGTGACATTTCCTTTTTGACATTTTTTAGAAGAGATTTATGGAGGAATGTACTATATTAAAATGTTCATTCTGATTATGATTAAAATGAAATTGAAAGTATATGTAGTATTAGGGTTCTTGAGTGGTGACCGAGTACCGGAAGACGCAGCGTAGGAAGGCCCCCCAATATGGGGGATCAACGACCTAGCTAGGATCACTGGAAGTATTGTGAAGAACTTTGGGGGACGCTTTTATCTAGCAGTGGAAATCTATTGGCTGATAAGATGATGATGATTATTTATTGTTGCAATCTCCATGACCATAATAAATAAGTGAGGAAAACAAATAAAACCAGATCTTTCCAGAAATTACGAGACATAACCGGGAAATACTTGCAGGTTACTTAAATAAATGCACACCTTTTTATTACCCTGTTCATCGTGGAGCGAAGTAAAGCGATGAAGAAGCGTTATTAGCGCTGATTACGCGACATCCGAGCGCGATAAATCTCCGCCAACTTAAATTGCTTCGACAAATTTATCGCCAGTATTGTTTATTGCTCGGCAGTGTAAGCAGCATAAACAGTACGATAACTTTGTACAAACGTCGATTTGATTTCGCTATAACTTTTGGCAAAAACCTGTCGTATTTAAATTTTCCAGTGTACAACTTACTTTGAAACTGATAATTTTGCTTTTTTATAGTTGTACTCTTTTTATGGTTAGGTTTACTAATATTATTATCTTTGTCTGATTTAAGTGAAATTGAACATTTTGTACTATTAATCTTAGAATATTCTTGAATTAATCCAACAATTTCAAGATGAACAATATTTACTGCTGCTAAATCTTAAAAAAAATCTAGTTATATCAAAGTTGTTAAAGTTACTTCTAAAGTTTTTGAGAGGTGCGCGGTGAGGATGATGATGACGCATTCTTATTAAGACAATGCACTGTTTATTATATGTTTGGTGTGGCAGCGCTATGATGGCTACTCAGTAGGTACATAAACAACGACACAATGTTTGCAGCCAGGCACATTTTTTGTTTCAATGACTATTGAATATTTGGAAATTCAGTTACAAAAACCATAGAATTTAGATGACAAACAAAAAGATATTTAGTTCAAGGTTTGGCACTGATGGCAGTCTATCCGTATTGTCACCATTGTATTATTCACTTTAGTGATATGCTGTACTATAAAAAAAACCGTAATGATGAATAATTATATTCTTCATCATATTAGTAACGACCTTATCATTCGATATTATTAGTATCACCTACCAAATTAACTAAAGCAACTAACCTTCTAATAAATGTAAAAACAAACTGTCCAAGTACTTGGCTTCTCGAAAAATATTTTTACGAAATTAAGGAATATTTTGATGTAGCACATAAGTAGAATAGAATTGTTAAATAGTTAATAAATACGATGTCAATATTGGCAATTCAAGACTTGCTTGACTTACTCATGTCCAGATATATGACACGAAATCCATACTTAATATCATAAATGCGAAAGTGTGTCTGTCTGTCTGTTACCTCTTCACGCTTAAACCGCTCAATCGATTTTGATGAAATTTGGCATGGAGATAGTTTAAGATCCGAGGAAGGACATAGGATAGTTTTCATCCTGGAAATTATCCCTAAAAAGATTGAAAAGTGAGTAAGTAATTCATGATGACATTGATGACCCTGTAGGAAATGTAATGATTAGACCAAAAGCACAATTGCTCTTACATTTGCTTAGGCGCTTTTAATAATCCCTTTTATTCATTAAAGTGATTAGGTGGATATCTATCGTGTTGCTTCCATACTTCCAAGTTCCACGCGGACGTAGTCGCGGGCAAAAGCTAGTTTTTTTATATTTTAAGATCAACATGTAAACTATATCTATTGCAAATAAATACATTTCATTTCATTTCATTGACGAGTTAATCCAAAGTTTTAATATTGATGGTTATGTTCGGTAAACTAATACGAAGAGAGTATTTTATACTCTATGTCAGTCATTTGTGTAAGCGGTGTGCCTACTTTGGCGTTATATGTATAAACAGACTGTTAGCACGGCGGGCAAACATTATGCTTGCTAAATTACTGATGGTCTGGTAAACGGAATAATTTATAATCAGTTAGTTTTGGTTAAATAAGTCTAGCAATAGTAGTAGAAAATTCATTTCAAAATGAAGTTAAAAGAGAAGCAAAATATTACAGTTATTTTCTTCATGTTTTAATGTAAAAACCTTTATGTCATTATATTATATCCTTGGATTGATAGGCATTAGCAGAAACTACAGATTTTAATATGAAATTCGTGAATAAGAATGAGATCAATGATATACTTAGAAGGTATTTATTTCTAAAAATCAAATTCTGACTCAAATTCACTAGGAACGAGCTAAACAAATCCACGCAAACGAAGCCAGGGGACATACTTGTACAAATACGTAATCCCTCGCGATGCCCAACTGAGGCACAATTGCATTTATAAGTGGAGCCGTGACAATACTAGAGCTGATCCGACAGATATTAAATCCTTTGTGAGGAGACAAAACATCGCCGCTTACGGAATCTCCGTTGGAACTTGGAAGCGACTACGTTAAGCATTTTACTATGGCTATTTCTATTAATATAATTAAACTATCGTGAGACATCTTTAATAATTACAAAAACTGTTTAAACTCACTCACTCCTTCGTGTGACGAATACCACTGAGCATATTTTAAGGCGTAAATTCAGCATTACAACTTGGTTTCGTCCTTTGACTAAGATGAGGCAGTTAATACGATCTCCTAAAGAGTAAATACGTTTTGATTCACAGTTTTTCAATTTCATCTGACTTGAGACCATAACAAGTGATATTCAATTCGCGGATTCGGATTTTAATGCGATTTAGGGAATGAAAAGTTTATGACTAGTAAGGTTCGGTAACCAAGTGTTAATAATTTGGTATGTTTCCATAAAACCGCTGTTCGATAGCCTTAAGGTTCAGTTTAGAATGGGTTTCAAAATTAAATCCTCTTTGCGTGCGGTCACAGCGACTATTTATTTGCAACTAACTTACATACACAGCGTTGTATACGAATATTATGAGAGACATGCATGTGTGTGTTAAATGAACCAAACATACCGCCCACCAAAAAATACATTTTTTCACCAGGCGGACCACTCAGGCCTAAGATTTATAAAGTTTCCACTAAGTCTATTTAAACTAAAAGATGCATATCATAAAAAATGCTAACACATGCATGTCGGCTCTTACAAATTTATATTAATAAAAGGTAAGACCAGTAATAGGTCCTCACTAAACATTACTTAATTATCTATAATTAACTATAGAAAACAATTCAATTCTTATACTAGAAATTACTTAAAATTTCAGTAAAGTAAAGAAACAAAAATTATGCCGAAACTAACATTAGGATGACACGAAAAGTCATGCAGCAAGCAATACAGAAATAAGAGTTAGTCTATATTAGTGTTCACAGGCATTTCACACAATTTAGACACCGAGCGTTTAGTAACGTCCCCACGACACCGTACACTGTACACACGAGTTGCTCCGTCTGGACCCGGGTGCTTCTGTACAATACGGCCGAGCGACCACTTTCCTGGAGGAAGTTCATCATCCTTGATTAATACTATGTCTCCGAGGTCAAATTCAGATCTCCGCTTTAACCATTTTGGTCTTTCTTGAAGTCGCGAGAGATATTCAGTTTGTCATCGGTGCCAGAAATCTCTAACGAGTTTTTGCGTAAGTTGCCACCGAGATAACCTGTTAATGTTAATTTCACGCAAGTCAGGGCTCGGAATTGTGACAGGAGCTTCTCCTATTAAAAAATGTCCAGGAGTTAGTGCTTCACTGTCAGGATCTGTCGGGTCAAGAGGTGTCAAAGGTCGAGAATTTAAGCACGCTTCTATCTCACATAACGTAGTGGTCATTTCTACAAAAGTGAGATTGGTGGTAAGTACTCTTTTCAAATGAAATTTTACCGACTTGACGCCGGCTTCCCAGAGACCTCCAAAATTAGGACTGTAGGGAGGTATAAAGTGCCATTGGGTCCCTTCTTCTGCGAGCTTATTGGCTAAGCAACCCGGAAGTTGCAGTCCTGCTTCCTTCCAGGCTGTGATTAACTCTTTATTCGCGCCAATAAAGTTCCGTCCCTGGTCACTCCACAAATGGGTGCACCTACCTCTACGAGCCACAAAGCGTTTGAAAGCTCCAATAAAAGACTCCGAGCTCAGGTCACCCACTAGTTCCAAATGAATGCATTTTACGGCCATACAAATAAAAATTGCTATATACGCTTTGTTGGATTTAGCCCCTCTGCCTCGTGACATTAATACTTGCATTGGTCCGGCGAAATCCACTCCGCTATGCAAAAACGGTCTTTCTTGCGTAACACGGACCTTGGGTAGATCTCCCATAATCTGAGTTCTTGTCTTCGCTCTCTGCTTAGCGCAAACAATGCATTGGTGAATATGTCCCTTAATTGCATTTTTAGCGCGGACTATCGAGTATTTTGATCTTATATAGCTGAGCATTAGAGGCAGTGTGCCGTGTAGTGTCTTCTTGTGAGCATCTGCGATAATTAACGAAGATAGGGCGTTTCTAGCACTCAGAATAATAGGATGTTTCTGTTCCTCAGGTAAGTCCGAATTTCTTAATCTTCCGCCCACCCTGAGGATATTATTATCATCAAGGTAAGGATTTAATGATTTTATTTCACTATTTTTCTTGACGTATTTATTTTTCTTTAAACAATCCAATTCTTCGTTGTAATCTCTGTCTTGTATTATTTTTACACATCTTAGCAACGCATCTTATAATTCTATGGTAGTTAATTCTCTTTCGATATTCTCAGGGTTCCTTTTGCTGTTTAATAATCGCAAACTATAGACAATAGTTTTCAAAAGTTCAGGTAAAGTATCAAAGTTCTCGAAATTGATTCTGGCTTCCTTATCTTCTATATTCACGTTAACTTGTATAACCTTCCTTCTTTCTAATTCTGTTTTCTTTATTTCAGGTCTTCTATAAGGAACATCCTGGGTCTGTAGCCATTTTGGGCCTGTCCACCACATCGGGTCATGTACAAGGTCTTGCAATGTTGATCCTCTACTGGTTACGTCTGCTGGATTGTCCTCAGAGGCTACATGGTACCATCTTTGGTTGCCAATGTTGTCCAGTATTTCAACCACACGATTGCAGACGAAGACGTTCCATCTTCCAGGGTCTCCAAAGAGCCAGGACAAAACTACCGACGAATCTGTCCATGCGTATACCTGCTCGTCGGGTATTCTCATTGCCTCTTTTACTTGCTTCAGTAACCTCGATAGGAGTACAGCACCACACAGTTCTAGTCTTGGCAAGCTGACGGGTTTCACAGGCGCCACGCGTGTTTTGGCCGCAACAATTCGCGTTTTTATATCTCCGTCTTCTCTTTCAACTCTCAAGTAAGCCACAGCCGCGTACGCCTTAGTAGAGGAATCACAAAATCCATGTAATGTAACCATTTGCAGATTACGTTGACTGGTATACAACCATCTTTCAACTTCAACATTGCTGATATCTTCAAAGCCTCGACGTAAGTTTGTCCATTTTTGCTTTATATCCTCATTGACCTCTTCATCCCAACTGACACCTTGCAACCATAACTCCTGCATTAGTATTTTTGCTGGCAGAATGGAAGGAGCCACCCAGCCAAGAGGATCAAACAGCCTTTGAGTCTGGGCTAAGATATTTCTTTTCGTAATTGGTTCGGGGTTTGCCGCTAGCTGAAAAGTATAATGAAAAGAGTCTTTACCTACGTTCCATGTCAGTCCCAGAGCTTGTATTGTGCCATCTAATTTGATCTCAAGATTAACGCGAGAGCTTCTTTGTTCTAAAAACCTTCGTTCGTTTGATGTCCATTTTTGTAAGTAGAAACCGCCTCGTTGTAGTATATTTTGTATTTCCTTAGCGGTAGTTATGGCCTCTTCAATGGTGTCGTTCCCGGAGATCAAGTCGTCCATATAGAAGTTCTCTTTAATAACTTGCACAGCCATGGCATGGTTCTTGCCCTCATCTTCGGCTATTTGATGAAGAGTCTTCACCGCTAAGTAAGGGGCTGAGGCCGTTCCAAAAGTGACTCGAAGTAATCGGTAGTCCTTTATTTCCTCAGTGGGATTAGTACGCCATAACAGTCGTTGATAGTTTGCGTCAGATTTTGTCACCAGTATTTGGCGGTACATTTTCTCCACGTCAGCCACAAAGCATACCCTTTTCATTCTCCATCGCATAATGATGTTTCTTAAATCTTCTTGCAGTTGTGGTCCTACCAGGAGATCGTCGTTCAGCGACTTATTGTTGTGACCCTTTGCAGACGCGTCAAAAACTACTCTCACCTTAGTGGTCTCTTTCTCCTCTTTAACTACTGCGTGGTGAGGCAAGTACACCGAAGGAAATATTCTTTCTTCTGCTGGTACTTCTTCCATATGCTTCATATCAATGTATTCTTCGATTACCTTTGAGTATTCTTTCTTCAATTCAGGTAACTTCTCAAATTGTCTTTCTAGTTGTTTAAAACGTCTCAATGCTATACCTCTAGTATCACCTTGCGTTGCTTGCGGTTGATCGTCTTTCATTGGTAACTTCACTATGTACCTTCCGTCATCAGTTCTGGAGTGCGTAGTTTCAAATATTTCTTCGCAAAGACGTTCATTTGCTGTTTGTGCTCGTTTTAATGGCGGTTCTAACTCCCACATATTTTTTAGCATATTATCCAAGTACAAATGATGATGCATTGATATCAACTCATCCGGAGATTCACTGTGAATACCCCCGAATAGAATCCAACCAAGGCTGGTAAGTTGAGCACATGGTGACCCTGGTGGACCCTTGATGATCTTCTCTTTCATAATTTGAGCGCATACTTCCACTCCCAGAAGCAAATCTACTCTTCCAGGTCTATCAAACGTGGGGTCTGCTAAGTCGAGACCTTTTAAATGTGCCCAATTGTTTGACCTTTCACTAAAATGTATCCGTTTGGAGGGCAGCAGTGTCGTTAATCGTGTGGGCATAATATACATTTTAATATTGAGGTTGAACTTATCTTCGGATCTTGAAAGAACCTCCAACTCCACAGCATGACTAACTGTTGCCTTGGTACCACCAACACCCGTAATTGTTCCCTTCACCGGCGCCCTCCGTGCTGTAAATAGTTGAGCTGCTCTTTCGCTTATAAACGTCGCCTGTGACCCTGGGTCTATCAGCGCCCGCAGTAGATTTACGTTGCCGGCCTTATCTCTTACTGGTACTACCGCCGTGGCTAATAACGCTGTTGACTCCTTTGCTACAAAATTAGCAGCAATTTCTTCTTCTGGTGCTTCCTCATCAGCTTGGCTGACTTCATCCTCTTCTATCTTGGCATGTGCAGAGACTTCGTTTGTCTTGTTATCTTCACGTACGGAAGCCCCCTTCCAATTAGTTTGATGCAAAAGTGAATGGTGCCGACGATGACATACCTTGCAGGATACCCTTTGTTTGCAGAATTGTACCGAATGACCTGGCAATAGACAATTGTAGCACAGCCTTTCATTTTTAACATATTCACTTCTGTCAGCAGGACTTAGTTTTCCAAATCGTTTACAGTGATATAAGGCATGGCTATCATGACAGTAAATACAGTTTTTTTCTGCCGTGGTGGTTGCGTGGAATGCTCTTTCCTTGACGGGCTTTACTGATGACGATGAAGCAGTAGTTAGCTCTAATGTATGTACTTTATCCTCCAAAAATTGAAAGAAGTCGTCTAAGGTAGGTAAATCCCCGGGACATTGCAGGCTCACGTGATCCTCCCATTGTTTGTGGCTTTCTGGATCTAATCTTTGTGTAGCTAAGAATATGAGTATGGGATCCCAGGAGTCCGTATTAATCGACATACCTTTAAATCCATGAAGGCACTCTTTCATGTTATCAATCAGCACCTTTAATTGACTGGCGGACTGATTAAGCATTTTTTTTGACGAAAACAGTCTTTTGAGAATCGCATTCACAACGTTTGTGGCTATATCGTTTCTTTAACGTATCCCAAGCTGGCTTGTAGTTCTTCTCGACCACTTGATAATGCTTTAATGTAGTGCTAGCTTCGCCAACCAAACAAGACTTCAGGTAATGGAAACGCTGAACGTCACTTAATGATTTATTATTGTGAATAAGCGACGTGAAAATATCCTCAAATGCTTGCCACTCCTCATAACCTCTAGAAAATTTCGGTAAATCTATCCGCGGTAGTTTTACATCCATAAAAGTCCTAATTTCCCCCGCACCTAACGTAGACTTCATAGACGTCATGGCCGGCGATGGTGTATTATAATCCAATAGATCTTGAAGCGTTGTTTTAAAATCCAAGTATTTTTCTTCACATTTGTCATAATAATTTTCGGTGAAATAAACCAGCGTCTTTTTATGTTCCGAAGTCGCTATCTGAAGTAGAACGGTATGCGATTGTTTAAATGATGCCCAATATTCGTCGATGTTTTGCATGCGCACCTTTACGTACCCAATTGATAATCTTTCCTTGGGACACTTTTTAAAGTTCACTTCAGCCTTCTTTATACAGACGTAAAGTTCTTCTAATTGCATCGTTACATCGTCTATTGTTGATGTAGCCATGTCTCTAAATTAAAAATAGCGTTATAGATCCAAAAACAACGAAGTTATTCACTTTATAATAACGATATTATAACTTAGAAGCCGAGTAGTTGATCATTAGCGAGGTTGTTTACGTAAAATTGCACTGTGCACTCGTCCCAGGTAGCAGCGTCGAGCGGCCGGCTGGCGTTATCTTAATTCTTCGTGTAATTAGTATCCGGTTCGATTAAGGATCATGTTCGATAGCCTTAAGGTTCAGTTTAGAATGGGTTTCAAAATTAAATCCTCTTTGCGTGCGGTCACAGCGACTATTTATTTGCAACTAACTTACATACACAGCGTTGTATACGAATATTATGAGAGACATGCATGTGTGTGTTAAATGAACCAAACAACCGCATAGTTGTAACTAAAAAGTATTTTATATTTAGTTTCAATTTCATCTGTAACTGTAACTGGTTCTTAGTTGTTCCTTACTTTTGGCTAATCTGAATTATTTTGTATGCAGGTAGGTATTTTAAAAATGTTCGGTTGTATGTCCGAAACTATTCCTATCTATTTTTTTAATGCTTTAACACTACCACAGCCTTTTTTTTTAATACATATCCTACGATAAAGCTATATGTGACGTAGTCGCAACGCAAGGTTAGGTATTAGACAATTTTCGGTATCGTAGAATTCAATTATAACATAATTATGTTAATAGATTCAGGGCCAAAAAATTACGAAATATGTTGTGATATGTTTTCAATGAAATGATTAACTTTATTCTGCAAGACACAAAAGCACTTAAATCTGAGTATCCCGGCCCTTAAAATCATATAACGCATTTCTTATCCCAAATTGTCGATAGCGAATCCGACACGCAATACCCCGGAAATGTATCCCAGAGAACAAGTAACAAAGAGCTGAAAGAAGTGGGGGCGAAACAATAGCCTTTTGTTTGCTAAACAATCCAATTAGTGTTGCGAAAAGACGCGTGATAATTAAAAAAGCCGCCCCGGCCGGAAAGGCAGCTACTTTGATGTTCGATTTGATGTTCGGAATGTGGACGATTACTTTTATTGGTTGCGGCGTTTTGACGTAAACTGATCGATTTTAGTGGCGCGTGTTAGATGTACAGGGTGATTAGAGAGACGTAATTAAGACATCTGTTTACCTAATACTTAATGTAGATTACTGATCTGATCACTTTTTAATAACAAAAAAATGATTTCAACGTAAATAGATCGTATTACGTAGAGTTATTAAGATGATACCCAAATCACGATAAGAGTGACTTTAATGTTTAAAGGGTTTCCTCCGTTTCTTCAGGAACCTATATTCTATAATCATAAATTGCCTGCTGAGAATGGAACCAACTAAAAAGTCTGTCAAACAAAAAAAGTACTTTCAAAATTGGTCCAGCCGTCTTTAGTAATTGGGGAACATACATGCAAAAAAAACATCTCGAACTGAGAACCATTTCCATTTTTAAAGTTAGTTTTAAATTATTCTTATCCGTAATAACGTTTACAACTTTTGTCTTAATCAGGTAAAAATAAAAATATCAAACATAAATAACACAGAACCTCACACAAATCGATCTAGTCCCACAGTAAGGTCTAGTAGGCTTGTGTTTCGAAATAAATAAGGTGAATAGATGTTAAATTAATAAATAAATAATAAAGGTCTAGTTCTGAAAACGGACAACCTAATAAAGGCTGAGAAAGACGGATCAATAAAAGCTACAGAAAAAGCAAAGACAACAATCATAGCTACGATGATATCGTACAGGCTAAAACCATGAGTATATAACCACTTCTTCGCTAAAATGCCAACAGTCAAATAGATTAAATAGATAAATAGCATGCACATTACAAATTCCGTTCCGCGTCTCATCACATTACCTCAGATAGTGTCACGTAAGCTTAAAGGAGATTGCAGACAGGGCCAATGTTATTTAAGCTAAAGGGAAGCTGCGCCAGAACCAATATACGGAACACCTTTCTAGGCTTCAGGTCGAATAGGAACTCATTCGAGGTACCATTTGCGGCGTTTTTCGTCTTGGACGAAAAACAACTTTGAAAATTCTAACGTAGAATTTCAAATGGAGGTTGGCGCGAAATAGGTCACTCGAGATGGAATTATTGGAAACAACGTGGAGACGTCTTAGTTCTCTTTTGAAAGAATTTGTAACGGAACATTTCTAAGTTAATGGTCCGTGTTTGTGGGAAGCAATTTACGGGAAATAAACAATGAAATAACAGCGTAGCAGGAATCTAACAGTCGTCCTGTGCTATTGTTAAGTTAGGTTTAGAAATTGTGTGTAGTAGCTTTTGCAAATAGCGCATGATCTATGAGCGGGAAGATTTTTCGGGGATGTCTTTGTCTAATAGTTGGCTTCTCAAGAGCGTTTGAACAGTTGTCACAACTAATTTGAAAATAAAATGTACGCGGCTCAGAGTTCTCTGAAATAGCCATCATTAGCATTAGAGTCTTCAAGGAAGCCGACATTATCATCAGCCTGAGAAATAACACATAATCGTATTTAGAATTTTATAAATGTATTTTTTTAACATCCTGTATAAAGAAAATTCTTTTGCATTACAATTGGGAAAATCATTTAAATTTACCAGTTTAGTATTGAAAACATCTGCTTATATTACCACCATAAATAAATTACATAAGCGCCCGCCATATTGAAACATTTCCGCGAAAATTTGCTCTCCAGCTACGTCTATATATTGGAAACATGCTTCTGTTATTTGCAGTCATTCAGCTTCACTAGTGTATTTTACGATCTTCACAGAGCTTTTCCCTATTCTAGCTAAAATTGTTATTATACTAAGTTTCAAGATTACAAAGTTACAAAAGTCGAAGTGCTTTTACGAAATGTTCACACCAGGAATCGAACCTGAAACCTTATTTCCTTTTTTTAATGTTATATTTATGTGTAATTGTCACATGTATTTTACGGTGACAATGACACGGTGTGCAATTACAAACTTTAATTTATCATCAGTCCGGGTAATTGTCTTTTTGTGATAAAATTTTGTAACTCAAAAGTGACTTACGTACTTTCCAGATTTCGTATGGGCTGGAATTTGGCATACATATTATGTAAATCGGATGACAACGTAATCCATCTGATGATGGAGCTGGTAGGTAGTCACGGAACCCTATCAAGGCTGAGGATGAGTAACGAATGTGGGCTCGTTTTGATGAGTTTTGACGATTAATTGACGTTTGTGCTAGAAAGTATAATCGGCAATAAAAGTGTTAAAAAAATTATTTGTGCTGTTCTCAAAACATATCCTTTAAGTCGTCTGCAGTTCGTTAGCTCGAGTAACGTATCTCCGTCTTTAGATCTAAGCTGTAGCCATGTTTGTTCGAAGAGATTAGGGCTTTATTAAACAAATCCTCGGATCCGCGTCGCTATACTGCTCAGTTACAACAACGACACACACTTCATTAAAACTGATAGGACTTAAGCCATTTGATCACTCAGTACTAAGCTGCCTTACGCAACACAAGAACGACGTATAAGTCATTGAAATATATAAGACTTAAACTGTTTTAGAGTCTGCGCTGTATCGACTCTGTTGAGCTCGTGTGGCGCCGTTTGAGTACAGAATAGAAGCAATTTGTCAAAATGTTGACGAAGTAAATTGCATTTTCTCCATTATTGTTTTTAAACCGTCGCAGCGGAGGTGGGTCGTCATTTGTTTACCTGTGGCATCTTACCGCTCCGATCGACAGAGGGCGCTTAGTACACTCTAAGTTCAATAAGAATTCAGTAATACGTAATTTGACTTTTCTGAATCATTTATAATACTAGTGGCTCTGTGAACTCTAGACCTCACGAATTTGTATAGAAATGGTTCAAATTTGTATTTGTTTACGTTTTCAACACCCATATCATCGCCATTTTGAAATTTTCGAAACTGTATAAATTAAAAACTATATAATTAATAGACCTACTCACAAAATTTAATGAGAATTGGATGGGAAATGTGGCTTCTTGGCAACAACAGACGGATATCTAAACATCCGGACATACGAACGAAATTTGGGCTAAACTGAAACGGACACGCGCTTGCTCGCGCTTGGCCCAATATTCTTTCATATGTCCATTTTCAGGCTGTTCTTTTCTACATTTCTCAGGCAACAGGTTGGACGATTATAATAAATTTTCAGTTGCTTCTATTTTTAGATTTTTTCAAAATCCAAAATAGGGAAATTGAAAAACATACTTGCAAACTATACTGCTCACAAAACCACTAGTTGAAATACCGGTTTTCCCCTTACAGTGGCACTGCAAGGGTTCCAACTTTGTCCACGGAACTCTAAATATTTGACCTACTCAGGAACCTACCTAAACTAAAACACGGGCATAATCGAATCCACGTCCAAATTGTTTGCATTGAATATCCAGTTTTACGAGGGAAACTTTTCAACGACCTTTTACGATTGTGTAGTGCCGAATAAAGATAAGCAACAACACGAAAACTGCTATAATAGATAACATTACAAACTAGCTCCGCGCGACGGCGACAGTAAAACCAAATCCGCTTCGGGCCCAGATATGACAGCCTTCACAATGTAAGAAACGTTTACCTCGGTTATTCACGAATTTGGTGGATGAATAACGTTTATCCGAAATAATGTCGGTCATAATTATACATAATATTTTCTTCGGTTTCCGCGACTGTCACACATTTAAATAAAACAATTTAAACAGATTATATCGCGTATATTAAAGGTACTGAAACGTCAGGGAGGCTAAAATAATTAATATACGCGATATAATCCGTTTAAATTGTTTTATTTAAACATAATTATACAGTTATTCACATTACAAAATGTAAATTATAATAAACATTATAGAATATAGTAATTATTAGACTGTACTAAATGTAAATTTCTATGACTACCATCGTATTTATGACATCTAATGCCCTATGCACACGACGCGCGACGCTTTTTAAACGAGCTAACGACCGCGTTTTTGATGAGTGCATCGTCAGCGCGTAATCAGCGCATATTAGCAGATTGAAAGGCGTTTGAACTGATACAAATGTGGTTCGAACAGCCGAAGCAGCGGAGAAAGACGGGTAATTTAAATAGCACCAAGCCTAACGTAGTTGCGTCTCAATTCCTATAGGATGATGGCTGCTTTTTGCGCGTTTGTATCGCTTGCCGCACGTTACTTACGTTACGGCACATCCACATCGACGTATCTGCGCATATACGCGCGATATAAACTCGAAGCTCGTGTGCAGGAGTCGCAACTTGCCGACTGCCTTGCGTTTGATGAGCGTCTAAATCTCGTTTAACGCGCTTTGTCAGCTCGCTTAAATAACTCCATAAGCGTAGGCTATAGCCATATATCCACTACTGTTTCATAGTCGCGACTGATTGACGGTGGAAAGGAGAAACCCCTTAAGCGACATTTTACTAACTTTACAGGAGAGCGTTTAAAAGTATAAACTTTCTTTAAAAAAATCGTAACTTTTTTTCTAGTTGTTTTAGAGACTTCAGTTCTATGGACGTATTTTATTAAATTGTAGTTCCTATCCACCAATAGCAACGTTACTGAAAAAAACTTAGAATCTTCTGATATAAATGTCGCTTAATTTAAATTGACCTGAAAAAAAAACCCAGAGAAACCCTCTAAGCGACATTGCAATTTTTAGGCAGATACTAGAAAAAAACAATTAAACGACCTTTTATATCATACTTATTACTAGAATATTACTTTAAGCAATTATAGTGAGGAAAACATTTTCTCATGATTATTAAAGAGATTTTGTGGTCCGGAAATGTGTTATGCAACTATTATAATCAATTATATATTTTAAATACAATATAAACCCAATTATTGTTAAGTAATCTTAAATGGCTTACCCAAATCCGGGAAAAAAAACAGGAGGGTAAACATGAATAAGTAAATAAAAACAGAAAAAACAGTTTTTTTTTTTTTTATATTTCAATTTTCCACTTTCTTTAATTTATTCTTGTGTTGTTCCTAATTGACTTATCAGTTTTAGTAATTTATTATAATAACACTAATACTAGTAATGGCATACATAATTTTTTATTATTAAACTTTAAAGGCAGGGATACAAATCAACATAACTTAATAAATAAGTTCTCTTATCATAGCTAATGTCTTATCACTTCTTATCAGGCTTAAAGAGATCAATTACCTATAAAATCAGTCTTGAATTAGACAACTTTGTAATCTAAGTGATATGTGTAATCTTTAATTTATAGTAGTAAAGTTTACATTAAAAATAGACACTAATGAAAACGTTGAACTTTTTTTTTTAAAGTAGTCTGCGACGGCAAATAGCGAGACAACCGCCTCCCCACAATGTTCGCTGCCGACTGAAGCGACCGACTGGTTACTTTGTGTTTATAAAAACGCCATTCACAGGTATATTACACTAAAAACGGTTCACTGAAGCGACGATTGACAGGTAAAACCGATAATTTAAGCCCCAGGATACCTTTTAGATCGTTCACTTAAACGACTAAAGCAAATTTTAACGATAACATTAAGCGACATAAATGCTCAAAATTCAACGTGTCGCTTGAAGGAGCAAATACTGTCGTAAATTTTGTGACAATCAATTAACCGACAGCATTTGTTGTTCATAATTCCAGAAGACACGATTAAGCACCTAACCTTATATAATTTGTGTTTGTAATAAAAACTTTAACGCTTTTGCTACAAATTCAAGCCATTTTTAAAAACACTTTAAGCGATCACGTATAAAATTGTGAGTAGTTTAAGTGACGTGGTTCAAATTTAAATCAAATTATGTGTCGCATAACTGGGTGTTTTTTAAATCGGTCCACTATTTATAAGCTACCTTAACCGACATCAAAGTCATCAGATTGCTACGTAACCCGGCTTAAAAGACGCAGAAAAAAAAGCTGATTTCAACGATATATATAACTCAAATTCATTGAAAATGTCGCTTAAGGGGTTTCTCCTTTCCACCGTCGATATGATTAACCACCAGCTAAATCTGGTTTTATTTGTTTATCATCAGACTTTTTGGAAGATTTGACGGTTTGTTTAATGATAAACGTTCCAGTAACCAAAAGAAGGTTTTTTGATAGACTTACGCGCTTTTTACTTTAGTCAGCAAAATCCTTACGTTATTTTTTTATCTTTTGTGTGTGTTGAGCAATCAAGTGGCAGACTGGAATATTGAAGTTTATAGTACCTGTAACAAAAATAACACAACTTTAGTATGTTATCGGAAACATACAGAAATACTTTGCTTGAAATAGGTATGAAAGATGAAATTTTCGGCTTTAGATTGGGTTCGATGTTTATCCTTTTCTATTTTTCTTCTAACATACAAATAAATAGCATGTTTCAAACAATTTCATTCAGGAAACTTTTGTCCGGGGACTAGTTTCTGCTTGCATTTAACTATCTTTCACGTATTTAAAAAGTAGCGTATCACAGTTGCACTAGAGAGGTGAGGAATGGACAGAGATGCAAAGTTCGTCAGTTAGAAACCGTGTCGTTATTACAGCGCGTGTTTTGTTTAGTGAAAAGGCTGTTCTTTTTGCCGGTAACACAGCTAGTGTTATCTAACCTTATCGCCAGTTAAAAGTTGCGGCGTAACGCGTACAGTTTGTTTGTCCGTCACGTGACCTGCGTTTGCGAATATGTTCGGGATCTGGTTAGTTTGAGAACATGGATGTAAATGGATGCTTTTTTAATACTATCAATACTATTATAATAATTAAAACGCAATCGCAAAGCCGCCCAGTTGACCATCGTTAACAATGTAAAAGAGATTAGCATGGTTGAAAAGGGAAGAAAGCGTTTAATGTTCTGAAAAAGTATTCACACTTACTAGCCAATTACTCCTTTAGAAGGAAATCACTTTATACGTAGTGGTGCGTAGGTCCATTCATAAATATATTCAATACTCAGCGATGCTACGTGTGCTACGCCGCGCCGTAGCAGTTCCTGCTACTACGTAGCGTCGACCCCTCGTAGACCCATACCCACTCTGAAGATTATATGTATTTAATTTACGCTAACAGACGTGCTTTAATAAAAAATGATTTTAATTCTAGCCGATTGGTGTTGTGTTTCGTCGTAAATATGTAAAATTCCCCCACATTTTCACTGTACTTTTAATAATTTTTGTTTGAACTTAAATTTCC
Source organism: Apotomis turbidana (assembly GCA_905147355.2). Classification (NCBI taxonomy): domain Eukaryota; kingdom Metazoa; phylum Arthropoda; class Insecta; order Lepidoptera; family Tortricidae; genus Apotomis; species Apotomis turbidana. The sequence continues at coordinate 15,585,076 of LR990304.1, read as the reverse complement.
ACAAAACACGCACTTTGATCCGTCATCGGCTAAAACCCCGCACACAGCAACTGTGCCCCACCTGACCCCGACACACAGCAACTGTGCTAAACCACCTGGCCCCGACACCCCCATAATTCAGCCCCAAATAACATTTACACCGAAATTATCATCAAGTCAAGCGCCAACTTCGTTAGCCGTAAAAAATGAAACCCCCGCTAAAAGCTGGAGTATAAAGCCAAAGGCAGATTAGAGTAATTTACAGAAACAAAGCGAATAAAAATAATACGAAAGCGTTGCTTTATGGGCTGTGCAGCGATAAAAATTTAATTTACGCTGCAAACAAGTTCGGGTGCAGCGGGGAGATAGGGGGGATGTGACGAGTGAGCAACGGATTTATGGCCACTGGCTAGGTTACATTTGGCTAAACTGTTACAAGTCGCGGTACAGGTTAAGCTGACTGAGTTTTACAGGCATTTGAACGAATAATTTTTGTGCCATCGCCGTTAACCGAAGTATCTTTCTAAAACCCAACGACGATATTTGTTTATTTATTTAACCTACAGCTAATACAGTGCACATAAAAACTTAAATAGAAGTATTACAGGAGCTCACAAATAATTTTTGCACATGAAAGAACACTTAAGTAACAACGTTAACGATATAGACGATAAATACCTACTTAAGCCTGTCTTTTCAGCCACTAAAGACGATGTCTCGCTGACTGAAGACTACAAATCGTCTGTAATAGACTATGATGACGACATTAAGCCATAACCTCATTTTACATTACATCCCTTAAACAACAAATGATGATGATGAATTTTATTTTTCTTAGACGGAGATCAAGTTGTGTTTATAATAATTTATTTCCAAATCACTACCACGTGACGTGGCAATTTATAGCAACGTTCCACCGTTCGTTTCATCGTGCCGTGAATTAACACGTTCTATTCCATAAATAGCGTCACGATGACGCAATGTTCCGTTTCACTTCACATCACCTCACGTTTTGTGTTAGATTTCGACCCTTAATAAGGACTCTGTTTTCAGGACCATTTTCGCCGGCTGTTATAAATACTAATAAGAAAGAGCGTACAGTAAAAAGCCATTTTTACATGAGAGATAAATTAACCTGTAAATTTCCGCAGGTAATTTCTCTGGAAGCCAGGGGAATAATCCTTTGACAAATTAAAAAAATAGCGAAATATTGTAAAGCTAAATCTAAAGTGCAAATGATAGGTGCAACCGTTATAATATAATTTTGATAGCTATATCTTTTTATAAAATGTCAACCTGTCAATTTTAATGAAGTTCCAATAACAATCATTGTCTTCATGTTTGCCATAAATTGTCAAAATTGGGGATAGAGCACTGTTTTGTCGCATTAAGCTCCTGGTCCATCACAGTGTGTTGTTGTGGTACGGCCTACGGTAATAAACCGTTTTCACACATTAGATAAATTAACCTGTAAATTTTCGCAGATAATTTTCCCTCGACGCCAGGGGAATAATCCTTTCGCAAACTCAAAAGTTGGCGAAATCTCGCAGCAGCTAATTTATCAAAATTGCGAGCACTTTGCATTTGAATTGTAACTGTCTTGGGATGAGATGGGAAAAGTTTGTCGAGTAATGAGCTGCAAGGACGAATAGTGGAAATTGTCGTGAAGAAGAAAGAAAAAAATACATTATACTGTTTTTGTTTTCACATAATCTAAATCTTTAACTCTGATTCACGGGGATTTTTTTATAAGTATATACCTGATGTTATCCCATTCCATGATTAATATTTGTGTAAAATATCATGTTAATCTTTTGCGGGCTGTATCTTCACAAACCTCCGCATTTACAATATTTAAGATACCAGCTTTAAAGAAGACGATCGAGACATTTTGCTGCATGCATTACATTTGAAACGTGCTCAAATCATGAATAAAACAGAATACTTACATGGAGGGGGGGATTAAACCGCAAACGTTAGTTCCAATATAATACTGAACTTAGGGCCACCACTATACTCAAAGCCCTAACTTAGGAATATTCATTACGGAGTCTCACAAACCAACCGCAACAAGTCCAATAATCCCCCCCCCCCACACTCCCTCGGAATAGCACTAATCATTGGCACGTAAGCGTGTCCTCGACATCATTACGATGTCCGGCGTGGAACCGCTAATGAATACGGACGACTGCTTACACGATACGGAGACGGTATAGTTGCCGGCAATTTTTTTTAACAAAAATGGCGGAGCTGCGATGTACATTTGTATGTAAATCGGCTACTGCACAGTCAAGGTTATGCTCCAGAAGTTTGCCGGCAACTGTACGATTTAACGTGTGTTAGTCGAGAAATTTTATTATGTAGTTAACGTCTTAAATATTGTATTGAAATATACTGTGTTTTTTATATAGTGGCTCCACTTTGCCTGATGTTAAGCAAAAAGGGGAGCCCATGGATCGCGGGAGGGGATCGCGGGGTCAACTGACAAGAAACCAACAATAGTGCCTTGTCAGTTGATCCTGCCATGCTGGCCTACGAGATGATTCTTCACGATTAATTTGCAGAAGAATTTGAAATATTCAATTCTATACCTTCATCAAAACGGTTAAATTTGTTTTTGTTTTCACCTGCCATTAGAAAACTGAAAATATTTTATATTAAGGTGTAGTAGTCGGTCGTGTCGTAGTCGTGTCGTAGTCGTATCCCGTACACAGACCGCTCCAGGAGCATAATGCCGAGTGTGCGATTAATCGAACAGCAGTTGATTAAGACTCAAAGGCTGCATTGTGTTACGGGATCAGCGGATTTAGCTACTAATTCTATTGTATCATTTGTGTGTGATCAGGAGTGAGTTTGGGTCCTGATTATTATAACTATGTTGATAATAACTAGAACTACTTATATCATTATCAATATTATAGTCTAAGTTACTATATATTGAGCAACAGACCTGCCCCTCTAGCACAACTGTGACACGCGACTCTTTCTCGCGCGAGAAATATTACCTATCTCTTTCTATGCGGTACTATGAGACAGTGACGGGTGACGCTATGTCGTGCGACAAAAGTCGCGACGAATAGTTATACTCAACGTGCTGATTGCGTTTATTTCTATAGTAACTATTATCTCACGAAGTAGTTTATGTTTGACATTTAAATAGATACTTCTTCTTGGTCGCTCTTTCATGATTGGTCAAAGTCAACGTTTTTTTTTATTTACTTTTGTCAATATTCCCGTCGGAAAATTTAATTTCGGACCTGTAAACCACCGAGCTGCCGAACCTAAACCAGCTCAATCCAGTTACATCTCGTTTCACACCGAAAGTTGAAGCTCCGCAGGGCGCTGATTTACTGCCATACTCGTTCTGGCGCACTCCATACATTAGGGGAGCGACGATGGCAACTCTTTCGGCAATCTAAAGTTGGGTTTAGGCTCTCTGTGTTATCACAAGTCTAGTAAATCTCGCCAGCTCTCTAACTTTTAGTTGAGTTAAGGGTTGTACTTAATCTAAAAAATCGAGTCGATCCACGGTCGCTTTGTTCTTAGAGATGTATTTAGAGTAGCAAAAATTTGGGTACCTAACCGCAATTTTTGTATACGCTCCATTCGTTCATAAATAAAGGACAGACCAGCTCAGCTAGGCAGGCACACCAGCTCCTTTCAAAGCAACGAGACAAAGCAACGCAGCTGGTGATTTTTTTGACGTGATCAGCGTCTTCTATTATATCCCTAGTTGTTCAAATGTATGTGGGTTTACACTGGAATAAATCAACACCACTAAATCTAAATTAAGAACATCTAAATTATGTCCATTTCGTCGAACATACTAAATCACTCCGTTACAACAAACGTGATTACGTATTTAGTCCATGATTACCAGCATTAGTTAAACCAACGAAATCGCCGATTAGTTAATGACTGACGAATCGAATTATCCTTTCATTAGCGAGTGCAGTTGAACCGCGTTGAATCTAGTTGAATCGCTGCGATAATTGTTCAACTTTAGTATTATCAACGCAAAGCGCAGTAATGAGCTTGGACTTTTTAAGTTAAAACGAATGTCGTTTGGCTGAGGATTTTTTAAAGCGGAGTCAACTTTCTTAAGAACGGTACTTAATCATCTATCCTTACTCATACATTCTTACTTTATGTGTGTGTTGGTGTGTAGGTACTTCTTTCCAATGAACTACTATAATACAATTTTCTTCAGTCTAGGCGGGTGAAAAGGTTTTTTATAACCATGCTTGGATGGCTAGATATTATTGTAAGAAAATTGTTGAAATGAAACACACGTGAGTTCACACATTTGTATATACATACATACAAAAAATTCAGTGACCTCCATTCAGCTCTCTATTTTTCAATTTTGTGATTTTATGTACAAACGTTTAATTTATGTAATGGCACGATCCATAACAAGCTACTTTCCACTACCACATAATTTAAAGTCTATTCTTAGATAGATTGGATAAGAGACAATACCAAGCAGCAGCTGGGATGAAATGAAAAAAAATGCTTTGAAATGTAACAAATATTATTATTATTTATTATGAGCTCATTGTGTCCCATAGTTGGGCAAAAACTTTATCCCCTAAGTGGTTACATACGGGTTGAAACTTTATAAAGAGATGTATACATAAGTAACATAGTTTATATAATAATGTTACTACTAATATAAACTTTTCTAATAAATTTGCTCCGAAATGTAGTGTCAGAAAACAATACGTCTACATTTGTAATAAAGCAAAATGACACCCATGTAATATCAAGTTTTGATCCAGTTCCATCTTTTGTTCGCATTTTCCCCCGTCACTTAATAACACCATGATACTCGCACAAAAGTCATAACCAACAAGGAAATGTTATTGAAAACCGTCCTTTTACAACCGTGGAGTAGGTGTCAAAGTGAGCCTTTATACCACCCACGCCCACTCGATACAGTTAAACAATAAACCAGTTCCACGCGTCTGTATGGTAATCGGGCTTTGCGCAAAGTGCCAAAGATGGCGATTTACATACGACTCGATTGAACCGGGTTATGGAGCGATTTGTAGACCGAACGAACTCGAGTAGTGCAGATTTATTCCATTCTAGAATAGCACCTTATAAAAGAGTGCTCGTATTGGTTTCAGTTTTATGTAGCCAATGTTTTACCGTATATCTAAATGTATCATGGTTTTTTATTCGTTCTTATAGTTTAGGTACTATTTTCTATTACTGTGGCAAGATATTCAGGTGATTATTTGAGCATTTAAAACGTCTTATTCGTTATTACTCTGTCTCGATATTGATGAACTCCGTATGAACTGTGGTGCCATTTTTGGCTGCCTTGTCGAAGTCGTCACTTCATGTTGCCTACATTTTAAAAACCTTTTTAAGCGCACGGTTGATACATAGATATACTCGTAAGGACAAAGAAAAATACTTAGAATTTACTGAAAGAAAGAAGATACATTTATTGAGAACTGACTAAACAACACTAAAATCATATAAAAGTAACACTGCAATAGAAGTGTTCTGACTAAATGTCAGTAATGACGTTGAGGTGTTCCATGCTATTTAAGCCTGGATCAACTAAGACTACATTCAGTTAGCAAAGTTTTAGAAAAGCGTTTGGAAACAAGCGAAACGATGGCTTTGACGAGACCGAGGGTGTACCACTTACAAGCCACGCGCTGAATGCAAGCTTCATTAAGGGAATTATGTGAGCTAATGCGACGTTCCTTTATCATTCATGAACCAACTTGCGAGCAAAGAGTCCGCAATATGCCACACACACTGCCAGCTCATTTCAAAACCTAAGGTTCGAAACAAGCTGACAGCTTGTATTTTACAACAGTAAGTCCCCCAAACTGACTGTTGTTCTTTAAGGAAAAATAAAAAATAAAAATTGTTTTATTTATTTTATGATTCTGAACCCAACCGGTAATTAAGCTATTACTTTAAAGTTTTACAACTTTAGTATTGCCATTTGCAACCAAAAGTCTGCAGTATGCTTCCATACAAACTGTTAGAAGCCTATTAAACCAGCATCAGGGCATCCATAAACCAGTGTAGGGAACGAAACCGGTACATTTTTGTACGATTATTACCGTATTACTGGTAAATTATAATTGACATACAAAAAATTACCGGTTTGCATTCTCTATTCATGTATATTCGTGTCGATGTGACCTTCTAGCCGAATAAAATCATGATTTTGATTTTGCAATTCTCAGTGTTCTGTATCAACTTCCCTGTGCTACATAGTCGCCATGCGTTGAATGTGAACATCGCGAAAATAAGAAGAGACTATACCTATGTGCACCTGCTGCATTCCTTTAACATTTATGAACCAACTTGCAAGCAAGTAGTTTGCAACGAGTATTATACATGAGCTTAGAAGCACGAACTTGGTCACTAATCAATCGACCAGTTTACGGCTGTATATTAGTGATATGGCCGATACATCGTTCAAATTACTATAGGTACATATAAATAATAATCAGAATTTTATAATATATCATACTAATTCTGACTATAAATTATTGTTGTTTACATTTTATAAATAAATGAGTATGAGTATAAGTAAAATCATTTCCCGATTACCTCCTTGCACATCTCCTCTATATGTTTTCCTTTAAGCCCCTATCATCCATCTCCATTAAATGTGTACCACGCCTCGAAATGCGTCTAAGTCGTTCCGCCATATCCTTTCCAATTTTCCTCAGTTCCGGTAGCCATCTTGCTGTGTGAATCCCACCACCAATCCCAAAGGCAAAAAGATCTTTAAGTCTGAAACTATAAGTCTTGTTTTAAAACTAGGCGTCAGTCTCCAAGTTGTTTTTTAAACCCCCGAAACATTTCTGAGCGCGCAATAAATTTCACAAACTCTGCAAATAATCCAGGCGCATATCGCCTGAATTTACTTTAAAATAAATCACATTGGATCCAACTTTCATTGAAACGAGAATACCTTTAAAATTTAACTGACATACCAACGTAAACTCTAAACCTTTGAGCGTAGGACTGGAAAATAAATGAGAAGGGGTTGGGAAAAGTTGAAGACAACGAATTAATATGAAACTAGAGAATTTGTGGAAGTCAATTTTGTTTCGATCGGAAATTCAATTAAATTGGAGTGATAATGGCGGGTATCAATTACATTAAGGGGGTTTATTGTCGATTTGAGAGGAGAGAGTTTCATGGTTCTGTATACCCCATGTCGAATGATCTTGTTATTGTCTACTCACTTCAAAATTGGAGGAGGTTCTCAAGTGATTTTTCCTGTTTATGTTGTTTCCATTGAACTCTATTTTGAATGCTCAATCGGTTTGCTCAAACCATACGGATTAGTCCGATTTTAATCCCAATTGATGGTGACGATTTATGGGATCTATTCCGATCTTAAATTGTCATACGCACATGTGTATTATTATATATAAACCTTCCTCTTGAATCACTATCTATTTAAAAAACCGCATCAAAATCCATTGCGTAGTTTCAAAGATCTAAGCATACATAGGGACAGACAGACAGCAGGAAGTGACTTTGTTTTATACTATGTAGTGTAACGTAGGAATTTCTAAACCCCCCTTGTTTTATTTGTTACTTCCAATCGATAATTCCAATCGTAATCTCGGTATCACAACACTTAAAATGTGTCCCATCCTTAACCTTAGGCCAATGTTGCCGCTACTAAAAATCCGTTATGCATTTGCGATTCGTTTATGTTAAATACATTCTGATCGTCCTAATTTTAGAAAAGGTGTTGGATGTCATTTTCTATTCGTTTCAGATTATTGAGCGACTCAAGATTAATTCAAAATTAAGTTTGGTCGCATCGTCCGAAACGAATTACTCTCATGTCGTCTTTTTTTAAATCTAGCAACACCGCACAATGACGCGTTATTTCGCTCCCTGATTTCATTCGATCGGCATTTTATTTTGTCCGAGTCTAAATTATTCAAAAACTCCAACTTGGGTACGTATTATGGTGTTCAGCTGAAGTGGCATCTTGGTCTTCGTCATGCTGACAATGGTTGTTTTTTTTTTAATCTTCGGCAGGCGTTCGAGGAGCCCTGACTTTGGGATGAGTCCCTCAGGAGCGGCCTGTTTCCCCATGTCCCGTTCTAAGTAGAACGTTTTGCGCCCCCGCTGGGTTGACATTGGCCAAATAGTCTTCAGCACAGCCATTTTCCCCAACCGGGTATGTATATTTGATGAATGTCTTACCATTTAGGTTAGCTTTTACGTAACAGAGCATGTCATTGACCGTACTTGTTGAATTTCAGGGGTTTTCGTACCGATCAAAATGAAAGGTTGAGAAGCAGGCTCCCTTTCTTCTTCCGCTGACGCTGTTTCGAAGCTGTCTCTGTATATGGTGAGGTAGCTCCCAACACATGCCTATGTCCGAGTAACCGGGGACACACTGCTGGTGACGTACCTACTCTTTCTCTTATTATTTTACGCCTGTGAAGCAGGCTGGCGCCCATTTCTTTAGTGTAATATAACTAGCGTTGAAAATTTCGGAAAAAATCAAATGTTTTTTTCGGGAATTTATGAAATTTTCGTTTTTTTTTCGTTTTTTTCGGATTTTTAAGGAAAAAAACAAATAAGTCATTACAATTTATTTCATTACATTACAATTAATCATCACTATCACTATCACCATATATTTCAATTGTTTCAATTTTTTTTGTTATTTACCTCGGTTGTTTCCCAATGTCTCCAAACACCGCTCTTTGCACGCGGCATTATTACGCAGTTTGAAGATCAGTAAGAACTGTTTTATAATATAAGTACTAGGTAAGTACTATAACCAGGGTTCGGAAATTCGGATCGATATTTACCTAAAGTTGACAGAATCCTATTGCTATCTCACTCATTCGTCAAACAAAGCCGCCTATACTTACGACCGAATAACAAGCCGCCGCCAAAGTTTAGGTAAATATCGATCCGAATTTCCGAACCCTGACTATAACAATGTAAGTGCCGTATTAATCAGAAATCATATTCATATTCATATTCATTTATTGATCAATCCGACTGATAAGCGTAATGTAATGACAACTGCGTCAACTGAACTGATCTGATACCGATGTCAATGGTAAAGTAAGTCTATAATCATTTACTTACCCACCTTCACTTACCCTTAAGAAAAATAACCGATTGAAACCTGTTTAAATCGTTATTTCGAAAAAATTGAAGCGGAAAATTTCAAGGTTTTTTTCCGTAAAAATCCGAAAAAAACGAGCCGTTTGGAAAGAAACGGGTTTTTTTCCGGAAATTTTCAACGCTAAATATAACACATAACCTATTGCCTCTCACCGATAGATAAATAATTATTATAATACAAACGAAGTTGTCAGTGCGGCAAGTCAGTCAGCCCATCTAAAACCCTGTTCGAGTCTGTATGTGCTCTGCCAGCAATTTTGTTTATATTTTGAGCTATGCCTGGGTCGATAAAAGTTTAAAATAAATGTTAAAAATAAATGTTGTTAACTTATGTTACCGTTTAATTTATGCTCCTTCTATTATACCTCAATTTTATTACTTACCGATGAGCTGTCCCTCTAGGGCCAGGTTTAATAGGTAACATTTACATTTGATAAGATTTACAACGTCAACGTACGCAAGTGTGAAGCATATCAGCAGAGGGCGCTGTTAACGTCAACAGCCAAAATTCAAACTCTCCGCATATTTATTAATATTTTAATATTTTAAACTACTTTTAGGGCATATTTTACCTAAATTTGAACAAATCTATACATAATTAGACATATTTAATATCAACACTTCCAAGAAATGGCCCCAGGGAAAAGTAAAGTGACGGCGGACGCGGCGGCGGTTAACAGGTTGGTGGATATAATTTCGTATTTGAAATCCGACATTTCCGAGATGAAAGTACAATTACAAACTTGTCACGACATCATACAAGATCAGCAAAGGACACTTACTTGCCAGAACACCAACATCCAGATGATACTCAGGGTAATCACCACCCGAGGCTCGAACAAAACACACCAGGTATCACTAAACGAGTCTGGCCCCCATGGCATGATGTTCCTTGAAAATGAGGATCAAGCCACTATCACTCAGCTGTCGCCGCCACCAGCCCAATCGCCTACCCTTATCCCTGTGCCTGAGCCCAAGCAGCGACGTACCCGGCCGCGCCGCGGTGCCACTAACACAGGCCAACAGTGCAGTCCACGAGTGGCTGATGGTAATGATGCTGTCTCCCCGTGCAACAAGCTACCGTTGCCGATGATACCACATCAACAGCAAGTAGGTGCTTTGTTAACACCAGTGTCGCCGGATCCAGAAACAGCCCAGGGTTTGCTGGCTGCATCCTGTCCACCAGCTGCGCCTCGTCCAGTGTTTGCATCATCCAAGGCAATATCGTTGGCGTCAGCACCATCAGAGGTCAAGCTATCTCAATCATCCACCTTCAGAGGCCTCCGAGCTGCTAGTCCCCGATTAACAAGTCTTCACTTATTCAACCTCAGTGAGGACACCACTTCAGAGGACATAATACACCACGTTCAGACGCAAATGGGTATCACATCACCGGTATGCGAGAAGCTAAAAGTCACTCGTGGTAAATACGCGTCGTTCCGCCTTGACATACCAGCTGATAAACAGAAGATCGTCAAAGATGCTAAAAATTGGCCAACTGGTGTTTCGGTTAGATTATTTAATGTTATTCAGCCAAAAAACTTGAAAGGAACACGTGTGTTGTCGGATCCAAAATAGATATTAATAAGTTTGTTGTTATTCACCAAAATGTCCGATCGATTTTTGGAAAAACTTCGTTATTAGATTTATTAACTAGAATGGAAAATCCAAATATATTGGGATGCAGTGAAACTTGGAGTAAACAAAATGAAATTGAACGGATAAGGTTATGTGGGTACGCGCTCGCTAATCACTACTGCCGGTCGACTATTGCTCACGGCGGTGTCGCTGTGTTCGTGCGCGTTGGTACTCAGTACCGACCGCGAAATGACCTACATGCCTTCGCCGTTCAATATCATTTCGAATTCGCAGCAATAGAAATTGTTAATTATAAATTGATTATTATTGTATTGTATCGAACTGGGAACGGTGATTTTGACATTTATATACAAAAATTGGAATTATTGTTAAAAAAGCTCACTGACGAAAACAAAAGGTTTCTTATAGTGGGTGACCACAATGTTGATTATTCGACTAAAAACAGCCAGAAACAGCGTCTTGATGATATATTGGGATCTTATGGTAGTCGAAATACCGTTACGTTCACGACTCGCGAGACTGCAGAATGTGCATCGTGCATTGACTGCGGACTATCTAACTGCGCAAGCGACGACCTCACAGTGACGGCGGTGGATACTGCGATAAGCGACCATAACGCGCAGCGTTTCGACTTGGCTTTGGAAATAGGCATTCAAACTCAACAAAACCCGGTCGTCGAGCGTCGACTGATTAACAGTTATTCAATTGAATTATTTTATCTTGACATTGTAAATTACGACTTTAATTTTATATATAATAATCACTTTCACATTAACGATAAATTCAATAAGTTATTTAATATTTTAACCTATTACATTGACATACACTTTCCGATTAAGAAGTTAAAAGTTAAGAAAAATACCACTGCCCCATGGATGAGTGACGAATTGGCTGACCTTATCCGAAAGCACGGCGATCGCCACGAAATTAGGCGACAATACCCCGACAACCCTATATTAACTGAATGCATTGAGCACTACTCCCTCTTAATTAAGTCAACAACGTTGCGGGATCGTCAAGCTCATATTGAAAATAGGTTAAAGGAAAGTTGTAATAGAAGCAAAGAAATGTGGAAAATTGTAAATGAGGAAGTTGGTCTAAAGAATAGATCTCAGAGTATTTGCCTTCGTGATGCAACAACAAACCTAGAAATATCGGAGGGCGAAATTCCAAATACTTTCAATTCGCATTTTCTTGGCGTGGCGTCCAAACACAGTATTAAAAGTGACCTGTCTAAATCAACACATTACCTTAATAGACACTCGATTACCACTGATGCACCACCTTTTTTACTGCCAGTAGTCACACGTGATCTTTTGGACAAGATACTCCACCCCATGCTGAACAAGCGCAGCACGGTCGATGCTTTTGACATGTCCCTCAATATTCTTCTTAGTGTTTGGCCTGTTGTTGGTGACATACTTGTAGTCTTAATAAATACCATGTTTGAAACCGGTGTATATCCCGATGTGCTAAAAAATACTAGAGTGTGCCCCGTTTTTAAGGGGAAGGGTGACAGGAATGACGTCAACAATTATAGGCCTATCACAATAGTACCCGCAATATCGAAAATTGTTGAATCTGTCTTATCGTCCCACCTAATGAGTCATTTAGAATCGAATAACCTGTTTACGAACAATCAATATGCGTACAGGCAGAAAATGTCTACAACCACCGCGGCGTACAGGATATTCGATTGTATTATGACCGGGTTGGACGATGGACAGAAAATGGCGGGGATATTGTGTGATCTGTCAAAGGCATTCGACGTAATTGATCATAAGCTTCTTCTCAACAAACTGAATTCTTACGGAATCTGGGATAACGCTCACCAACTATTAGCCTCGTTTTTGTCTGATCGCAGACAAGTTGTGAAGTTGCCCTCAAATGGAAAAATGCTGCAATCTGACGCTGGATATATTAATATAGGTATTCCCCAAGGGTCAGCCCTAGGAAATACCCTATTTTTACTGTTTGTCAACGACTTACCATCGAATGTTGTTTCTGGGTTGTCTGTGTTATTTGCTGATGACACTACGGTTCTGGTTGGTGCTAAGACTTATGATCAGTTAAGTGCCAAGATCAACGAAGCCTGTGAACAACTACAGGCTTGGTTTTCGGCAAACGGGCTTTTATTAAATGTTGCAAAGTCAAACATTATGCTTTTCTCTGGCCGTAGGATCCCAATACCCCCGTGTATCTCTTGTTGTCCGATGCCTATATGTCAGGCAAGTAAATTCCTTGGGTTCACGATTGACGCGAACCTAAACTGGAAGTGCCATGTTGACGGACTTTGTAACAGGTTGGGTAGTGCTGTCTTTGCGCTGCGGAAATTAAAGCCACTTATCTCAGACGAGGCACTTAAACAAGTTTACTTCGCCCACTTTCACTCCCTACTAGCATATGGCACGCTCATCTGGGGCAATTCCACTGACGCAACAAGGATCCTAATTTTACAAAAACGTGCTATCCGTGTACTTGTTGGAGCCAAGCCTAGGGATCCATGTCGTGGTTTTTTCTTGTCGCAGCGAATAATGACACACTACTCTCAATACTTGTTTGAAGTGTTGTTATTTGTAAAGACAAATATTGCACAGTTTGCAAGAGTAAACGTCAAAGGCAAACAGCTTCGTTCTACTGGGCGCCTTAGAACGGTGCCTCGCCGCATGGCACTTTCAGCAAAGAACCCGCGCGTCATAGGTCCGACTTACTTCGAGCACTTACCTGCCGATTTAAGGAACGAACCATGTGACAACACATTCAAGCGACGGCTGAGAAACCTTTTGTTGGAAAACCCTCTGTACTCGGTCAACGAGTACATGGAACTCAAACTATAATAAAAATATGCTTGTATTCTGTAAACTGACATTTTGTTTATTGTTATTTTTATATTTCTTGTTTTTATTTTATTTTATTTTTGTATTGGAAATCTGGTATATTTTGACATTGTGTAAATAATTTTTGTTTAAATTCTTAGCGTTATTTTATTAATTTGATTCCATTATTATGTTAAGTTTGTGATGACGATCCTTATTGGGAGATACTAGATTCATTTATTTATATTTTATTTACCTGTTGACTTTCCCTTTTATTTTAAACTTATTTTGACATTGTAAACATTTTCTTGTATTATTAATCTTGCCTTATTTTTGACGATCATGATATTAATTCGTATAATTTTGACATTAAGCAAATTTGTAATGTAATTTTTATCGTGAAATAAATAATCTAATCTAATCTAATCTATCGATATTCGTGTTCGGGTAGAAGTCCCTGATAAAGAGCTCCATACAAGATCCAAACATGTTGGGCCGTTCCTGACAATTTCACGTGAGTTTTAACTCTCACGTGTATATGTCTCACGAAAGCTTTAACAAGATTAGAGTTTTGTTAATCTTTCCGTTATGCTAAGGTCCTATTCAACGCTGATTTTATAATATATTTTTTTTAATGTTCCGACGTGCATAGTAGTTGTTTATAACGTTAAATAAAATATACTTAGATTTTATCTACTTATTGTATCTAAGTCCCACAGGAGTTAAAAGTTTTCCATTGCCCCGGCTGATATTATCTAACGAAATTCTAAGGCCTATCCAAGTCGTACCATTATATCTAAGTCAGATATAATAAGTTTAGCATAATATTCCATTAGGTGTTTCTACTTTTCTATTTCCAACTTCGCTCAAACTAAGCTGAGCTTGACTTCGAAAATGGAATATAATAGTGATTTCGTAGGCTTTCACGGAGCTGAGGTCTCAAATCCCGCAAAGTTTTCTTGATAATTTTATTCTAAAAAGTTTTTCTGTAGAACATCAGAGAGCCCACGGTAAAATACTTTTATATTTCTCTCGTGATTTATACGTAGCTTTGGGAAAGCAGAAATATAAGCTGAGCTTTGCAAATGTGTTTCCATTAAATTAGGGCGGTACATACATTTGATTTTACCATAAATGTTTTGTATGTTTGTGATGGATGGCTACTGAAGCAGAGGCAGACAGAAAACGTTATGGCGGGATGACTTAGACCCATCCTAGTACGCATAACAGGAACATGCGCTTACCGAGATGATTGGTGAAAAAAGGGGGCCATTGCCTCGCAGCTTTGTGATTGATCTTTGTGTTGTTTATTTGATCTTTATATCCCCAGATTAATAGATAATGCTTTTAATGTGACATTATAATCTTCTATAAAATGTGTTCTTTTTTGTGCAACAATACTAAAAATAAAATTTGCCCGCATTTAAAACAACGTACAACTTTCGCAAACACAAGTAACACAAGGCAAATTATCTCAAACTTTTTAAATTCAAACAATAAATTAGAGAAAAGGAGCGTGGCCTACCGGCCCCAATAAAACCGAATTACAAAGAACATTAAAATACTTGGATGCTTAATAACAATTACTAAGTTTGCGGCGGACCAAGTTTTACAGGCATGCGAATTTCGGGTATCTTTTAGCACTCTCACTAATTTTGTGAGTGAAGAATGAGGAGGTAGATTCGTGTTCGGGTCTTTTTCTTTGACTGTCATCGTAGCGACGCACAACCTGTATAACTACAATACCAAACTTTTAAATGTGTAACGAATGGGTGAAACCTTTTGACAAAACAAGCTTTAAAAAAAATACTAAGAGGCGTATGAATTTCAGAGCCGGATTTTTCCTTGGTTGAACAGAACCCTGTATTAGTTAATACTAAATCTCTTTTTAGAAAAAAAATACCGACGTTAACGGAGCAGAATGATGTTTTTCGAAAACAACTGTTCTAGTTGCTATCCGTGATATAACGAAGTGATCTAAGTTCCATTGTAAAATGTACATCCTTGTCTCTAGTCGGTAGCGCACAATCTCGAAACCTGTCGGATTGAACAGAGAAATCGCTCTCTGGCTGCTGAAGGAGCTTGGCTGATACACAGTGTACAGTATTATTCGCGTTAGCAATACGTGTATATTCCAAAATATGCTCTTTGATGTCTTCGAATTAATATTATCGGCACACGGATTTGATCCTACTCTACACATTTTTTTTGCCAACACGTTGACTTTTCTGCGGAACAACTGCCACATGTCCCAGATACTATAAGCATCGTCGCCATCTGTGTTTACTCTGTGTAGTGTGATAAAGGTCATATTTCACAGTTATCGAAGTGCACCTGCGGGCCAGAACTCCGGTTACTTACTGAAACGTCAGTTCTCTACACTTAGAACTATCTAGAAATAAAGCCTTCCTTTACTAGAGGTTTAAGCCTTGAGCTATAGATCAATGGAAATCTAGACTCTGGATTTAAAACTATCCGGAAACAAAACCATCTGTAATTAACACAAATTATAACGGGTCTATCGCGATATTCCTTATTTACCTTCTTACGTTTCGGTGGGGTTGCACACGCCGTGGTGTCAGATGTACTGAAGATAATGAAGGTAAATAAGGAATGTGTGTGTCTGCCTACTGAGTCGGCGGTCCCGGGTTCGAATCCCGGCCAGGGCAAATATTTCTGTGATGAACTTGAATATTTGTGCTTGGGTAATGGTTGTTAAGTATATATTTATTTATATAAGTACGTATATCGTCGTCTAGTACCCATAACACACGCCTTCTTGAGCTTAATTTGGGACTAGATCGATTTGTGTGAGGTTGTCCGATATTTATTTATTATTTATTATTATTATTATTTGTGCTTGGGTCATGGTTGTTCTATGTATTTAAGTATATATTTATCTATATAAGTACGTATATCGTCGTCTAGTATCTACCCATAACACAAGCCTTCTTGAGCTTAATTTGGGACTAGATCGATTTGCGTTTGAGGTCCGATATTTATTTATTTATTATTTATAAATGTGTACAACCCGCGAGAGTATATGTCATAAAACTCTGTGTCTCCTCTGTGTACTGTTGCGGTCATATTTCACGGCTATCGAGCTGCACCTGCCGGCCAGGAGTCCAGTTACTTACTGGAGGGTCAGAGCCGAGCTACTCGTATAGATCCACGTAAATCTATACTTCTGTAGACTTATCTAGAAACAAACTATTTATATTGTGTTGGCGACAGGAATAAAAACACACAAATAAAGTATATAATTATTATATTGTAATGTTTACCATGACAAACAACTTGACGAATTAAAAATATGACAACTTAATGTCTATTTGATAGAAAAGGAAACAGTATACATAAAAAAGCAATCAACCGTCCGTTAATTCTTGTAAAAACAGGACACCAACTTAAACCAGCAATATCGTCTGCGTACTTTTTACATTAACCATGATCAAGCAAAAAGTATTTTGTAACCGTCTTTGGATGTTCAGCTATCGTTGTATTAAAATTGGTTAAATCTGTCCGACCGTTTCGGCGCGATAAGAGAACAAAGAAAATTTTACCAACTGAATCCACTAGGCCGGCGCCACGTTGGTGCATTGTGCTGTTGAGATTTTCCTAAAATAATGACCTGTCTCCGTAGAAAACCCCTCTTAAACAGCTTTAGACTGAAATAAAGCTATACGATAGTAATGATCCCAAAGTTATACCTTAGTGTATATTTTACGAGCAAACTTTACTGCCAACGTCAAAGTAAAAAAAATGTTTTTGACCTATTCAAGTAGGCCTAGCTACAAACACTTTCGAATCATCAGCTATAGAGAGCAGAGTTACATTATAGAAATAAAAAAAAACCAAAAAGGATCCTTGACAAATAAAAAAAGTACAAATAAGAACGAAGGCTAGAGTGTTTCTAGAATAACATAAGTACTAAGAAATGTCAAAATGTGTAACAAAAATAATTAAAAATTAAAATATAAATAGGTAGGTATTCGTTAAAATAATAACACACAACTTAGCTTTAATTTTGATTAATTCCACGCTTTATCATTCATGTAGTCATGTGCTGTAATAAGCTTTTCTCCAACTTGCTTGGAAATGTTCCCATTAATGTAGCAAAACTGGACCGCGAAATCGTTCGTTATATTTAGAAGGCGTTAATGAAAATTAAAAAAAAATTATATTATTGGCCTTAGCCGGGAAATCAATATTATTTAAATAAGACGATTAAGTAAAAAACACACCTTCTGTTTATAACGTCTCATACAAATCAGGGTAATCTTAATTTGGCCGGTTACTGCATTTTTACTTTTAATTTTTCAAAGACTTTGATAATTCACCATACAGCCAATTGTCCACTAAATTTAAAAAATAAAAACTATTATAAACTTTTTAATTGTTCTCTGCGTTTAGTTCTTGCACTGAACATTTTTTTGCTCTGCTACTGTCAATGTATTTGAAATGTCGACAAATTTCGAATAACGGACAAACAATTTAAATAATAATGTTATATGCGGTTAATTTATTTTCATGATTCTTAGTTATTTATTAGAGATTTCTCACGAAACTTTTAATTTTAATAATATGATGATATTTAATGAGTGAGTTGAAAATTAATAAGTGTACCAAACGTAAACAAATAAAAAATAAAACAGAAATGATTGTGTCCAAATCAATATAAAAGTTATTTTGAACTTATGATCTTCTCCAAATGATAAATATGGTATGGTTTCTAAAAAAAAACAGTGTGTTTAGAAGTTGTTCATTTAACTAAAATTTATAATTACCTATGTGCATAATTTTTGTTATTGTGTTTTCATATATATTTAATTCTTATTCATATATTTTGTTTTAAATCAAACATATGATTCGGACCCGAAATTTTATTCCTATTCCTAAAAAAAATAAGTACCAAATGAACTTCATGGTACTGATATATTAAATTAAAATGTAGATTGGTGATTATTTCCAAGCATATTTGGAGAAAAGCACTATACAAGCCTCGGCGGGAATGTCAGTTCGCAGATTCGTATTATTGAAGGACTCGGCTACGCCTCGTCCTTCAAAATCATACTCATCCACGAACTGACTTTTCCCGGCCTAGGCAGTAATATACTATTACCACCTTCATCACACAAATACATGTACATGTATGTTAATGCTTACCGTGTTATCATAACGATAATAACCCACATCTATAGATTGCTTGTAGAAATTGACAACTTTACCCATTATCCCTACTTTAATAAAAGAGCGAACGTATTGATCCGTCGCACGTGCATCAGACTACAATTTAAAAAAATTGGACCGATAGTATCATTCCCCGGTTGAGAAAAAAATTTTGCACCTAAAATCTGTGACATCCCATACAAAGTAGGTGCAATCTTAGCTGAAAGCAATGCTTAGGTTTAGCGTGAAGGCGGTTGAGTGAGGACAAAACACATGTAGCCAACAATCCTAATAACCTCTCTTAACCCTTCCCACGCCTACTTGTGCTGGAGGGTTAAGTATGTGGGTAAGTACCCTCGTGTGAGGGTTGAAGACAATGTAGATGTTGTTTTTACGTTTCTGATGGATACTAAGCATTTTTACCCTGATTTAGGTACTTGTTACAAGTTTCGCGTCGATTATTCCCTTGTATAGTATTTTGGTTTTTTACCCAACTGCGTCAGGAGGGTTATATTTATGAAATAGAAGGTACTCGCAACCTCGTCCGTGTTTCAACCTTTTTCTTTGCCATAGTTGGTTTTTCCTTGTTTAAAATCCGTCTGGTTTGGCATGATGAGAGGACACACAAACTTTACCCAACAGATGGACCGATATTAATTAATTTCATATCATCATCATTTCAGCCATAGGACATCCACTGCTGGACAGAGGCCTCCTCAATAGACTTCCACATGGGCTGGATAGCAGCGACCCGCATCCAGAGAGCTGAGTCCCTGCAACTCTAACCAGATCGTACGACCACCGTCCTACACTGCGCTTGCTGGTACATGGTCTCCACTCGAGAACCTGTCTGCCCCAACGGCCATCGGTATCATCGCTTCTTATTAATTAATTTAATTTAATTTATTCGTCTTCCGGCTTTGTCCCGGCAAATTCGTTCTCAATCACTATACACAGTTCCATAAATATTTTACAGAATCCCTCCGCCAGTGTAGTCAAAAGAAAACCATTCACAGCTCTACAGAAAGACCTGAACATAATTAAATATTCACTTTACTTTGTTTCTGCGGCGGCTTCAATGAATTTGATTTACAATATCCCGCGGGAGCTCGTCCTAGATGAAATAAGGTTTTTCAGGACAGTACATTTTTATTCGATGAGCTTTTATTAACAGTGTAATATAAAAAACATTTCAGATTTATTTTGCTGAAAAAGGTAGCCTGAAAATCTTAAAACAACATCCTACAGAAAGTTCTTCCTTTTGGCCTACGTAAAACACCGATTGGAAATTGGTTTTAATGGTTGTTTACGTCTTATAACGAAATCCCAAATCCCTAACTTAACCCATGACTCGTCTTGTGAACTTAGCCGGTACATAATTGAATCCAGCATAAATGTTACATGATATTGGTCCAATTTTTTTAAATTGTAGTCTGATGAACGTGCGACGGATCAATACGTTCACTTGCACAGGAAGGACCATTATGGAAATTGCATGCTGCGGCGCAGATAAAACTCACAAAAAACTTCGACCCAAAAACGGGACAAGGCTCACCTTTATCAAAAACTATGACTTTTTTTCGACTGTAGACAAATAGCAGTTTTGTGATGATATAAATTCGTCGTTTACAAACGTGGTGCCATAGTGCGTCCTAATTTCGATGTACTGGCTGAGTAAGTGGTAAAATTGAGCAAGTCACTGGAAATCAGGTTAACATAACTGTAATGTTAAATCTTCGAAAATCACGAGCTCGTTCGGACCTACTATAAAATGCTGAATGAAATACGAGAGCCGGTTTTAAACTTGACTTTACTCTATTAACGAGCGCTGGATTTTATTTACAAGGGACATTATTCCCAACATTCCCTACGGCCGCTTAAATATGAATTAACTGCAGTGTTGTATCGAACAGACTTGACTTGTGACTAAAAGGCGCACATGGATTTAATTCAATACGTGCTTGTAACCTTTTTCTTCTGAGAGACTTACTGATCAGGCTTACCTATATGGCTCGAATGAAAATGATAAGAGTTTATTACTCGTAATCCGATATACAAGTTGGGAAATATCGGCGCGTCCGCATGGATACTATTATGGATAGTATGCAGGTATAGGCAGGTTAGTAGAGGTTTTTTTTGAAGTGAAAACTTCTTTAGCGGCGCTTGGCAATTTTTAGATGGGTAAAAAATGTTAAACTCGCGACAGATCCGCGCGACAGATAACAGTCAGACGGTAAACCTAGCAACCGTGTCTGTTTCAAAGAAAGGGGGCCTTCGAACAACAAAATGTTGTAAGTGACAGATGGTGAAGCGTAATCATAAACATACATTAGTAAGAAAAATATAGATTAAAATAGAAATCAAGTGTCAGTGAGATATAATAAAAACGGAGTTTTTACTTCTGCCGGCACTCCCGGAGTGCAACCCGTCCTTTATTTTTTCTTCTTGGCTTTCACTTCTTGCTGATATTAGCAAGAGGTATTTCGCCAATGACGGCGCTAGTAGAGGTTATAAAAATAATTAAAATTGTCCAAACTTGTTTTTAATATCGAAATTAAACGTTCAATTCTGAAATGTCATCAGCTTTCATGACCACATTTAGGAACAATCAGATTGCTAGCGAGGGACAGTCCGACCAATTATTGTTAAATAATTACTCGAAATGAAGCGCATCGAAGCCCGTCATTATAAAGTAATAGCCGCGGTACAGAGAATATTAGATAGACATTCGTATTGTAAAAGGCAACAAACTTAATGCTCATAATTGTCCAAGTAAAGTACTTTCCGCAACGACATGGCCAGCCTATTTCAATTGTAAGAATGAAATAACGAACTTTATTCTGTAAGTAGCCCACGAAGGCACTTTTACATGTCTGAGTTTACCGGAATTTCACATATGTGGAGACCACTGATGATAAGAAATGCCGAAAGAAACTCCTAACCTGCAAATTGTCGCGTCACGTAGTAGAACGAGTAGTCATGGCGAAATTTTATTCGTCCGAAAGCAACATTAGACCAAAGTATAATTATGATTTCAGGCAAATTAAGCTTCACAGTCGGGGTACATATTAAAGAAATTATGATTATTTCGGGTATAATCCCGGAATATTGCCAAATTGAAGGTATTACTAAGCTCCGTTGAATTAGCGGGATGAATGTAAAAAAAACAGGTCAAATGCGAGTCAAACTTTTGCACCGAGGTTTCTGTACAATAATTACGCATTTTAAAAAAGAGAGGTACTATTAGTTTAACTTGTGTACCTGTGTGTCTGTCTGTGGCATCATAGCTCCCAAACGGATGGACCAACTTGAGTGCAGTTTTTTTATTGAAACACTTGTCCGTCGGCTCTTAGTTATGTTTGGTTGAAATAGGACCAGTATTTTCCAAGATATTCAGTTTTATTTGGAACAAGTGAAAAATTATTATTTATTAAAATGCAATAGATCATCAAATTACACTAATTCACTGCAATCAATCGTAGTTACTTGATCTCATAAAAAATAACAGATTTAACTTATGATTTCAGAAAAAAGAAACTAAAAGCTAAGTAATCTCAACAAATATCAAATTCATATTTATTTTGCACGGCAGCTTGAAGCACTTAATGAAAGATTAAAATTAACCCGGCTGTTTTAAATTCCGTCGTTTGGTACAAATTTAATTTAAATCGAACGAAGCAACTAAGCTCACTAATTTCCTTTTAAATAAACAAGTTGGAACGGAACCCAATTACTTTAATGAAATCGGGATTCCACTTTAACGAAGGATCTATCAATTAATGACCTTATAATTAAAAATCATCGCCCGCTCTCGGGAGCTTTGATCAGTATTAATTGGTATTATGGACTTGTTAGCTGATATCAAGTTATAGCTTTGATGCCTATTAAAATTGCTTTCCATTTATTTTGCCAGTTTTAAGGTACCATAAATGAAGATATTATACTTTTACTAAAAATATTATGTTTCCTGCTATAAACTTTTGATTTTATTCTATATACCTACCTCATTCACGTGGCCAACATCAAAATCATAAGGTGTGGTGGGGTAACACTATCACCGGGAGAAGACTGCAATAACCAACTGTTAGTTTCACCCCATTAGACAATAATTTAAGTTAGACTTATCACACCTTTCTAAACCTTATTTTTAACCGACTTCTAAAAAGAGGGGGTTCTCAATTCGGTTGTATTTTTTAAATTATTTTTAATGTTTGTTACCTCAGAACTCCGTCATTTATGAGTCGATTTTGAAAATTATTTTTAGGTTCATGAAAAGACATCAAATTGGTCCCACAACATTTTGATGAAGATCTGATGACGAAATCCATGAGGAATCGAAGGAATTCTTGAAATTTTATAGGCACTTATAATGTTTTTCATATATTTTCTAAAACTATTTAAGTATTTGCATTATGGTAGTCATCATCTTCCGATACTGAGCTGATGATGGAAGGTACAACTCCTTAACGGTTAGGAGTTAGGAGATAATTCAAACGAGATGCATGCCTTTAAGACCTCCCCGATAACCCTGCCATAAGTATTTTATATGAATCACTAAATAGCAAAAAAAAATAACAAAAAGAAGAACCGACTTCAATAAAACTAAAAAGCCAATAACCCGTTCAAGTACAGATTACATTTGACTCATCCTTTGAAGTCTGTCTGGTCTGAAAATTTCGCAAGAGAAGACTGCTGATGAGAAGAAAGCCTAAACTAGACAGTATTATTTCGAAAATATACTTAACACGATTACAATTATGTTATAATTAATTGTTAAACGTAGATGAGATGTACAAGAGTCTCCAAATCAATGTTAGGTTAGATAAGTTTTAATAATATAAAATTTAAACTAAAAATGTTCAGTCATTCCAAGTTTTAATCCCACTCGAGTAATAGAAACGAGTGGGTTTAAAACAATAAATATTAACCTATAACAAACCTCGTTACATAGAGGCATAAAGAGGTAAAGTTAAATTAAGGCTCGTTAAAATAATACCTAATTTGGAAAAACAAACACATAAAAAAGACAACTCTGTGTATTTTAGGATTAGGCTTATAATCACATGACAATCCGCCCCTTCCAGAGTCAACGCCAAGTCGAACAATTTCGCACCCTGTTTTTAGTCTAGTGCACCTTTATGCTCACAAGTAGATAATTGGATGTAAAGGCTTTTTTAATGAAATGTTTTCGGGTCAGAACACAATTTCAGGTTACCTACGTCGTGACGTGGAAATTTAGATCGTGCAACATAGCCAAAATGTCACGACTAGTTCGAATGGCAATGGAGACCAGCGCCGCGAACCAGGATTAGGGTGCGTCTCCACAGATTCTTACGCTACCTTCCATTTACATTTTAGAAGTAGGTAATTTCGTAAAGAAAAACTACAACATTTTCCCACTTTACTCTCGTCCACCGACTTTGCGCCCCCACAATGCATTAGCCCGGCCGCTCTCAAAGTTAAAAATGTTTGACTCAGGTCCTCTTGCCATGTGTGTGAAAATTTATAACAAATTACCACAAGTGATTAGAGAAGAAAGCATCTTATTACGTTTTAAAAATGTATGAAACATGTAATGTCTCATTTTTTTAATGTGGGTACACCACTATTTTTATTTAAACCATAAGAATACAAAGATCAAAGCTTAAAGAAAAATTTAAAAAGGAGCTACCTGGTGGAAGGGACCGGGAATCGAACCCGGTATTACCGGTCCAGCGCGTTAGCCACTTCGCTACCCTCGCTCCACGTAGACCTGACGAGTTTTTCCTTATGCTTTGTGTGTCGATCTTTGCATTGTTTATTGGAAAGTTTTTTTTTTACACCTTAGCGACCTCTATGCGAATACCTGAATATTCACATCTTACCGCACCACTTTACAGCGGTGATCGAGCAAGAGCGAGAGAGGGCGCTGTTAGTTTTATAAATTTATGAAACATGTAATGTCTCATTTTTTTTATGTGGGTACACCACAATTTTTATTTAAACCATAAGAATACAAAGATCAAAGCTTAAAGAAAAATTGAAAAAGGAGCTACCTGGTGGAATGGACCGGGAATCGAACCCGGTACCTCTGGATTACCGGTCCAGCGCGTTGGCCACTTCGCTACCCTCGCTGCACGTAGACCTAACCTACTTTTTCAATTTTTCTGTAAGCTTTGATCTTTGTCATGGTTTACGTTTTAAAAGTTTATTAACAAAATATCTAATTCATAAATGTTTTTATTCAGTAAATGAAAAAAAAATGAATGATATAAATTTAATGAATATGTATAATGAAATGATACAGAATGGTCATAGAAAATATTGTAAACTAGCTTTAGGTTATTTTTAGTTTTAAGATATTGCTGTGCCCTTGCACGGTTCATGACCGCTACTGTAAACATATTTACATCTGAAAAAATATTTTTGCATATTCGTACATGTTTTAAGTGTTGCGGATATTATGTTGCCGACTCAAAAATAATATTTCATCATGCTGAACAACTTACTACAGGTTTGTGAGCAAATCATGCTTATTATTATTCGGTCATCTTATGTCAAAATAGGGATCACAGTAGTTTTATCAAATCCATTTTTCGGTACCTTTTCAGGAAAAAATTAAAAATCCAAGAGTTTTATGCTCCTCTCCCAGCATGAGACGAATCTAATGACATATCATTTATCAAAATCGGACCATAACTGTAGATCTGATGGGATGTACAAAAATCGGCCTCGCGTAATATATATAAAGCCTGACCAGAAATATATGAGGATGCGCCATATTGCGGAATTTCGCTGGAACTAATTTCTTATACTGGCATGACGACGCGTTTGGCTTGGTTTGTAGACACCTGCCTACTGAGCGGCGGTCCCGGGTTCGAATCCCGGCCAGGGCAAATATTTGTGTGATGAATTCGAATATTTGTGCTTGGGTCATGGTTGTTCTTATGTATTTAAGTATATATTTATCTATATAGTTACGTATATCGTCGTCTAGTGCCCATAACACAAGCCTTCTTGAGCTAAATTTGGGACTAGATCGATTTGTGTGAGGTTGTCCGATATTTATTTATTTATTTATATACTTGTACCATGAATGCAATAAATCACTTTGACTTTGACTTTAAAGCGGAGTAGAGCGGAATCGACCAATCACCTGAGTTGTAATCTGTATCTCAGCTCTGTTTCAGTGGAGACGCACCCTAAGTAGGGCCCAGCCACGATTTTGGTCATTATTTCAGGAAAAATCTTAACAGCGCGATGCAGGGTTTGTATGGCCGCGTGGCGCCATCTGTTGCTCATCGTGCTGAAATGGCTGGACGGATTTTAATCAATATTGGTACAGGTATTAGCCAAGTAGCACACCATGATGTGTAAGAGCTTTTACAGCCCTTACACAACTGAAATAAGCTGTGTGCTGTGCGCCACTTGGGTAGATATCCAACGATGTGGTTTTACCGTAGTTTGGTAAAAAGTATCCAATAAATAGGATACTTTTACCAAACTACGGTAAGAAAATGGTTGCCTGTAAAGTCGGTTTTACGGGCGAAGGAAGATTTTACGTGACAACGTCTTTTTCTCGGTAGAATATTTATTTGTATCATATTCACAATTTCCCTAACAACATTTTAAGTGTTACTTTCTGAACGCACCCATCACATGTGTCATTAATGTCATTTAGTTAATTTAGTTTCATAGCGCATTGGTTTAGCTGTAATGCTATGTAAATATTATTTGAATAAATAAATAAATAAAATAAATAAATAAATTATTTTACATGTTTTAAATCTAAATATGCGATAATCAGACTATTATGCATGTATGTTGTCGGTTCCAAACCCTTATTTAGTCTAGATCTACATGTAATTATTCTAAAAATACCGAACCGACGGAACAAACATCATATGTTTGACAGGTAAGTACGAACAGTTTGTATTTGTATGGGAATATAAAATTATCTTTATTATTTTCCACTCATTTATTCAATATTTTCTCACCGTTTAAACCTTTCCTTGACTTCCACGAAAATTTCAATACTAAAATTAGCCAAATCGGATCAGCCGTTCTCGAGTTTTAGCGGGACAACCGGCCCTCCTAACAGACGTAAGCGGGCGTTACACTTTTTCATGAGTGACTTCGAGCGCAACCTAATTTAAGACGTTGTCACGTCAAAAAAGCTGAAGTAAATAAGGGCACCCTCTGGTAACTAGTAAAATATAGTTCTCAGGTAACTTTTGCGAAGATAAAAAGAGAACCTGTAGTGTTTTAACTCTGTGATCGTTAGGTCAGAACGTTACACCTCACGATAGCTCCCTGTGGCGCGGAGATAACCCCATTAGCGGGTTACACTCCCACACAAAGTCCGACTACTGGTAGTGAGGGCTAACCAGCCCTGATATAGTTCAAGGCATGTCTTAAAAAAAGAAATCACGATAACATAATGCTCCATCTTAGGCCTTATTGTCACTTAACATCAGGTGCAATCGAGGTTAAATGGCTATTTTGAATAAAAAAAAAAAAAAAGAATTATATTCAGGCCCTTGCACACAAAGTCATAATTAAATAAGAGAGGTTTTTGTGGCACATGGTCTGGGAGACCTTTCATCTGCCCCGTCTGGTGCTGAGCGTACAACTTATTTAAAAACATGTAGATTTCAGAACATGATATTTCCAGATATTTCAACAGCTAGAATAGAGTCTGGCTAAAATATCTTTGCCTCGGCAATTTTAGTTTTTTATCTGTAAGTCGGTATGTGACAACATTTAAGATAGGGCACTAATAAGTCTTTATACTTGTGTATTATCCTTAATCTTTGAAAATGGTTTTAGATTAAACCTTCAATTAAATGGCATATAGTAATATACTTATTATTTTATACTCGTTTATACTCGCGTTAACTTAAAAACATGCCTGATTTTTTCAGGCTGATCAAAATATAAACATGTTTTTCTACTCCAGTACTTTTTTCTGTCATTTATATAGTTACTAACTCTAATATAAAGACATAAATTATGAAAGTCTGTAAAAGTCTACACTCTATTGCCCAAAAAAACACTGCTAAACGATGTTATAATGTCGCCAAAAAAGCATCACTTAGTACCCAGATTACAAGATAGAAGACAGCTGCATTCACACAATATGCAATTTAAAAAATATTGTGATGATTTTTGCTAAATGTAGGGTAGAATTATAGTTTTAATACATTGTGTAAAGGTTTTTGTAAATGCAGCGTAAATACTTCTTTTAAACATTATACATTATTTTGTGTTGGCCACACTGTCGAGTGACAATACGGGAGAGAGGAAAAAAAGTAAGAACTGTCAGATGGGTTTTTACGCGGGATCAAAAAAAGAAACAATAGAAAGATGGTAAAACGATTAGAAAGTAGAGAATTTAGCATTGAAAGAGATTGTACTTATGAATATAAATAAATATTATTGTATCCTGTTTCTGAGTTTCGTTTCATCAAAACTCAGAAGTGGGATGAGATCTGCAGCCCATAAGGTACGAAAACATTCTTAAATGTACTTATTGAAAATTATTGTTGAAATTACCATTAACCTATTATATTTTTGCCACACCTTTTAATGAAGTGACTAATTTGTTAATCAGTGCTAGTGTGCGAGGTTATTTTTTTACAAATACGAAATTATTTATTGTTTGAATGTGAGTGGTTATAAATAGTTTTAGGGTTAGTATTTGGTCATATTACAATCAACCAGAATTTGGTGTACAATACTTTGATTCAGAATATGCATCTTATTTTAAACCAAGTTCTGCAACATAATGTTAGATGAAAAATAGGCATGGAGATAATAAATCAATGTCATGCATAGGTACAAGAAAATAAAGCCTACTACAGTAATTGATAATTCTTAAATGTCAAGGTGATAAAATAAAAAAAAAATAAAAAAACACATGTTAAACAATGATAATAACAATAATAAAATTGATTCAAATTCACACGGCATCACTAAGTGGTTACAAAGTGTTCATTAAACAGAGTAGAGTAGAACATTATTTGTAGATGCCGCTTAAATAATTTGGTCTTGAAACCGTGACTATCTAAGCTTGACAATCAAAGAAACTTTTATTGGATTAATTTATTGTTTATATAATATGATACAATATGTAAATGGGATTTATTTATAGATAATGGTTATCAATTTATCATTCCTCTGTGACCGGTAATAATGCAACTGATTACTGATCTGTTGAAAATAAAATTTCTGTACATGTAGTTAATTAATTCGGATTAGAGAGTATCCTTGATTACACTAATCATCATAAATTGAGAGTTCAGACAGATCTAACATGTGTTTAGATGCGTTGGTTATAATTTTAATTTTTAATTGTTCATGAATTCATTACAATGGTGAATAAGATCTGATATGTTGCGTTATTGTAATGAAAAGTAAAATAAATATAAAAAAAGACATGTTTTGAAATGAGTGGCTATAATAGGGGTCCTGACGGAGCTATGTATGTTCCATATTCACCCAAGACTATGTAGATTTTGCAGGAGCTACTTATGTCCAACAACCAGTCTAAGACTATATGTACGTCCTAAAAGAGCTGTGTATGTGTGTTGTGTCATGTGTCATATGTGTCTTGGTGGGACTATGTATGTTCCAACAGCAAGTAGGACTAAGTATGTCTTACCAGACAGGGCTAAGTATGCTCTGAAACCATATCAAGCTATGTATATCTTGATGGGACTATGTACGTTCCAACAGCAGGTAGGACTAAGTTATGTCTTACCAGACAGGGCTACTCGTAAGTATGCTCTGAAACCATATCAAGCTATGTATGTCTTGATGGGACTATGTACGTTCCAACAGCAGGTAGGACTAAGTATGTCTTACCAGACAGGGCTAACTATGCTCTGAAACCATATCAAGCTATGTATGTCTTGATGGGACTATGTACGTTCCAACAGCAGGTAGGACTAAGTATGTCTTACCAGACAGGGCTTAGTATGCTCTGAAACCATATCAAGCTATGTATGTCTTGATGGGACTATGTACGTTCCAACAGCAGGTAGGACTAAGTATGTCTTACCAGACAGGGCTAAGTATGCTCTGAAACCATATCAAGCTATGTATGTCTTGATGGGACTATGTACGTTCCAACAGCAGGTAGGACTAAGTATGTCTTACCAGACAGGGCTAAGTATGCTCTGAAACCATATCAAGCTATGTATGTCTTGATGGGACTATGTACGTTCCAACAGCAGGTAGGACTAAGTATGTCTTACCAGACAGGGCTAAGTATGCTCTGAAACCATATCAAGCTATGTATGTCTTGATGGGACTATGTACGTTCCAACAGCAGGTAGGACTAAGTATGTCTTACCAGACAGGGCTAAGTATGCTCTGAAACCATATCAAGCTATGTATGTCTCGATGAAACTATGTACATTGCACCAGCAGTTTATGACTATGTATGTCTTAACAGAGCTATGTATGCTCCAAGGCTGTGTTGGACGGCGGGGTTCCTGATATACCAATTAGTATGATACCTATGTGATTCTATTATTTTGACAGTCACAATACAAATTCATATAATTGCGACATTAATCAAAGTAATATTATAATTTTCACCACATAATAAAATATCTTAACTTGGATATTTTCCTTAAAAGTTTTGTGAATGTTATATTATATTGTTAAAGAGTAATTTTTTACTGTACTTCAGGAAACTGCCCAAATATTTATTTATTAAAATTTTATTGCACATTAAAAATATATACAAATGGCAGACTTAATGCCTTAAGGTATTATTTACCAGTCAATTTCTGGGTTTAACAGAAATATGTAGACAGTGCAGGATTACAGACACAATTCAGTCAACTACTTAAATAAAACATGAATATATATTTTATAAACTTACATGAATACTTTATATAATATACCTACTTACATTACAAATGACATACATGTACCCAAAGTAAAATATTTCAAAATGAAGTTAATGAGAGGTATTGTCTGAAAGTTTCTTGCGCAACATGCGATTGAATGAGGATTTGTTCTGAGCTTGCCTGATATGGAATGGGAGAGCGTTCCAGATAGAGCTTGCAAATCAGATGTCCGAATATTCATTTTATCCGAATATTTTGTCAAATAATGTATCCAAATAAAAAAAGAGATATTCGAAACATCCGGTTCATAAAAATTTAAGAATATTGCAAGCCCTAGTTCTAGAGGCGTACAATGTATGTAGTATTGTTTGCATGAAACAAAACAAGATACTAATTCTTTTCTTTTCTGTTATTTCCGAGCAACAAAACAACGAAGCACTTATACGCACACAGTTGCTCTCCAAGAGAAGACGCATTCTTACTGTTCTGCGGCAGCGCAGGTGCGCGCGTGGGTTCTATGAGAGTTGCGGCGTGTTATGTGGACCTCGAGCGTAATCAGCGACGTCTGTAGAACTACAGAGCATCCGACCCGAGCAAATGACATTTCAACATGAGTAATTGGTGCTACGAGCAGTTAAGGCAACAGCCTGAAACGAAAACAGAATAACTGAAGCAGACAACTTCGCAGTGTAAACGCCTGTTTATCCTACAGTCAGCTTTATTATGGACGAGTGGTTTGGCATCCAAGGAACCAGATTCCCACCTACTAGCCACTACGGGACCGTGGAATACCATCCTCTGTTGCTACCGAAGAAAAAGTGAAAGAAGTTTATCCCGGCTTGCGTTGAGTTTTGATTGGCGTCACGCGACTCGTATGTGAACACTCACTCTATTGAGAATAAAAACAATTAGCCAGGAGTTAAAAATAATAGACATCTACACAGGTGAACGTATCCTTGTAAGAGACTTCTTCCAGTGAGTTTATTTATTCTAATTCATAATTATCTACTGAAAAGGGAAAATAATACACTTTGTAATAGTAGCTGCCTATCTACTTTATGTGTTTTATATATAGCGTCTGTTGTGTTTGTTCAAAGAAAAGCTTGATTAGGTAACACTTATAGTTATAATCGAAATTTAAGATTCGATTTCGAATCAATGTAGCTCGAGTTTAAAGTGTTTAAAGGTACAGACTTTTCTGAGTATTTCCTAAAATTTGTTTGAACTGTGAATTAAATGGGAGAGGTAATTTATTTAAAATATTTACAAAGTTTAAAATATCGAAATTGATTATTAATAATTATAACTAGCAGTGTATAACTAATTAAGAACACGATATGAATGTCAATTAGAATAACTCAGGACTAGCTTAAACAGAAAGTACACTGTAGAGCAATACGTATCTTCTGCTTACTTGATTATTTTAGTCCCATGTTCAATGTACATGAATGGTGCTCTCAGTGACATTTGAAATATGTTATTTTTTTGGCAAATGATAAATTATTGTTGTTATTAGTTTTGTTTATTCTTGGAGTAATACCCACGGATCTGTTATCTGAATAGATGTCTCGTTTCCCATTTTACTAGGGAACCCAGCGTGTCAATTTTTAAACAGGCACTGCCGAATGTAAAGAGCTTTGTAATGTAAGAACTCCGTCCGCGCAATACCGATTAATAGCATCCTACTCTATTCGGTCGATAATCGACTCCTATAGACATCTATCTCACCTACGGTACGTATGAAATGTTTGTAGTTTCATAAAAAAAAATATTACGCTGAAACATATTTTTCGATGTTTTCATGTACAAGTAATCAGTAATTTATATTTTGTGTCTCGTGTAACCGCCTCTAAATATTTATTTAGTATGTTCGGTTAGTCAGTTCTAGTACAGTCACCAGCATTAAAGTGTTTTCTTGGGAGCTAATTTACATACGCCATCGCGTCTATCCATTTTTCCTTGATATTAGTTAGAAACTTAAATTATTATGATTAATATCATTCTAAAGAAATCACTACATTATATCAGAGCAACTGTACAACACTAGTGGTTCTGCATTTTAAATAAATCTAGCATATTGAGACTGTTGTTTTTATCTAAGCAACGAGTAAATGATGATCATAATTTTATTTTCATTGCATGTTTTACGAGTAATAATAATTAATCGGACGTTATAACTTTTCAATGAAAATCAGCAACGTGTTATGTAACAGCTTTAGTTAATATGCAAAATGTAAAATAATATATTTTTAATTGAATAACGATCAATTTAAGACAAAATATAAGAATATGTACCATTGCAAGGAAATATTTCCCTTTCTCGCTGCAGCTGTTATTGGAGGTATTTATGCAGCTCAATACAGAATAATTGGGTTTTTCTTCGGAGCCTCGTTGACGTTACGATCAGATAATAAACCAGGTTTTTATCATAAGGTATAATTTTGATACATAATACACGTGTACTTTTAGTCTAGTTAGATAAATATGTCTGTAGTTATCCCATCGTCGCTTATATTTACATGATATAATTGTATTGTCATCGAGGCTACGTAGGCATACCAAATTTCAGCCTAATCAGTCCCCGAAAAGTAGTCAAGTCTTCTTTGCAAAAGTCGTAAATACAAATGTGAAGCCGAATGAAATTTTCTAAGAAAAGGCGTCGGTGTCTATCAATTTCCATAGTTTGGCTAACAAATAAATAATATATATTTCTGTTTATTATAGAGGACCTAGAACCATTTACAAAAATGAATACTAGAACTAAACACATAATGGCTATTAGAAGAAGGTTTTGTGTTCGTAAGGTATAATTATCATTTCTAGACCAATGTATGAATTTTATAACAAGTTGCCTATTTTAAAATAAACCTTCCCATTCTTTAAATTAATATTAAAATT
Organism: Apotomis turbidana; assembly: GCA_905147355.2. Classification (NCBI taxonomy): domain Eukaryota; kingdom Metazoa; phylum Arthropoda; class Insecta; order Lepidoptera; family Tortricidae; genus Apotomis; species Apotomis turbidana. The sequence continues at coordinate 15,551,619 of LR990304.1, read as the reverse complement.
ATATTTGTATATAAATATAGTGTCAAAGGAATATTAAATAGTGCCTACAGTACAGATCTATATATTATGTATATCGTCGTCTAGTACCCATAGTACAAGCTTTGCTTAATTTTATTAAAACTTTCGTGAGACATATTTAATTATTGTATTAAGCGGTTTACACTCACGTGAAATTGTCAGGAACGGCCCGACATGTTTCGAACTCGTATGGAGCCCTTCATCAGGGACGGCTGCCCGTACACCGCCGCGGCAAACTCGTCACTGCTGATACTTTGACCGACGTTCCGCTCTGAGCGCGCGCGCCGATGGCGCGGGGGCGGGGGGTGCTTGCAAGCCCGCAACTTGTCCGTCCAGCACTCCAACGTCACTTTTGTCATCAATAGACATTACGCACACTTGACTAATGGTGTCCACGGGATTGTCCAAACACACAATATGTTTCGCCGCCGGAAGCACAGGCTTCCATGCTGGAGGTAAAGCCCAACCGCCGTCTCTATTAAAATTCGGGCGCCGTCCGATCTCGATAGCTTCGTGTACCTTACGTTGTATATAAGAAGAATGAAGGATGAAGGGCTCCATACGAGTTCGAAACATGTCGGGCCGTTCCTGACAATTTCACGTGAGTGTAAACCGCTTAATACAATAATTAAGCTTTGCTTAGTTTGGGACTAGGTCGATTTGTGTAAGATTGTCCCTTAATATTTATTATTATTTTATTATTATTATTATTATCTATCTGACAAAGATAAATTTATGGCTTGAATCAGAAACCCAGTAATTTATTCCTTAATTTTTGTTCCATTGGACCTCACTAGTTTAAGAGACACAGTTCTAAGAAAGCTTATTATTACAATTTTTATTATATTTTGCCTTATTAATTATAATACAATATTGTTATTTTATAGGTATACAATATGTTGTCGACGAAAACTGCGTATACGTAATTAAAAAAAAATAACATATGTGCGTACTGGGTTCATATTATACTGCAATAGTTAAGTATCCTTTATGGAAATTACTGACTCTTGAGTTCCTTTCGGTGTTTCTTCTCAACAGTCATCTTGTGAAATGCAGATTGATTCTGTGTTGATAAAAAAATTGCCCTTATGGCACAGAATAATAAAGTTCATTATTTCATGAATGGTAAAAAATTACACAAAGTCGATAATAGCAGGTATAAACTGTAATGTCCAGGAAAATGTAATTGGAAAAGGAAAATCGTTTGAAACTGTTGTTACTGGTCCCGAATAAATGTTCGTTTAAGTTCTAATGCTGCGGTTTCCGTAGAACCAAACGATTGTAACTGATGATAGCCTTCCTTTATTTGAACAGCAGCAACAACTTCAAGTAACCTAAGAGTTCGCTTAATTAATTAATTCCGAATGTGATGATTTAAATAGATTTAGATAACTTTTACATTAGTTACACTATGGTCTTCTCAAGTGTAGCAAAGCAATGTAGTGATCTGACAATCTCGCTCTGGGCCTTTTTACCGTTCTTTTTCGTGATGGCCCTAGTCACTGAGTTACTTTATTGGTTCAGCAATGTGTTGATAATAATCATTTGTATGAAAATAACAATTGATAAGTTTCACGAGTACAATGTACCTATAATATAATGGAAATACGTACATAAATTGAAATGGTCAACCTGTAAACGAGAGGGACGTTTCCTGACATATCAAATCAGCAATATTATTTTTAGTGAAATTTAATGTCAATGGGTCAATCAACTTTTTCTGTTGCTTGTTGCCATGGTGATGTCCCCTGGGTTATTACTCTTTAAAACTACGATTTTTGGCAGCAATATTCAACAAAGATACTGTAATTGCAACATTTATAAAACCATTCTTATTAAGAATATCGCTTGAAAATTTTGAAAATAGAATATCTCTTAGAATGTCTCCTGGGTGACGGGACAGAATAACAACAAGAAAAAGTTGATCCACCCCAATACTGGAATATATAAGAAAATCGCCTACCTTTACGGTCAAATTGGTTTATTTTATTTAGATATTTTATTTATTTTGTAATATTCACATACCTAAGCTAAATAATAAATTACTACAGTGATTTTTTAGAATACATTTTTGATATTGTTTTTAATGATTGTTATCGAATCATTTATACTTGATATTAGGGAATTAGCATTATCTGGCATTTAATTAATATCTGGAATTTGTTTTGATTACTTAATAATTGTCTAGTTAATTTTGAAAATGTGCATGTAGATAAGTATACACCGGGAGGTGCACTCGAACGGATGGCCGAATGTGATGATTTTTGCTAAATGTAGGGTAGAATTATAGTTTTAATACATTGTGTAAAGGTTTTTGTAAATGCAGCGTAAATACTTCTTTTAAACATTATACATTATTTTGTGTTGGCCACACTGTCGAGTGACAATACGGGAGAGAGGAAAAAAAGTAAGAACTGTCAGATGGGTTTTTACGCGGGATCAAAAAAAGAAACAATAGAAAGATGGTAAAACGATTAGAAAGTAGAGAATTTAGCATTGAAAGAGATTGTACTTATGAATATAAATAAATATTATTGTATCCTGTTTCTGAGTTTAGTTTCATCAAAATACGTTGTACTAAGGCATTGCTGCCAACTTAATTTTTTTTTTATCTTCAGTGCATGGATGTTTAGTATAGTGAACGTATACCTTTATGTATAAGTTCATACTTTTTTGACGGATGGACGTCAATAAAAAAAAATATATCAGAGACTATTATTTTTTTTAATTTTGTTGATTCCGAGCGGGAACATGTAATTATTTTCTTTGATGTTTATTTGCATTTTATTAATGAAATGTCGAGTCGTAGAAAAAGTATTGTATGCAACGTTGTATAAGTAGTTCAAAAAACGCTCGTGGCATCTTTCTTACGATGTTAGTTTTTTACCCCCTCTTATACAACGGTTGCATAAAATACTATTATTTTATCAAAAATATGCAAGGGTTGTCTATTGTTTGACCGAAATGTATATGCAATAATATTGATTTGCTCGAATTTCACTTACCCGAATTTCATTTGCCCGAATGTTTCGTTTCCTAGAAAAGTCATTTGACATACTCTTGTATTTCAGAATATTATATGCCATAATGATACGAATGCCATAAGTATTGTTTTCCATAGTATTAAGTGCCATAATATTGTTTGATAGAATATTTAAACGCTTTCTTTTATCGTAGTTCTTCTAAAACTGTAAATTAGGGTAGGATTTGTATTTCGAAGCAAACATTCTGACGCTCCGCTCGCTTCGCTCGCTCCGCTATACGGGTCACAACACAAACCTAACCTAACCTATAGTTTTCGGTTTTAGATCCATGTACTATTTGGTAGCAGTTCTTCTAAAACTAAGTTAGATTGGTTTTGACGCTCCACTCGCTTCGCTCGCTCCGCTATACGGGGTCATAACCTAACCTAACCTATAGATTTCGGTTTTCGACCTATGTTCCATTTGGATGGCATATAAATTTATAGCATGTGATAATTATGGATTACAGTCTTTATGGAAAATGTGATTATTGGAATTAATATTATGGGAAACAAAGATTCTGGCATAGGATTAATATGGTAAATAATGATTATGGGAAACATATTTATAAGAAACAAGTTTTAGACTATTGAATATTATGGCAGACGAAATTCCGGCATATGAAATTCTGGCAAGTGAAGGTATACCATATGCAAGTACTAAGATTTGTTGATTTACTCTTACCGGCCAAAGATTTCATTACTTTTTGCTGTTGCTTTACAGCATCAAAATTACTCATTATGAAGAATAATAAAATGAAGGTCTTGCTCGCCACTTTTACAAGGTTTTCCTATAATAAACACTTATTATAAAAACTAACGGATATGCCTGAATTTTTCAGGATGATCAAATAAATAATTGAGAGGTATTTTGGATATAAGGTTAACCTTTAGATTATAAACAACTAATGGATATTAACAGCGCAACTTTTTTCGCGGGTAGGTGTCAAAAAGAACACAAGTCACTTTTGTTAACTTTAAATAATTTAATTAAATTTTAATAGTTTTTTTATTAATTTACCATAAAAAATTGTAAATAATAGACTGAAAGACAACATACTGTGTGGAAAACTACATTGAATGTCTTAGTTCTTGTTTTGTCACTGTCACTTTGCCCAATCAATTGACCATGGAGAACATTGCCACCATAATGGACACACAAAAGGCACTTGAAACTTCATTTACACAACGCTTCTTGGAATTGGATGCAAAGATAAAGCTGGTGTCTCCTCACTCTCATCCGACAATCAGCAGCCTCAGCAAGGAGGTTGGCAGCTTCAAAGAGCAAGTGTCTGCTATGCTACAGCTGCTCCGAAGCCAGATTCTTGCTATCTCGGAGTCCGTTGACACAATGGAGACGCGGCACAGAAGGAAGCACTTGTTGTTTAGTGGGATTCCCGAGGTAGCAGATGAAGATATTACTGTATCAGTTGTTAACATTTGTCAGGATAGCCTTCATTTGTCAAATGTGAGACAAGACTCCATATGTTTGTGCCATCGACTAGGATCTCAAGTCAGTGATCGACCAAGACCAGTCCTGGTCCGGTTTCATAATATCCAGGTGAGAGATGAGGTTTGGACGAGGAAAACTGCACTGAAAGGTACGTCTGTCGTTATATCCGAGTTTCTGACAAGGCAGCGACAAACGGTCTTCTTAGCAGCACGCAAACACTTTGTCATGCGCAGAGTATGGACCCGGGATGGAAATATTTACATCAAACTGCTCAATGGAAGGAAAGAGCGACTTTCAACAATTGAGCAGCTCCAAGTGCTGACTTCTAAGCATGCGCCCATCCCCGCTCATGTTGTGCCGACAAAGAAGACTGAGTCTTCGTCTGGGCCCGTTGCCTCCTCTACTCCTACGCCACCCACGACTCTTCCGTCGTCCAAACCAGCAGCAGTCTCAACTTCTGCGCCCGCGCCAACTAAGACTGCGAACGTGCCAACCAAGACTGCGCCCGCGCCAGCAGCCAGCGCAGGCACCGCGCCGCCGCCCTTGGGTAAGGGTGACGACTCGTATGCATCCAAGAAGACGGAAGATCGACGTGGGAAGCGTACTAACTAGTGTTTTGTTTTTGTTGGCGTCGAATTTAAAACAACATTGTGTGTAGATCTTTTTTCTCCTTGTGTAAGCTTAACGTGTTTTGTCCGTTCCGTTTCCTACTTTTTCAATGTTCTATGTAAGTACCTCACAATTTTGATTTTGATAGTTTTGTTTATCTACCTGAATATGTTTTTCCTTACGACAGGTAAATTACAAATTAAATTAGTAATCGAATCTGCGTGTCAGATAGTATCTGTCAGTTATCAGTTGGCACAGGGTCAACTGTCATGTCATGTCAACGTCATTTTTTGCGTTTTGTTAGAGCATTGAAACTGTAATGTGATGTGTGATACTGTTACCAATCAATGTTAACGTTAAACTGGTTTATTTTTCTGTGATTATTTACTTTTTCTTTTTCTGTAGTTTTGTTATGCCACTATTTTATTTAATTTTTGTTAAAATCGATTTTAAATACTTGCTTTAACTTTAATAGTGTGAACGGTTGACTGGTGGGTTAAAAGAGTTTCGGTCATTTAAATCAGAATTGTGTGCATTTTTTGCACTTATTTAGATACATAACCTATATTATATATTTATATTTATCGGTATTTCTTATATTTATGTACCTTGGTGAAATATTATGTCTGAAGATGAATCTTTTCACTCTGCTTGCAACTTCTCATCCTCTTTTCATTCACTTAGTAGCTCTGAGTCTGAACCTGATACACTTGGCAACTGCCTGACCCGTACTTTCCAATGCTTTCCCAAAAAAATCAATTTGTGTCATATTAACGCACAAAGTATTCTTTGTCACTTCACTGACTTTTTAGACACTTTCTCGTCCTGCAACGTTCACGTAATTTTTATTTCTGAAACCTGGCTTAAGCCCAATCTCGAGTCTACTTCTTTCGCCCTGCCTGGCTATGTGTTACTGCGGAACGACCGTTTAGGGAAAGGTGGCGGCGGTGTTGCCATCTACATCCGCAGTAATATTCCTCACAGTATTATTTCCTCTTCTCCAGCTGATTACTCTGGGTCTATGGAACATTTGTTCATTGAGGTGAGTGTTGGGGGGACTAAGGCAGCTCTTGGAGTTGTTTACTGTCCTCCTACCATTGATTACTTTGTTAACCTAGAATCTGTTCTGACGTCCATTAGTAGTGAGTACACACATCACATAATCATGGGTGACTTTAATACCGACCTTCTCACGGATGATCTCAGGACGAGGAAATTGAACGCGGCCGCTGATTCAAATGGTCTCACTATTCTCCCGCTTAAACCCACGCATCACAATGTTGGCACGTCGGACACCTGGCTGGATCTCATACTCACTTCTATACTGTCGAACTTGTAGATTCGGTAGGTCAGTTTTCGGCTCCTTGTTTTTGCATCATGACCTAATTTTCTTGAGCTACCGTGTGCGCTGTCTCAAGCCGCGGCCTGTCTATCCAACTGCGTAGCTTCGCTACATTGGATATCGATGCGATGAAACGTGACGCGTGTAATGAGGATTGGTCTGCTTCGTTGTCAGTTTCGACAGTTGACGAAGCCGTTGTATGTTTGAACTCGACGGTATTGCGATTGTTTGACATTCACGCGCCCATCCGAACTGTCAAGCTGAAGCGTCCTTCTGCGCCGTGGATTACAAGAGCTGTTCGGATGGCTATGACTAAACGTGATCGAGCATTCCGCAAGTTTAAGCGGGATCGTTGCGTAGCAAATTGGGATAGTTTTAAGATTGCCAGGAATCGATGCAATGTCAAAGTCAAAGTCAAAATATTCTTTATTCAAGTAGGCCTAGCTACAAGCACTTTCGAATCGTCAGTTACAGAGAGTAGAGCAATTTATTCATAAACTTATACTAAAAATAAAATAAAAAAAACAAAAAACAACATTATAGAAATAAAAGAAAAATCCTAAAAAGGATCGTCACGAACACATAAAAAAATTATATAAATAAAAAACTAGAGGCTAGAATATATCTAGAATAAAATTCTAAATGTCAAAAATTATATTAAAAATTGTTAAAATTAAAATATCAGTACCCTGATGGGTACCTACTCGTTACAATAATTACACATAACATTTTCACTAATCCCACGACACGTTATCATTCATGTAGTCTTGAGTGCTATAATAAGCTTTAGAAATAAGTTTACGTTTTACATAGTTCTTGAATTTACCAACAGACAAGTCAGATACGCTTCTAGGAAGTTTATTATAAAATCTTACACAGTTACCCATGAATGATTTTCTTATTTTATGGAGCCTAGTGGCAGGCACTGCGAGCTTATGCTTATTTCTAGTATTAATATTATGTATATCACAGTTCTTCTTAAAATTGGCAATGTTCTTATGTACATACATAAGATTCTCATAAATGTATTGACAATGCACTGTCATTATATTAATGTCCTTAAACTTATCTCTAAGCGAGTCTCTATGGTGCATTTTATATATCGCACGAATAGCCCGTTTCTGGAGCACAAAAATTATATTAATATCCGACGCACTACCCCAAAGTAATATGCAATACGACATAATGCTATGGAAATAACTAAAATATACTAATCGAGCTGTTTTCACGTCTGTTAATTGACGAATCTTACTAACTGCAAAAGCTGCAGAACTCAGTCTATTCGAGAGATTAGCAATATGGGGACCCCATTGGAGCTTAGAATCTAATGTAATACCGAGAAAAACTGTGCTATCAACTAGTTCCAGTTCCTCATCTTTAACAATAACACTTGGTTGCTCGTGTATAACGTTACTCGTGACAAACTTAACACATTTAGTCTTTTTCTCATTTAACAATAAATTATTTACATTAAACCAATTCACTACTTTACATATAGCATTGTTTACGTCATTATAAGATTGTTGGTTTCGTTCGACTTTGAAAATAAGTGAAGTATCATCCGCAAACAAAACTATATCATGGTGGGTCTTTATGAGCTGTGGCAAGTCGTTAATGTAGATAAGGAACAAGAAGGGTCCCAATATTGATCCTTGCGGCACACCCATAGAGACTAATGACCCCGGTGATCGCTTTCCATTCACGTCAACCCTCTGTATTCTACCATTTAAATAAGATTCTAACAATTTCAGTGCCGATCCTCTAACTCCATAGTGGTGTAGCAATCAAATGGTAAGAGCAGCCAAACGTAATTATAATATACACGAAAATATTGCTTCGTCGTCCCCAGCCGAAACATGGAAGTTCTTAAAAACTATTGGTATAAAAAAAAAAAAACTTAAATTCGCACTTCGCAAAATCTTCATATTTAGATCCCGCCACTTTATCTTTAACTATTTCGTTTCGCATATTTCAGCCCTGCCCCGTCATTCGACTGAAATATTTTCATTTACCTCTGCTACTGATGATGATATTCGTAAAGTTATAGCTTCAGTTAAGTCAAACGCTATTGGTCCTGATCAATTGAGCAGGACCATGGTTGTTTGCATTTTGGAATGCATTCTCCCCGTTCTAACGTAATTAACTTATCATTATATACTGGGGTTTTTCCTTCGTTCTGGCAGAATGCCCATGTCATCCCATTGCCTAAAGTTAATAACCCCAGTTTGCTCAAAGACTTCCGCCCCATATCCATTCTCTCATTTCTGTCAAAAGTGCTCGAAGCCATTGTTCATAAACAGCTGTCTGCTCACATTTTCTCCAACCATCTTCTCTCACCATTCCAGTCTGGTTTTCGTCCTGGCCACAGCACGTCTACTGCCCTACTTAAGGTCGTTGAATGTTGATGTGAGACAAGGCATGGAATCTCATCAACTTACTGTTTTGGTTTTGGTTGACTTTGCTAATGCCTTTAACGCCGTAAATCACGAACTTCTTCTATCTACCCTCAGTTACATGAATATATCATCATCAGCAGTTGCGTGGTTCTCTTCATATCTTCAAGGTCGACGTCAATCTGTTCGAGCGAATGGATCCTCCTCTGACTGGTGCGATCTCACTTCTGGGGTTCCACAGGGTGGTATTCTCTCTCCTCTCCTTTTTTCTGTCTTTATTAATCTCTTAACTTCGAACATCAAATGCTCTTACCATCTTTACGCTGACGATCTACAACTCTACACCCAAACTGGTCCTAAAGATATTGACGCAGCAATCGAGACTATCAATAATGATCTCTTTCGTATTTCCGTTAGGTCGCATCGCTTTGGGATTGCTGTCAATCCAACGAAGTGTCAGGCCATCGTGCTCGGGAGCACTCGTTTGCGTGCGTCAATTGATGTGGAACTCATGAAGCCGATAGTGTACGAGGACGTAGTCATACCAATTGAATCTCAAGGGAAAAATTTGGGTCTGATTGTTGACAGTAACCTTACGTGGGATCCTTAGGTGTCTGGTGTTTGTCGCAGGGTGACATATGCGTTAAGATCGCTTTACAGGTTTAAAAAAATTCTCCCGGTGAGCACTAAGACTTTTCTCGTCCAAGCTCTTGTCCTCCCCGTTATCGACTATGGTGATGTGTGTTGCTCTAATCTCACCCAGGCCTCCCTGAATAAGCTGGAGCGTCTGCTGAACAACTGTATCAGGTTTGCTTTTGGCCTTCGTAAGTACGACCACATTTCTGACTTTCGCCGACAGTTAAACTGGCTTTCTGTACGTGAACGTAGGTCTCAAAGAATTCTTTGCACTCTCTTTTCAATCTTATTCGATCCTACGACTCCAGATTATCTCAAATCTAAGTTTCAATTTGTGACTGCTCGCCCTGGTTGCACTCTCCGTACTTCTCGTAGACTTAAACTCGTTGTCCCTCTCCACCGCTCCGGTTTCATGTCCTATTCCTTCACGGTTCAGGCAATACGCCTCTGGAACGCTCTCCCACTCAACATTAGACAAGCTCAGAGCAAAGTCTCCTTCAAGCGCATGTTGCGCAAGCATCTTTCGAACAATCTCTCTTCTTAACTTTCTTCGAAATATTTTACTTTGGGTACATAATATAATTATGTATGTAAGTATATCATATAAAGTATTCGTGTACGTTTATGGCAATTATATATACATTCCTATATGTATCTTATATAATTGATTTGTGTTTTAATTATTTTGTTTCTCTATAACTCTGATCCTGCACTGACTACATATTTCTGTTTAACCCAGTGGTTGACTGGTAGAGAATGCCTAAAGGCATTAAGTCCGCCATTTGTACTTTTTTTTTTTGTATTGTGCAATAAAGTTTAAATAAATAAATAAATAAATAACAGAATGATTACTTATGAGTTATTATGACACATTAACAACTTGACATCTGTGTCAAATACAAAACATTGCCACGCCATTCTTAACTAACTAGTTAACTTACGGTTAACTGGAAGAGATCCCTTATTTGTAATAGATGTATTTTAATTGTTTTTGTGTACAATAAAGTGTTTACTTACTTACTTACCTACTTACTTATTTAGATTGTGGCTTATAAATAGTCCAGCTATTGTTTTTGTGATTTTATCGGTCCTTTGTGTATTACATGCAGCTGGTTGTTGTAAGTATAAAATATTATACAGGCTACAGGGAAGCTGTGTGCTGCGGGTAGCAGACTGTCCCGTTTCATCGGCCAGTTAATTAAAGTGCATCAAATTTGCATAAAGCGCAGTTTTCTATGCAGTCCGCATTATTCATGAGGTGGCTATGCGCCTAATCATACAGGGGGGAGGGGGATATCGCTATTTGCATGGTGTGAATGCAGTTAAGTGACTAACAAAGGGACAATTTTCATATTTTTGTGGAGGAGAATATTACAACAATAATACAAACGAAACCTCAAATTAAATCAAATCAAATCAAATCAAATAATTTATTTGTAAACATAGGTTTGTGGATGTTACATTGCACTTAATATGTAGGTGTATCACTATGTTTCGCCATAAGGCATACAAATATTTTGAGTCAAGATGGAGCATGCATTTTCACGAAAATAAAATTAATCATGTAATTTAAAACTAAAATTAAATTAAACATTCAAAAATTAAAAAGTCTATTTAGAAATTAAAATTGAAAATAGTCATAATGAACTAAAAAATAAAATTGAAATAATGAGATTAAAATTAAAAATATAATTGAAAATATAAGTTCAAATTATGGTAGTGTCCGCTAAATATTCGGATACTGAGTAGTATGCTTTTTGTACTAAAAATGTATACAGGCTTTTTTTAAATTCTATTATGTCTTGGATCATCAATATATGTTTGGGCAATTTATTATAAATTTTTGGAGCCATTCCAAAAATGCTTTTAGAAAGCAAAGCGGTTTTAAAAGGCCCTGAGTATATTTTGCCCCGCCTTCGAGCACTGTTAAAGACAGAAAATTGACATAAATTGGATTTTACGTAAATTGATACTTCATGTATATAGATGCATGGCAGCGTTAGGATATTTAGTTTTATAAATTGAGGTCGACAGGATTCTGTTGGCGGAATTCCACATACAGAACGTACACACTTCTTCTGTCCTTTGAAAACAAATTCTCGGTCTGTAGAGTTGCCCCAAAATATGATGCCGTATCTTAACGTCGAAGTTACATATGCATGATAGGCGGTTAGTACAGTAGGTTGATTAACAATTTTCCTAAGATTATATAATGCATATGAGAATTTATTAAGCTTTTTACATATAATGTCGACCTGATCTTTCCATGTCAACTTATTATCTAGACTTAATCCTAAAAATTTTGTTACGTCAGTTTCATCAATATAAACAAACAATGACGCAATACGCTATCTTATTGCTACAGTCTCATTCCTTCCAGACAACTTTCCTAAATATGCTGTAAGCAATCATACAGGATAAACTAACAAGACAATTTTTGACAAATAAAATTCAAAACTTTTTATGCAACTACACTTGCAACAAAAATAATGACATCTGAACAATAATTATTGTAATAAAATGACAAGATTTAACGAATTTATAATGAAATCGCGTATATTAATCATTTGATCCTTTTTGACGTTTCAGCAACTTTTCAGTTACCGCTGTCAAAAGTTGACTATGAAAAACACATTTTTTCTCTCGCTATTTTGCCTAAGCTACTACGGCTTTTCCTGAAATTATGACCCTTCTCCATAAAAAAGGGATTTTCAATGCAAATCTAGAATTTAGTAAGTTCTCTGCTAGTTGTTACCAAATACCATGAATGCTAGTTGCCCTCAGACCAGTCTGAATTACGAGAAACATTCGTGACAGTTATACCGCGAGCTACAACATTAAAATACTTTTATAGCACCATAAATCATTGCGTAAGCATAAAACGTTACAAGCGTGTTAAACATTATCGTGAAAAACTTTCATAATACTTCCGTAGCAAACAACATAACGTCATAACACTTAAATAACGACACAAAGGCACATTTAACCCCCACACTCTAGTAATATATGTAACAATAACCCTTGTTTCAAAAGGGCTTAAGGATACTCTACGTTTAGTATACTTATGGCATTTGTAGTGGCAAGAAATGCCAATAGTTCAGGCGGATAGCAAAACTGTATGGACAGGAGGGTGGAGGGGGGCAGATTCATTCCGGTCGTTTGAGACGCAAATTGAGTTTTTCGAAGACAAGACACTGGCACGATACCAAGGGGAGATATGCCTCCTAAAGGAAACAATATAGTTAAATATGTGAAATATTGCTATGGATAGGAATTATCCTACGCTTGTCAAGCACAGTCGAGAAAGAAACAAAATTGCGTTCTATAATTATTAGTTTCGGCACGTCCTAGCTTAGCGTAACCAGTAAGGGATGTCGCATACGGTGACTTTTCGTAGAGATTCAGTCGCGTAATTCGTGAGCACGCGACTGCACCGCGACACGCGGACTTTGTCGCATTTGCGATGCGCGACATAATCCGGTCTGAATTACTTCTGTATCGCGACTGTGTCGACGTAGAATAGCGTTTACGTGTGCAAGGGTATATGGCCAATGACAGCAACTATACTATAACGTAACCTTTTTGCGACAGCATCGCTACTGAATCGCTGCAAATTGTCACTGTATGCTATCTTCTTAAAGTTGTGTTTATGAAGATTTATTTTAGAAATAATACATGTTTTTTTTTATTATTTACATACGTAGAGTGAAGTTTGATTTATTACACTTATTGAAGGAACTCATTATGTTACTGTTTACTGGAATACAGAGTGCATAAGGTAAGGTGAGCATTGGTAAAATCGATTCAGAATAAGTGAATGATTTAACAAACAAAAATTGAATATAATAATATACTCTACCATTATATTTTAATTTATGATTTCTCATGTAATATTTTTCTTGTTGGTGTACAATAAAGTATTGTATTGTATTGTAATATATGTAAACTAACTGTAAACTCATTCATTCCAATATAAATAAAAAACCCTAAAAAGGCTGTTATAGTATATGTGTAGGTATTAATGTACCTCTAATTTCATGCATCTTCGTTTTACCTTTTTTTTATTCCTGTCTACACTGTGCACATAAAATAATTGTCTATATTGGCTTTACAATACAAACAAAAATCTGTCGGTCATTTAAAAGCCGCCATGAAAAAATCATACATTAATGACACTTTCGTATAACCCGCACGCCGAAGTATCAAAAATATTTCACCGCAACCGCTCCCTCGCGGCCTGTTGGGCCTGAAAAAGTCTAGTTTATTCAAATCCGGACTCAGTATATCGTATTAATCTGATCAATCCCCCCCTGCCTCCCCCCGTGTCGCTTGGGAATGTATTATTAAGTGTTCCCACCAGGGCAGCCTTTATTTACGCTTGCGTTGGTGTCTCGCTTGACGCTGCGATTTTTTTTCCGATTTTCTCGTGGAAAGTAAATTGTGTATGGGGTATTCAGTATAGAACAAAAGTAACCCATACATGATGAATTAACTGTGGGATGTCTATGTAAGTAGTTATCGGTTTTTACGTACACTGGGAGATAAAAAAAATAGCGCACTAGTTTTTGAAAGACAAAGTTTCAGAAAATTCTAGACATCACAACATGAATTTTCGTCAACGGTTTTCTTTTTCAATAGATCTGAACGCATTATTTTTTATTAAGATAGGCGATGAAAGAAAATGTTTGAGCGAAAATATTTATCTCTGTCTAACAAGAAATAAAAACACAGTTTTAAATCTCTTGTAGACGCAACATTATCACGTCGTTCCACGTCACGTCCTTTTGTAGATAATTTTGTAGAAAATGATGTGAACAGTTCTTGTTGAGTTGCAAACAAATGATGATATTATGTATGTATAATATGTAATTAAGGCATAAAGCTGTTAGTTTGTAACTTGTTACTGTTCCTACATATAATAAATAAATAAAAAAATAAATAACTTTTACGTTGCGTAAGGTAAATTTTGATTTTAATATAAATATATGTAACTTACCGTTGAATTATGTTTAGGTTCTAAGTTTTCAATAGGTGCTTTAACATATTACCACAAATACCAACTTCATGACAGTTCAAGATTACACAGTATCCAGGTTAGACGGCATTATAATACCTATATCCCACGTAGCACACAAGCTGAATAAGAGCTTATACAGACCTTATATGGCTTATTTCAGCTGTGTAAGGGCTTGGGATGTCGCTATATACTGTTGGGTTCCTGACAGAGTTCTGGCGCTCAGCGGTTTACCCAACTTGGAGTACGTACCTGCAACAAGACGGGATATATTATGTATAATAGAGTATATAATAGACAGAGCCACGGATAGTGAACGGAACTTATTGAATTATATCGGAGAAATATCGGACAAACTCACACAAATCCATCTAGTCCCAAAATAAGCTCTATTAGGCTTGAAAATTGGACACGATAGACGACGACATACATACCTATATAGATAAATATATTCTTAAGTATTTATATAGAAAATATCCATTACCCAGAAACAAGTATTCGAGTTCATCACTCAAGTATTTGCCTTTGCTGGAATTCAAACCCTGGGCTTTCAGCTCAGTAGGCAGCTGAACTACCACTGCCTCAACCGCGTCGTCAAACAATATACCCGCAAGACCAAGATTGGACAGAACCCAGCTTTGTATGTCTGTCTGCCAGTCCGTTTGTCAAAGCCCTTTTCTCAGGAACGTCTGACTGTCATGACGATCAGGTCGTCATAACATAACACATGACAATGACGTCACGTCATCGCGCAATATCCGTTTTAGACGGATGCATATAATTGATGTAGCTACATACTGCTGGGTCCTGACAGGGTAAGCCCCGCTCAGGGGCTTAAAACTTCGAGTATGCTGCTGTAACGGTATAAGGTCGTATCTTTACACGGATGTCGTAGTAAGATACGTCTTTTCACCGTAGCAAGTACCTGGAATATCGGGATATTAGATTGAGCCACGGATAATGAACGGAACTTATTGAGTTGCCTGGTTACCGTTATAACTAGGGCATCCCTTCATATCGTATTACTATTAATCCCGAACTTTAATTTATTTTTTCAACTCAGGATTTTCTTTGAAATCCAGCACCTTTTCGTTTATTCATCGTTGTGTAAAACTTAAACGGTTAGAGAAGGATTGCTTTATGAAAGTTCAGAACACTTTAAAAGTCGCGAAATATAGAAAAACCAATAATTATCAGTTTTGAAGCGATTGGCTTGCGAAATATGAAAAATACGCAATTTCAGCTATTGAACTATGTAAAGGTCCTTACTATTTATTTAGCTGCGCCGCGCGTTGTTACCCGCCCACCCCACAGGAACACTACATTTTTGGGATAAAAAGTAGCCTATGTGTTAATCCAGGGTGTCAGCTACCATCATACCAAAATTTATCAAAATAGGTCGAGCCGTTTGAGCGTGAAGAAGCAACAAACATACGTATAAACTTACAAACTTTCGCCTTTATAATATTATAGTGTGATGTTTACGTTGAGTCTTAATTCATTAGATTCATCTAACTCAGATCGTCAAACATAATAATGTGCATCGGAAAACATAAATCCACTATCTTATGGTATATAATAAATAAACAAATCCTGGGATAGCCATGAAATCCAATTATGATTGACGCAAAGGACAGTGAATATGCGTGTGCCCCGAGCACATAGCGCGGGTAAACCCTTTCGCGAGGGTTAACCCTTCCGTATATTGCCAGCGACGGCGAGCGATGAGCGACGATGTATCGCCGATATTGGCCGTCGCAGTCGACTCGCTGTATTCAAATCAAAGAGCAAAGAGCTGATATAGTCTGTGAAACTTACGTGCCGATGGGAAAGTATGACAGATTATCTCGTAAAGGCCTTTATTGATTGTTTTTGTAAAAGGAAGCCCCACAACTCGAACGTGGCAGACTTTGTAGGCAATGGCGGGATGACTTGGACTTATTTTTGAAGGACTGGCCAGATACAACTCAAAACTGTGACAGATGGAAAAACAGGGGGTAGGCCTTTGCCTCACAATAATAAATAATAATAATTATGTAAAAGGGGAGGGATTAGACGTGGCTATGCGATCGACAGATGCGTACCGCTACTACTAGTTACAAACGTACACCGATTATGACCACGCAAATGCAGAAGGTGTAGCCGAATATTGGCACATTTTCTTGTTTACATTATTACAAAACTCGCTACTAAACAAGAGGAGAAAACACCGAGCTAAATACACCCTATTTATAATGTTAATTCCCGTTTCAATCTATTCGAAACCTATTTCTCCCGGCGAGGCGGGGAGCTATTCTGTCTCGTGGGACCGCTGCACAATGTCACTGAGCGTTTATGTCGCGCACTTTGACAATCGACCCCCGCGCAATTGTCGTGTGCTTTGTATTATGGGAGCATGGAGCATGTATGTAGACGCATACATACATAGAGTAGAAACATACAAATCATACAATAACTATTGGCCTTGTGAGCATCGCGTGTCTGTTTTTTTTTTTACGTTTTCTGCCCCCATTTATTTATTTATTTATTTATTCAAGTCAAAAATAAGCTCACAGTATACACCAAATCGCTTACTTGTAATTAAAATTTCACATTATACAAATCAATAATAATAATAATTAAAACAACAACACATAAAAATACAAGAAAAGAACACAGGCAAAACATTGATCATACCTTCATGTTTCTCTTAGAAATAAATAAATGGCTGCCAATTCATAAAAAAATCAGGTAAATAAATTCATTTATAAATTAAAAAAACAATACAAACTCATATAAATAATACATTGATAAAAAATTAAAAAGCCCATTAAATAATCCAATAATAATAATATAAAAAGTAAAATGTCAAATTTCAAAATAAAATAAATAATGCCATTAGGCATTAAGTTCGCCATTTGTACTGACTTTTGTTTTGTGCAATAAAGTTTAAATAAATAAATAAATAAATAAAACTATACATTTACATTTAGAACAACATTTAAAAATTCAATGCAATTTCTACAAAATCCACCAATACTGTCCGCGAATACATCAATTGCCTTTCAATTGCCATGTCATTGAGCAGAGCTAGGGCCCTGGCCGTGGGTGCGTTGCTAGCCTGGCGGGTGCGCGCGCGCGGTGCTGCGAACAGGCGAGGACGGCGCCGTGGAGGCAGAGCTTCCATCCCCTCAGGCAGAGGGCGCAAGATGGGCACATGTAAACTCATTCGCGAGAGCACTGTAGGGTTAGTTACTGTATTGCGTAATAGTTGGTAGTAGTGTATCAACAGCAATAGTTTACGCCTCAGTTCTAGTGAGTCTAGCCCTGTCATTCCCGAGACGAAGCGAGAGGGATACAAATATGGGTAGTACCCGAACGACTTACAGGAATCTTGAGAACTTTTTTTGTAATTTTTCGATAAGATCGATATATTTGGATTCATAAGGGTCCCATATTATGGCTCCAAATTCAAGTTTGCTGCGTACATAGGCGTTGTATAGCAACACAGCCACCTTTACACTTTTAAATTGGGAGATCATTCTAATAATAAATCCTAGTGTCTCTGAGGCGCTTTTGCAAATATTAATAACATGCTGGTGGAAATTGAGATGTGTATCCAAAGTTAGCCCTAAATCACGGATCTCGAGCACACGTTCTAGCTCGGTACCTTGAAGGTCGTACGACGCCTGAATAGGTACCCTAGATCTGGAAAAAGTAATGACTTTGCATTTTAAGTTGTTAAAGTGCAGGTTGTTGGTATCAGCCCAATTAGCTACGGCGTCAATGTCACGCTGTATGCTACCACAGTCATCACTTTGTTCTATTTCAAGGCAAAGTTTCAGGTCGTCCGCGTACATAAGGCACCGAGCTACCCTTACAACTTTGGGCAAATCATTTATCATGACCAGGAACAGAGTTGGTCCTAATGTACTACACTGACTAACTCCTGACCTGGTGTAGTAACTATCTGACTGGAATCCTGCAAGCCTTACGTATTGGCACCGATTGCGCATGTAATCAGCAATGAAGTGAAGAAGCTTAGGCGTGAACCCCAGTTTCGCGATTTTTTGCAGCAGCACATCATTGTCTACCAGGTCAAAGGCTTTCCTGAAATCAAAATATGCTACATCCACCTGGTGACGACGATCCATTGCCGCCATAGCGTAGTCCAGAAAGCATACATGGTTGGTGGTAGTAGATTTCCCCGTACGAAAGCCATGTTGAGCATCGTCAAGTTGAGGACTAATCTCTTGGTTTATACGAAAGTCAACCACAGTTTCGAAGATGTTACCAAATACTGACAATACTGCTATAGGCCTATACTGCGTAATATCAGATCCAGCATTACCCTTTGGTACCGGGCTGACCTTGGAAACTTTCCAACACGCCGGAGAGATTTCCTGTTTCAAGGCTAGGTTAAATATATAAAGAAGCGGTTTCTCAAGAATAGTCTTACAGCCCTTAGCTAGAAATGGAGGAATCCCGTCAGGACCGGCCGCGGAGCGCGGCTTAAGCTTTCTAGTTGCGCGACGCACCTCCCATGCGCTCACACTGTCGACAGCAACTCGCGTTGCATCTGCGCTCGCGTGTCCCGCAGCCGCCACTGCATCTAGCCGGGGTTCCTCGCTCTGAAAAACGGAACTAAAGTACTCGGCAAACGCATCAGCTGCTGCCTGACCAAAAAAATGTGATTTTTGTTAGAATAGTCAGTAGGTTGTTGTCTATCCTTACGCTTACTTTTTACAAAATCCCAGAATTTTGCCGGTTCGTCACCGATATCACGCTCGATATTGCCAATATATTGTTGGTATGCTAAATCAACAAGCGTTTTTGCGCGACATCTGTAGTACTTAAAAAGTTCTTTGTTGAATTCGGAACCTGTCTCTTTGTATTTCTTCAAATGAAAATACTTATCTCTAATAGTATGGATAATTTCCGATGTGTACCATGTAGGATAATGATATCGACTGACATTTGGTTTTTTCAATGGGACGTATTGTGAAATACATTCACTTAATTTCGAATACAAAACTAAAGTGGCTGAATCCACATCATCGAATTTTAAAACCTCATTCCAATCAATAGCAGAGATTGCTGCATAAAGTTGCCCCAAATCGGCTTTACGGAAATTACATAATGGGTGATTAGGCTCGATCTGTGACACAGGTAACGGCGGCGGCTGATGGCCGCGCGGCAGCGCCAGTGCAATTACAAGCGGCGGGTGGTACACATCTGCTGGCACCAGCGGCTCGACCTCCCCAGACACGCACACGCATTCAGGAGATAACCCACTTAAGACTAGATCTAATAAACCTCCATGATCATTAAACGAATTAAGATTAAAATCCCCAAATAGTAGGAAATCGAGATCGGGATATTTACATCTCGCCTTTTCAAGGCAATCTAGGACTCTTAAATATTGATCATCATTATAATTTGGTGGCAGGTAAACAACACTGCATAATATAGTAACATTTTTCCACTGGACTAGTGCTACTAACAATTCCATACTATCGTTTATTTCAACAATATCAGTAACGAGACGCAGAGTATAAGAATATATACTACCATTAAATAGACAAGAACCTTCAATATAATTTCAAGAGAACAGCTGGCAATCTGGAGAACTAGGGCCGGTACAGTTGAAACTGCAATATAACTGCATTACAACAACTCAAATTTTGACTCGTCAAATTTCATACCTACTGATTTCAGTCTATTGAATATTTTTCAGTCTAAGTGAATAGAGTGCATACGTATCTACGTATGCACTCTATTCACTTCCAAAAGTAACTAGCGGAGCGGAACTTAAACACTGCACACATTATGAGCAGTTCTATTGCAGTCGTATTGCAGTATCTGCAACAGCAATCCGACTGCATTACGACCGTGCAGCCAGATTGCAGTCGGTATGCGGTTGACAGGACTGCACGGCAACTGTAAGCGGACTGCACAGTCGGTTTGCAGTTACACCAACAGCAGCTAAACTGCACTCCAACTGCCTTTTTGCACCTAGGTTGCAGTTCAAATGCAGTCCGTCTGTACCGGCCCTAATCATTAGCACTTTTAATTATCCGGACATCCATACTAATATTATAAATGCGAAAGTGTGTCTCTCTGTCTGTTACCTCTTCACGCTTAAACTGCTGGACCGACTTAGATGAAATTTGGTATGGAGATAGTTTGAGACCCGGGAAAGGACATAGGATTCTTTTCATCCCGAATAAATTTAGTGTTCCCGTGGGATGAGCGGGTAACACCGCAGGGCACAGCTAGTACGAAATATTGTTTGGCCAAGCTGAGACATGTCTCTCGAATACAACGAACCAAAAACGCATTTAAAAACAACCAGCAAGACACTCGGCTTTGTGGATAACTAGTCACTAGATATTTCCAATAGAATAGACAGCGCAAAAACCCCAACCATTTCGAATTGAATAAATATTATTGGAAAATGTTTTGTTGCACTCAACACTCAACGCGGCCGCACTCAACCGCGGCTCCAGTTGCACTCAATCGGACAATAGACGCTCCGGTGAAGGATTTCAAAATCACTTTTAAGTGGTTGTCGATTGTTTTTATAATAAATAATAATAATGGAGGCGAGTCATCGTCTACCAGCGCCATTACACATGAGACTTTTTTCCTGGTAGACGCCCGATAGTCTCTATCCATAGCCCAATTACCCAGTCCTCCATCTCATCCCCATAGCCCGATTTGTATTTAGATTCCATATATTCATAAATAGTTGCACCAAGCGGGTGCTGTCTCTGTGTGCGTCCCATGATACGGATAGGGACAGCATCCGCTCGATGTACACATTACATTTCATTAAATTGTCGAAAGGGCTTCTACGCGTTGGCTTCGGCTCCGCGCACGCCTCCCAAAGGTCCGGGACACTATTGTCCCGTGAGCGGGAGCAACATACATGAATAATAATAATAAATATCAGACAACCTCACACAAATCTATCTAGTCCCAAATTAAGCTCAAGAAGGCTTGTGTTATGGGTACTAGACGACGATATACATACTTATATAGATAAATATATACTTAAATACATAGTAACAACCATGACCCATGCACAAATATTCGAGTTCATCACACTAATATTTGCCCTGACCGGGATTCGAACCCGGGACCGCCGCTCAGTAGGCAGGTGCTTGCAAACTGAGCCAACCGCGTCGTCAAATTATTCGTCGTTATACTTAGAATAATAACGCCTAGAAACCCAGTCCACGCGCAACGGTGAGGCCACTAAAACTTAGCCAGAAATGGCTAAAAGCACCGATCGGTTTGTCAGTTGCAAGGACGCGTGACAGGTGTAAAGAGCTCCCACATTTTCAATTATTATGGCGGTTTGTGCAGTGATAAGGTATCACAATGTATCTGATAAAAAGGATAAACATGCTAAGATAACATTCCACTCGTAAATATTATTCTTTAACTAGTATTTTTACGTAAAACAGTAATCAAAACTTCATATTTTCTATAAGCGGCGTGACAACGTAGTGTTTCCAGTGTAAGGGATTTTTTTTACCCATAATTATACTGACTTATTTTTTGGGAGTCTATAATTAAAAATACAAATGTGAAAAATTAAGAAGATTAATCATTTGATTTTTATCAAGCTTTTATTTGACTTGACGTGTATGCTTGAGTATGCCTGGGTCAAATATTGCAAATTAAATTTGAATCGAGTTTAAATTTTGTACACCTGTAAATCAAGTGACAATGCATTATTATGGTACTACCAAGCTGGTCTGATGATGAGAACGGATTGAGGCCATAGTAGATAGCTCCTAAATTACACAGAAACATGACGTGTTAGGGCTCGTTACAAAAGTCTTGATGATGAGTTGACGGTGGATTAGGTCAAAAACTTCGAACGTCAATTTCAATGCTTTAGAAGCGTTTCTCAACTGGCTGAAAAGTCATTTCAGGCCGTTTCAGGATTTGACCATACCTACTATTTAGGATTTTATTTATTTTCAACTGACATTGCAAATTAATAATAATAATAAATAAAAAAAATCCTTTGTTTAATGTATTTAACAGTGTTTGAAGACAACAAAGGGTCTAATATTCAATTAAAATTTAGAATGTAACCAATCACCACTGGCAAGAGTATTGGCCGGGTGCATGACGTTAGCGCCACCTAGCGTTCACAACTTTGGAGGGGGTCTGTCAAAAGTGTTAAATAATGGATGCAATAAAATTAAGGTAAAAAATTTAAAATATTGATTGTAGAGCACCTAACAAGTGCAAAATCTGTTTGTTTTTAATGTGAAACACATTTGGTTCTTAGCTTTATTGAAGAAAGTAATTGTTATATATGTGTTTAATATTATTATGTCAATTTACTTCTTTGTTGTTTCCTTACAAATTAAAGGAAAAAAATTATGTTTTATTATGTTTATTTTCAGATAGTTGAAGAATTACTACTATTTTCAAAACTGGCTTCCAAAGCATCGGTCAGAACATAAGGTTTCAGCCTCAAACCGAGAGTAAAGGGAAGCTGTTAGTTTTGGCACATTAATAAACGAACAATAAGTAACATTTACAAATTATAAGTAATTTTACATTTCATATTTTTGAAACATTGTAATAATTCTATCATAATAATATTATTGCACTAAATAGATAAAAATATGTTCAGTTTAATACACTTACTTTATTTTTCTAGCAACAGCGATCCAATTCATTTTCTGATCTTGTTTCCAACTCGGTGTAGGAAAGCATAACATTTGCAATTGCTATTTCGTCCTGTATTATTGCAGTTTACCACACAATTACACCTATCGTGACCCATTTTACTTATTTCAGTTTCTTATTTTATAGTACAAAACGTAAGCATTATAACTGAAAAGTATGACGTTTGACAGAAACAGAGAGGCCACAGTTACCACTTTTGGCCACATCAAGCGCTGCGATCATTTTCGCTTTCCCTACGCGACCTCTGCACCCGGCCAATACCCCAAATTTCAGGGGAATGTGATTGCGCTAGCAACATTACTGCTGTGTTTGTGTGCGTATCGGCGCGTGTAAATACGAGTTGTTCACAACTACATGAATCCATTTTATGCCTCACGTGCGGCGCCTCGGCGGTAAGAAACTATCCTTCTAGGCGTTATTATTCTAAGTCGTTATATAATTTTAAAATACCCAGTTCTGCTTCTCGCTTTTGCTCGAGTGTTGCGAAGCAAATTACACAAACAAACTAGTAAAATATAGTTCTCAGGCAGTTTTTGTGAAGATCAAAAGAGAAAACTTTCATTAGTCACAATTAAACGAGTTCCGAGTAAGTTAGCTTTCAAAAAGTCCGTGTGCAGCTTCTTTGCTGGCAGAAATGAAGTCTTATAGTCTATTGGCTTGGTATGTATCATCGCTGCATTATATCTATATGCATTTATTTATTTCACACATGCCAATATTGTAGTACCTAGTATTATTTGAAATATTAATATTATAAGTCATAATTATTGTGTTGATAGTTATTACTTAATTATGTGTAAGTTAGTTATGTACAATTTTTATTTATTTATTTATTTAAATTTTATTGCACAATACAAAAAAATACAAATGGCGGACTTAATGCCTTTAGGCATTCTCTACCCATAATATTTTTTCTGTTTTCCCCTAAGATGCTTGGTAGGCAATGCCTCATATTTAGCATAAAGTCCGCCTTTTGCACGACAAGTTTCCTTTTGTGCAAAGTTTAAACAAAAAACTAGAGCTTTACTCGTAGATCTATTATGATAACGTGTACATATAAATATTGTAAAATATGACATTTTAAGCACTTGGGACTGTACATTGGACACTCTTGTACTCGTTGGAAGCAATATTTGCTGGATTTGAATCGTAAAAGGATGCAAACAGCGCGCTGCAAACAGCAAGAAACCTTTTACATAACATCTTAGCGTAACCTTACAAGACGTAGCTTTATATAGAACAAATAAAATGAAATAGAATATTCGTTATTGCACATATTATCACAAAATTAAAATATAAATACTCAGACAAAACGTAAAGTTGTAAAAGAAATAGGCAACAGGTGGGTTTATCGCTGAACAGCAATCATCGCAAGTGTAGACTTCTGGCCGAAGGGAGTTGTTTTTCGGCGGTTTCGAGGCAATCTGCCGAATCCCATCGCCAGATCAGACGACGCAACGGAGCCACGCAGTTACGTCGCCTAAATCAAACTAGATTTAAGTTTTATAAAATGTAATTTTGTAGTTCACCAGTGCCTTAGTTTATACTGTAATGCTGTGTAACTAATTTGAATGTATAAATAAATAAATGAAATCTTTTGAAGATAACCACGAGGTAGCGATTAAAAATAAGTAACAAACTAGTACGTTTTATTTCCATAAGAAATGTCTATAATTATAGCCTGAGGATATTTAACAAAATATTGAACGAAGTTCTTCAGAACGAAAGTTATTCGGAAATCACTTATTTTTTTATTAAAGCAGTAACGTCTGCTAACGTAAACTACGATGCCACCCTAAGGCATGTCGAAGCAACTGGTTGAAAAATTCAATGGCTCTGACATCTGATTCGGTGGTCCAATTGGGAGGACGCCAGTGTTGGCCCGGAAAGCCGTTGGAAACGCAGGTTCGAATCCTGTCCGAATCATTAAATTTGTCAATTTTCGCTTCATTTGTAAACATTCTATTCGGAAATTGCCGAAACCGAATTGAAAAATATATTTAAAAAACAAATTTCATGTAAGTTTATATTTATTCGGGTAGCAAATTGGTATCGACATAATTATATTTATTGGATATTCTTTACATCAAAAGTGCGCCAAATTAATTCAAAATTTGTTAATTGTGTTCCGACCCAAAATTTTCCAGTCAACAAATATTATTCGAAAATATTCCATCAATGTAATTTAACCACCAATAAAGATGTATTAAGATACTTGAAAGCTCTCCTTCCTTTTCCTCAAAACCGACAAGTCAAAACATTAGCCCCAAATATCTGCAATAAAAGACGTCCATCTCAGCTCTAATAGATCAGGGGCCGCGAACCTTTTTAAACATGTTTTTCGCAATTTGTCATTCCCAGTTTTAAAGGCAGAAAATGAAAAGCAATCGTCACCGATTCATTAATATTAAAAGAGCAATTCTGTCATCGCTATATTTCCCGATTGACGGGATTGCCTACGTTTTATCAGTCGCTAACGAGATGTCTTTTTTTAATTAATGACAGTTTATAAAATGGATGCTTGAAGTGGTTTTTATTTGAGCGACAAATGATATTTTGAGGATGTTTTTCGGGTGTTCTGATGTTTTGCGACGATTGTTTTCGATTGTTTGGATGCTTTTTTATCCATTGTTCTTGAATGTGAACAGATGTGCAAGCGTGAGTTAAGAACAGTTTTTATTTTGCAAAATTACCAGAAAGCATGAATAAAACATCGACCGGGGGCGAATCAAACTCTCACATCAAGGTTCTTTTACATTTTTTTTTGTATTTGTAGTTGTAATGGTCATAGGAATACAAACATAACGAAAATTTTAAGTGTCTGTCAGTCAACCGATAGAAAAAAGTAAAAAACAATAAAAAACATGTTTTTATGTGGCCCCTTTAATTTTCAACTTTTTTAAATATTTATAAGGCCTCGTTTGTCACATTGTCATCTGACTGCGTTTACGGTGCGTGAACGTATTTGGGGCAAAGGTGTGGTTGCTCCTTAAATATCAAAGTTGGTAGGTAACGATGAGAAACTGTCACTGCGTTACTCTTATTGCGTTCTTTGGTAACACAATAATCACCAGTAGCTACACCAAAAATTAAAGAGAACTCTGTTTGACTTAAGTACCAAAATTAATTACAAACCTAAAACATGTTGTTATCAAAATCACAATACGATTCCAACTTTCAAGTAGCTGACAAAACCAAAACACGCGCTGAAAACAAGTTACCAAACTTTATGAAAGTACAGTCCTACTTATCAACTCCGTCAATTAGACAAAGTGATCTTGAGCGTACAGTTTTGAAGATAAAATAATTCAGAGCAAACATCCCTCTGTAAACCGACAGAACAAATATTAATGACTGTAAATGTGTTTGTTTTGAACAAATTAAACAGAGTTTGTACAAGAAATAATCTGCGAGAAACCTCAGGCTGAATTGCCACAGCTAACGAGCAGTACGTTAACTTCGTATTTTGTGCAATAAAGTTTAAATAAATAAATAATCGCCAAACAGCGCCCTAATGCCATATTTATATCTCTGAAGAGATCTTCGAAGCAGCGATATGCTTAATATATCGCCACTTCACCAACTCATTCGCGTTAAGTTTGCGACGGCATAGTACCAGGGGCAAACTTTAGTAATGTAAAATATCACTAAATTATGAAGTTTGTAACTCAGCATCTCATGTCATTAAATGATATGAGATGTCTTATTTTGTAATTCAGTAATATGACTTGTTTTTTTGCATTTTACGAAGAGGCTATTACATTTATAATTGAATAGCACATATCACTAAAACACAAATATAGTGGCAAGATCTCGAATAGAAGTCAGTGTCAATTTGGAATTGAGGTAAGTAGAAGACTTAGCAGGTTGGAATACATTTAGTCTTTGTTTCAAATGATGCAAATATAACCGCACTTACTTAGGTCAATAATAATTATACATAGTAATTCTTAAAATATTTTTTTAGGCTGACTTACTATTTTTACTTTCGCAACGTTTATGTTCGTCAAAATACTGACCATTAATCCAATTGTTGTATCACCCACAAAATAGAAACTGGAAACTTAGGAATTACACAGAATTCTGTTTCTGTAATTTACGCGATGGTAATAATTAGTAGAGCGCTATTATTTTTATTTATTTATTTAATCTTTATTGCACAAAAGAAAACTTATCGTACAAAAGGCGGACTTAATGCCATGAGGCATTCTCTACCAGTCAACCTTAGGGCAAAGCGGAAAAATTGTAGGCGGTGCAACTAACTTACACATAAGTAACAAAACATAATTATAATACTTATACATAATTTTGCTATACATATAAATATATACATACATCTAATATAATATAAACATATATAATATAAATAAATATATACATAAATATATACAGCGATGAAACATACTAAGCAGATAGACTACGAGACTTCATTTCTGCCAGCAAAGAAGCTGCACACAGACTTTTTAAACGCTAGCTTACTCGGTGCCTGTTTAATTGAGAGAGGAAGACCGTTCCAGAGGCGAGCCACTTGAATTGAGAATGAATTGGACATGAAACCAGTGCGGTGAAGAGGGATAGAAAGGGCGAGATTGCCAGAAGAGCGAAAAAGACGGTTACGAGTGGATTCGATATAACAGAAGAAAGTCTTGAGGTATTCAGGAGATTGTGGATCGTTAAGAATCGAATAGAGAATGCAAAGCATACGAATGTTGCGTCGTTGACGGATGGGAAACCAGCCAAGTTGAGAGCGAAATGAGGACACGTGATCATATTTACGGAGACAGAAAATGAAACGAATACAATTATTAAGAAGTCGATCCAACTTATCAAGAAGATCTTCATTTAAGTCCGGATAACACACATCACCATAGTCAATTATCGGCAGGATTAGGGTATTTACTAGTAACACCTTGGTTTTAATGGGCAAGAAGTTCTTTAGTTTGTTCAGAGCATGAAGCGAGCCAATGACTTTCCTGCTGATTTCGCTCACCTGTACCTTCCAGCTCAGTGTGCTATCCAAGTGAACTCCTAAATTCTTGACACTGGGACTAAATATAATAGGCATTCCATTGAAATTAGGTGGTGTGAGAGAATCCAGATCAAGTTTGGCAAGCTGGCGAGAGCTACCAATGACAATAGCCTGACACTTAGAAGGGTTCACAAACAGGCCAAATTTCTCCGACCATTGTTGAATGTGTAACAGGTCTAAGTTTAATTTGTCAATGGTAGCGGTAACGTCAGCCACTTTACATTGATCATAGATCTGTAGGTCGTCAGCATACAGATGGTAAGAACAGCGAAGATCGGGAGTGATGAAGTTGACGAAGGTGGAAAATAGCAGTGGAGAAAGAATGCCTCCTTGAGGTACGCCAGTGGCTAAGTCACACCAGTCGGACAAATATAGTGGCAAGATCTCGAATAGAAGTCAGTGTCAATTTGGAATTGAGGTAAGTAGAAGACTTAGCAGGTTGGAATACATTTAGTCTTTGTTTCAAATGATGCAAATATAACCGCACTTACTTAGGTCAATAATAATTATACATAGTAATTCTTAAAATATTTTTTTAGGCTGACTTACTATTTTTACTTTCGCAACGTTTATGTTCGTCAAAATACTGACCATTAATCCAATTGTTGTATCACCCACAAAATAGAAACTGGAAACTTAGGAATTACACAGAATTCTGTTTCTGTAATTTACGCGATGGTAATAATTAGTAGAGCGCTATTATTTTTATTTATTTATTTAATCTTTATTGCACAAAAGAAAACTTATCGTACAAAAGGCGGACTTAATGCCATGAGGCATTCTCTACCAGTCAACCTTAGGGCAAAGCGGAAAAATTGTAGGCGGTGCAACTAACTTACACATAAGTAACAAAACATAATTATAATACTTATACATAATTTTGCTATACATATAAATATATACATACATCTAATATAATATAAACATATATAATATAAATAAATATATACATAAATATATACAGCGATGAAACATACTAAGCAGATAGACTACGAGACTTCATTTCTGCCAGCAAAGAAGCTGCACACAGACTTTTTAAACGCTAGCTTACTCGGTGCCTGTTTAATTGAGAGAGGAAGACCGTTCCAGAGGCGAGCCACTTGAATTGAGAATGAATTGGACATGAAACCAGTGCGGTGAAGAGGGATAGAAAGGGCGAGATTGCCAGAAGAGCGAAAAAGACGGTTACGAGTGGATTCGATATAACAGAAGAAAGTCTTGAGGTATTCAGGAGATTGTGGATCGTTAAGAATCGAATAGAGAATGCAAAGCATACGAATGTTGCGTCGTTGACGGATGGGAAACCAGCCAAGTTGAGAGCGAAATGAGGACACGTGATCATATTTACGGAGACAGAAAATGAAACGAATACAATTATTAAGAAGTCGATCCAACTTATTAAGAAGATCTTCATTTAAGTCCGGATAACACACATCACCATAGTCAATTATCGGCAGGATTAGGGTATTTACTAGTAACACCTTGGTTTTAATGGGCAAGAAGTTCTTTAGTTTGTTCAGAGCATGAAGCGAGCCAATGACTTTCCTGCTGATTTCGCTCACCTGTACCTTCCAGCTCAGTGTGCTATCCAAGTGAACTCCTAAATTCTTGACACTGGGACTAAATATAATAGGCATTCCATTGAAATTAGGTGGTGTGAGAGAATCCAGATCAAGTTTGGCAAGCTGGCGAGAGCTACCAATGACAATAGCCTGACACTTAGAAGGGTTCACAAACAGGCCAAATTTCTCCGACCATTGTTGAATGTGTAACAGGTCTAAGTTTAATTTGTCAATGGTAGCGGTAACGTCAGCCACTTTACATTGATCATAGATCTGTAGGTCGTCAGCATACAGATGGTAAGAACAGCGAAGATCGGGAGTGATGAAGTTGACGAAGGTGGAAAATAGCAGTGGAGAAAGAATGCCTCCTTGAGGTACGCCAGTGGCTAAGTCACACCAGTCGGACAAAGATCGGTCTACACGGACTGCCTGCCGGCGACCACGAAGATAACTGGATTATTTCATAATTAAAACCCTGGATATATAATATCGCTCCAAAGTTGTGCAATTTTTAATGAGTCGACTTAAGTTTAAGGTGCTTGAGGTTTTAATTGAGAGAAGTTGGAGAACCTTTAAAGTTTAAAGTTCAGAAAGGGTTGAAACGGTATTGTGTATCACGGTAAATATCCCTACTGTACATTTTAGTACGAACCTCCGCGAATAAAAATAAATTATCAAACAGTTAAAACTCGAATGCACAATGTAAAGAACTATATAGGAGAGACTGGCCGGAACATTTCCACAAGAGTGACTGAACACATACGTAGTACGAACAATCGAGATACCCGGGGTTCTGCAGTAACGGAACATTCACTGAACTCGGATACGTCTCACTATATTCGGTTCGATAAGGTAACTGTGCTGGCGAGAGAAAAGTTTTTCAATCCGCGGAAAGTACGGGTGGCTATCGAATTTAGTCATCATCCGAATTTTAACCGGGATTGTGGATGGTCAGTGCCTCCAGCATGAGGACGGATTTGGATACTATACATCGGTGGTTTGCGTGGACGAGACCTTAGTAAATGACGTAGTAAGTGTTATGTGCAACCCGACAATTAACATTGTGCGTGATGATGAGGGTAGGTAGTTTTTCGCCTCCGCCGGTGACGCCCGCGTCGAGAAGCCGCGCGGACAGGGCGCTCGCAGTGTTCGGTTGGCCGCCGCCGCGATTGATCGGCTCTCCTGATGATGAATCGCGTACCGATTCGAAACATCGTTATTTGACTTCTACGACGTGAGTAAACCCGTTTAAGTATTGTATATCTCTGACACTCACGGTAGTTTTCTATGTATATCAAAATTACGCTATATCTGCGTTACCGTAAGAAACATGTCGTGGTTGGCGTGTAGTATGGCGACTAGCCACTTTAAATAATGTGCAATAACATATTGGTTTGCGTAAATACGACTTAGGGAATCCGACCTTACGGCCTTAGGGATAAGGTCCAGGGATTCCGGCAGCGCCTTATTCGCCACCTTACCACATCGCAGCCGCGAAGTACATAACATCAGCTACCCGGTGCGCCCCGGTCTACCATAAGCTCCGCGACCGGTCAACTCCTCGCAGCCACCTTCGC
The DNA here is from genome assembly GCA_905147355.2 of Apotomis turbidana. NCBI lineage: Eukaryota > Metazoa > Arthropoda > Insecta > Lepidoptera > Tortricidae > Apotomis > Apotomis turbidana. The sequence goes on along the minus strand of LR990304.1, from coordinate 15,520,267 downwards.
CGACTACGTTCGCCTTCCTGGAGAGTACCGAACTACGCGAGTCAAACCAGACGGGCTTCACACCACGACCAATATTTTAAATAAATTGTTATTTTGTTGTTGACGTCAGTTGTTTTCTTTAGCACCACATCCTGGGGAACTGAACGTCACACCTGGCGTGATATTGGTTTACTGCAACAAGTGAAATCAATGTATGAAAGGATAGGTATTGATTAATTAAACGAGATTACCTTAAATACCAACATCGACTATGAACCTCCTCACAATCACCATTTATTTTGTTACAGGTGGAGTGGGAGGTAAGGGAGCCCATGGACGCTTGCCAACTAGACGGATTGACTAAGTCAGGGAAGCCACTTCCTTAACCAAATTCCATCCAGCGTTGAGAGTAACGATGGATCGAGAACGATGGAGACAACTCATCGAGGTTGTGGCCTATCTTGTGAGCACGACCCTCGGGAATCGAGTTTGTATCTAGTATGGCCTCGAGTGGAACTCTTTGCCAGCACATGTGTTTCCTCCTCCTTACAACACGGGACCCTTCAACCGAAGCGTGAAGAAGAGTCTCAGGGGCCAGCATGGCAGTGTCAACTGTCAAGGGAACGTTTGGTTTTAGATTTAGGCTACCCATTTCGCTTACTATCAGGCGAAGAAGTCACTATGTTGTGACAATAAATAAAATTGTAACCTAAATATGTATATCAGTATAACGCAGCATGTACAGAACGTTTTACAAACCTCATCAACAACAACAGGAGATATAACAATTGTGATAACACGCAAATATTTTATGCATCTCTCGTGAAACGTTAGCAGCCCACGGCGATGTTTTGAATAATTCTCGAGTTGTTTAGACTCGACTCGTTTTCAGTGTAAACATGTTTTTAATAAATCAGGACTTGGTTCGGGCAATAACATTAATCAAATGCTGACGATTTCGATTGTGGACCAAGTTGGTTTAAAGCTTACCGTGACAGAAGCATTTTTTTTTTACTTATATGACCTCTATGATAAAACTGCGCCAAGCGTAATATGACTGTTTTTAAAATTGACCACAAGGCTTGGGAAACATTTGCCGAAGACCGAGACGGATGGCACTAACGCGTTTTCGATGGTCGAAACCTTGTGATGAAGCCTGGCTTGCGACTTAAATGGTAGAGGGATGCATAGGTAGCAAACCAGAACTAGAGCAACTACTAACATAAGCTATTATTTATGTCAGATGTACAGGCGATCGTGCCGAAGATCACCTGCAGCCTATACATACTGCATAGATAGACATGCATACTGCATGCTGTATAGATAGACTGCAGAAGATCGTCTGTAACAGACGAAACGGATACAGGCTACAGCAAATGGTATGCTATTTTCGATTTTGAATACCTAATAACACGACAAAAGATGCCACTTAAAACTAGTGGCGCTGCGCTGCCTGTGAACTGTAGACCTCACGATCGTTTTCGAAATTACTGAAATATTACTTTTTTACGTTTTCAAGTATGTGGGGCCTGTCAAGTGTGTGGGGGTAATGGTGGGGACCATTACAAAAAATAAAATAATATCTGCGTTAGCACACGCCTAAATAACTTCCGTCACTTTAATTAAATTTATCTTTTTCAATAAATACCTTTTACGCAGATATAAGACGTTATTACTTATTAGGGAGAAAGGAAATTGAGCGAACAAATAAATGACCTAAATACTCGGCAGCGAGAAACTTTTTATGATTTTCTCAAAGAGGAAATGAGAAAAATTTAACTGATTTCCTTAAAAAGGAATGGAATTTAGCATAAGCTGTGCGGTGTGTGTCTTGCACCTTTTGATGTTAATGAAAAAATGCCGAACGAGCAGATTTTTTTCTTTTGATCTTCAAATAAGTCTTTTTTATGACAAACTTAAAATTTTGCTATAAACAGCCGACCGTACTTTGCTTTGAACATCCATTCATTGCTCACTGATACGATTCTAAAGAGCCCAAACTCAGTAAGAGTTCCTAGTTCTCTTTGGTTCCATCATTAGAACAGCCCCACGCTCAAAATTATTGTATTGTCATCTAAGTTAAGTAGGTGTGCAAAATTTCAGCTCAATCGGTAGAAGATATCTGCTTCAAAATTGAGTTGCAAGATTCCTCCCAAACAAACATAGTTACAATACATACAGTGCAAGTTAAAGAAAACTATAAAATGCTATTTGCAAACTATATTTTATCGGTTGTTTGTGTGATGAAAATGAGGGGCACTTGTATGTGAGGCGTGGACCGCCCGACGTAGGTGTACCACTACGAATGTTTGCGAACGCGTACTGACTTTACCCAAACCACAGATTATATACAAGTTACTACGTAACAGATACACCACTTGTTTGGACGGCAGGCGTTGCCACCGCTATCGATGCCCCCTCCCGCGGGTGACGCAACGTCATTGGAATGTGCGCTAGGGTTGCCTCCGTTATGTAAACGCTAGCTTTTTCTCGTGCCTTCGCTCGTTTGGTCAACCAGTCTAGTCAGCAGAGGCGTGGCGTCCAGACAACCCGATTCCCACTGGGTTGCCCACTTCAGGACGATTAAACACCATTCTCTACACGGTTTGAACAGGGTCTTTTTCTTTAAAAAGACCCTGTTCAAACCGTTTGGTTACCTTTGCATCCGACCGTTCCCTCTTTCCGCTTCTCTGCTTTCCGCTCTCCGCTCTCCGCACGCTGCACTACGCTCTCCGCACGCCACTCTCTACTCCGCACGTCGCTCTCCGCACGCGCACTACGCTCTCCGCACGCCGCTCTCCGCTCTCCGCACGCCGCACTCCGCTCTCCGAACGCCGCTCTCCGCTCTCCGCACGCTGCTGTCCGCTTTCCGCACGCCACTCTCCGCTCTCCGCACGCCTTTCTCCGCTCTCCGATCGCCGCTCTCCGCTCTTCCATCTTCCCTCTTGTTACAGTAATACAAGGTGGTTTTTATAGTACGGTAGTCTAAGATGTTCTAGGCAGGGACTTAGACTTACAAAAAGTCTTATCTTATTTTTCCTAATATTAATCGAGAGAAAGTTAATCGAATTAATTAATCGATTAAAAATTTAATCGCTAAAAATTAATCGACAGTTAACTTAATCTTTCGAGATTAAATCAATCGGAACTCGTACGATTCAATTGTAATCGTTAATCGAGATTAAAAAAAGTTAATCTTAATCGTTAATCGATTAACTTTTGCCCATCTCTGCTGGGAGCGCGGAAATCATGTTTTTTCGGTTTAATTATTAAAATAATACAGATTTTGAAAATGTAAGACGTATACATTATAGTTAACATCTCGTTATGTTATTATTAAAAAACGGATAACTTTCCCTGCAATATTTATGACATACTAAGGGTTTATGTGGCTTTTTTGAACTTAAAAAAAAACTATCGAGGAAACTACAAGTAATCGTGTTAACATAACGAATAATAGAGTGAATCTTTAAATATTTTACTTATTGGTTGTATAACTAAACATTCAGTAATAACAACACAGCATGGAATCAAACCAACACAATTAATTCGAAAAAAAGCTAGACGCCCCCATAAAGATTTTTAGAGAAATACCCAGACTTTAATAGTTACGCGTCAATAGTGCCCCAGTAAAAGTTAATTCTTAAACAAAATCTTTTATTCCGGAGAGTTTAATGTATTCTGGAAGAAATGAAATCATTTTCAATCGTCTTTGTTGCCACAAAAACAATATGCCCGACTTTTATTTTTCGACATCGTACCTACAGCACAGGTTGCGCGGGAAACGTCCGCTCGCCGCGAGGCGTGGCAGCCCACTGGCATTTTGTCCCGCCGGGTAGCCACTTAGAGATTGGAATGTTTCGCGCGGCCGAAACGCGTGGGGATAGCCTGCCCAAACTGCGGTTATGATAAATAAATAAAATAAAATAAAACAATTCAGAACCACTGACAATATGATCGCGTGGCGACGGTGAAACGACACCGCGCTTGCGTTTTTTTTCTCTATCCTGTGAAGGCGGAATCCGTATGTGGCTGCATCCGCCAATCAATAATGTACGGGGGGCAAGGCCCGCCGAGCCCACGAGTATAGTTGCCGGCAAACTTTTAGAACAAAAATGGCGGATCTGCGCATGTATTCGTTTTTAAGTATAATTTACAAAAAAAATACTTACTGTTGAGTTTCTTTTGGCTTTCTTCTCAACAGCGGTCTCCTCTTGCGAAATGCCGGTAGACTCACAATCTGACTTGTAAAAGTGCCCTTGTGGCCTACTTAACTGAATAAATTGTTTCATATTTCAGTACATTTGTACGTAAATCGGCTACTGCGCAGTCAAGGTTATGCTCTAAAAGTTTGCCGGCAGCTGTAAGACCGCGCTTGTGACGAGACTCCATTGTTTTTATAAGCGCGGGAACCACGTGTCGTCCTCGGCTCCCCCGCCGCCGGTGGTTGGTTACAAGGGTGACGTCCACTTGACATAAGGCGACAGTATATCGTAGCGCGCTGATAATCCCATTAGCAGGTTGTACTCCCAGATAAACAGCCCTGATACATTTCATGTGATGTTAAAAAAAATGCGGTAACAGCTGACTTGATGGCGTTACGGATTTGATAGGTGTGTGCTGCAGTTTGAATTGACATGCAAATATTATTAAACGTCTCGAGTTGAGACGGTGTCGATCCGGCGCCGAGCGGGGAAGGTTGCTATCATTGGACCAGCGCTTTGAATGGACCATGTAAATATTTTAAAACCTACGCATGCTAGACAGAGATAGACAAGGTAAAAAGTGTCCTTGAGCGATCCAAGCGGCCCCACCGCTTCCTCAGTCACGCCGCGCTTCTCGGTTCATTGATTAGGCCATCAGCCAAAAAATCCTAAGTCCATTAATGGTGACTGTGGTCCAACCAAGGTGACCCTGGTCCAAACAAGGCAACAGTGGGAAGAATCCTTTTTCTCTTAGATTATACTGTATTCATTTGTCTGGTAACGAATAAATATATTTCAATGGTTCAAAATTATCAAACTTGTTTAAATTTCTTATATGAATTGTGTAAATTATAAGGGAGCGAAATTGTGGTCTAATGATAGCAACCTCCCCCAGAAGTGCGGCTACCATACGACAATCTGTAGTGGTCAGTACTATCCCTTGTAGTGTTCACGTACCTTGGTAATTCCTTTAAGCGATGAAATTTGGGGTTTCCTTTATATTATCCAATGCTCTGTTTATCTCTCTAGCACGTTGTTAGTTCGGTATAATTCGCTTGCTTCGATATATTGCCTAAACATTTATTTATTAATTTCTAGATTACGGAAAAATAAATTTGACGCAGGCTGCTACTTACATCATTTTTCTCTCCTCCTTTTTCTTTTATAATAACGATATATTGTATAAAAAACACTAATTTACAATTTAGCTTTGTTATGACATTTCTGTTAGAAAAAATGTCATAGCAACGTCTTGTCATATAAAATTGTCCATTTCACGTAATTTTACTTCCAAAGCGGTGAGGTTGGATATATTTGAGATAGGTCGTATTAACTTTATCGTTTGGCTGGTGCCTTAGTACTTCTTAAAATTCAAAATTCATATTTTTATCTATTCTGGAACATTTTCTCAGCGAGCCTAATATAAAAGCGCTGCCATCAGCTCAAAATTCAGTCTTCTCGTGCCTCTCAACTAAGGAGGAACTCGAAATTGGTCTGTGCAGGGCCAAAGCTTGGCCCTGCACTCAAGAGAGACCCTTTTCCCTTTTGGCTATCCCCAAACAAGACTACTGACTCGCTCGGACGCTGAAAGGCCTTGCCTGCTACAACTGCATTTTCGTCCATCTGCTGTCACCACGAATACGCCCACCTGCTGCCACTGCGTATCTGCTACCGCTGTGTATGCGACTGACTATACGCCCTCCTGCTGCTGTTGCGTATACGCCCTCCTGCTGCTGTTGCGTATACGCCCTCCTGCTGCTGTTGCGTATACGCCCTCCAGTGCTGCCACGTACAGTGTTCACGTACCTTGGTAATTCCTTTAAGCGATGAAATTTGAGGTTTCCTTTATATTATCCAATGCTCTGTTTATCTCTCTAGCACGTTGTTAGTTCGGTATAATTCGCTTGCTTCGATATATTGCCTGAAACATTTATTTATTAATTTCTAGATTACGGAAAAATAAATTTGACGCAGGCTGCTACTTACATCATTTTTCTCTCCTCCTTTTTCTTTTATAATAACGATATATTGTATAAAAAACACTAATTTACAATTTAGCTTTGTTATGACATTTCTGTTAGAAAAAATGTCATAGCAACGTCTTGTCATATAAAATTGTCCATTTCACGTAATTTTACTTCCAAAGCGGTGAGGTTGGATATATTTGAGATAGGTCGTATTAACTTTATCGTTTGGCTGGTGCCTTAGTACTTCTTAAAATTCAAAATTCATATTTTTATCTATTCTGGAACATTTTCTCAGCGAGCCTAATATAAAAGCGCTGCCATCAGCTCAAAATTCAGTCTTCTCGTGCCTCTCAACTAAGGAGGAACTCGAAATTGGTCTGTGCAGGGCCAAAGCTTGGCCCTGCACTCAAGAGAGACCCTTTTCCCTTTTGGCTATCCCCAAACAAGACTACTGACTCGCTCGGACGCTGAAAGGCCTTGCCTGCTACAACTGCATTTTCGTCCATCTGCTGTCACCACGAATACGCCCACCTGCTGCCACTGCGTATCTGCTACCGCTGTGTATGCGACTGACTATACGCCCTCCTGCTGCTGTTGCGTATACGCCCTCCTGCTGCTGTTGCGTATACGCCCTCCTGCTGCTGTTGCGTATACGCCCTCCAGTGCTGCCACTGCGTAAACGCCCCCCTGCTGTCACTGCACATACGCCTTCCTACGACCACCTGTGTGACCACCTGCTACGGACTGATACCAGGCTATACGGACATCGCCTCATCTGCAACCCACCTGCTACGGACTGATATCAGGCTGCACGGACATCGCCTCATCAGCAACCGCTTGGACCTAGGACTAACAACCTCCCCTTTACTCCGTTATCACACTGCCTTGGTGACTGAGTGAAAATAAAGAACCCTAACCCTGAATTTACTGTTTTTCTCTTTCTTCTTCTTTTCTACCTTATCTTTCTGTCTCTTTCACGTCTGTTATCCTGTCCTTCGACTCCTCGGAGGACCGGGTAACACGACACCCTATAGATTCAATTATGGACAAAGTTCAGTATTGACGAGCTGTCGTCGGTGGCCGTCGTGCCGCGAGTTCGGGTCCCGGTGGGGCAGTTTTCTATCTGATATTGTCCAAAAATAATACAGGATTTCTTTTGACCTTCGGAATAGGCGCTTGAGAATTGTAATTTATTAGTTGTTTGTTAATAATGCGAAACAATTGAAAGAAAGAAAGAAACATTTATTGCCACACCAAACAATAAAAAGGGTGTGTACATGGAATAAGCAAGCACATCATTGTCAGAACATTGTCCGCCCAAATTATTCCGTGTGACAACAGGAGCGGACTCAGCATGTGCCACTAACGTGTCTGTATTGCTGTTTTCTACTGCGCATGTTGCCCGAAACTAAAAGTGGAAGCTGGCTATAAATAACACTGATATACCGTCGTTTTCTAACCAGGTCTTGACAAAGTTCAATTTTGATGAGTTGTCGTCGGCCCCAGGCCGCAGTGTGTGGTAACTGTTGAATGATGGCACAATATTATATTGCTAAAGTAGAAATATACTTGTATTTAGCGGTGAAATCTCGGAAAAGTATCAGACGTTAGCTTGAAAAGTTTATTTTTCAACTTCTTGAAGTGAAACTTCTAATGCGACTTCCAACAAGGTTGCGTTAAACGTTTAACGTTCAACGCAACAATCCCACGGACAATGCGACGGATTTAAGGTTATGTCAAGGTACGTAAGTGAAACTTCGTAATAGGAAGGGGTAGAAATTGTAATTTCAAAAGAGAAAACCTAACAATCAATTGATATTTACAAAATTTCTACCCCTTCCTATTACGAAGTTTCACTTCTTCCCCGCGGAGGGCTTCCACGCACTATTTTTTATTTGTCAGGAGTTTAATATCGAGGTATGCCCTAAATCTTAATCTTATTAAATAAACGACAAACCCTTGATCCATTAGTAAATCAATTCGTAATCCAGCATCCGTCCGAACAACGAGGGTCCGCCTGCGATGACACGCGCGATACACGTAATGTATGGCCGATTTTTAATAGCGGAGGGTTCGGCCCGGAATTGGATATTCGATAAAAATGGTGATTTGGGATGTTTGCAGTGCCGGGGAGGACAGACTGCACACTGTTTTGCTAAACGCTTGTAATTTTACAAACTGTGGGTGAGTGGTTAGAACGGTGCAAGTTTCAGTTTCTGTTATTTATTTTGTTCGGAATACCTAATATTATTTTATAAGAAAATCGCAATTTGAGACATAAACACGACTAAAATGCAATGGAATATGTGACCACACTACACTAGGCATGTATCTGACATATTATGTAAACATAGCATGATATTAAGTCCAAGCATAGACTCGCTGGCTCGCGAGTTCAAATTTGAACACTATCACAATGACATGAAAGATTTCATTTTAACTACTCTGAAAATGTAACATAGAACCCTATAATATTAGGCCAGCGTAGTGTGATGCAAATGATGTGTCAAGTGAAAAGTAAAGTCCTACCTAATTAGGTACGACTTTAACTAATTAGTTATGATAGCCCGGCTATGGTATCCAACGCTAGTGAGATTTATTTATTTATTTATTTATTTATTATTTATTATTATCCGACACACCAACAAAGTACAAGGCTTTACATGTAAAAAATATCACTTAACACTAGGAGCACTTCTAGCCCGCACCTCAATGACAGATGTGCAACAGCATTTTTACAATTATTGGACTGGTTGGCAAAAAGGTACATAAATACTTAACTTAATCTAAAGTAACTACTTACAGAGAAAAAAATAAATTAATAAAAATAAACAAATCTTGCGACTACCTACAACGATCCTTACAATCAAATAAAAATAGAAAAGGAACTATTACGTGTCACTAGCTTTCGAAAGCAGTCTACGCCTCCAGCAACCGATACTGTCAGAGTAGACATCCAGATCATGCACAATTTGCAGCGTATTGTATCGCTTCTGTATTCTGTTTAGGACGGAAAATTTACCTAAATTTGTTTTCGCTAGCTTTGGTCGGAAAGTGGTGATGCGTGAGGGTCTAACATTAGCACTAGGTACAATAAAGTTAAAACTCTCTAGGACGCGACCTTCATTAATTTCCCCATTTATCACTTTGTGTAGCCAAACAAGATCTAAATAATCTCGTCTCTGTTGAAGAGTGCACATATTGAAATGTTCAAGTCTTTTCTCGTAACTGGTGCGATTTGTGACGTTTTTAGAACGATCCTTATAGGCTATATACCGAGTAAAAGAGCGCTGGATCCTCTCCAAACGGTCGATATGAACTTGGTATGATGGATTCCAGACTTGACTACCATACTCAATTCGCGATCTCACGAAGGTGTTATAGAGCGTAGTGAAGGTCTTACAGTGTTTGAAATTTTTAGAAACTCTCTTGATGAAACCTAGCATTTTCAAACTCCCCTGTATCACGTTATCAATGTGGCTGATGAAATTTAGTTTACTGTCGAGTATAATACCTAAATCCCTGATATTATTGACCTCCTCTAATAAAGTATCTTTAATTACATAATTACTCTTAATGATGTTCTTTTTACGGATAAACTTAATATGTTGACATTTAGAGGCATTAAGGACCATATTATTGTCGTCACACCAACGTTGGATATTGTGCAAGTCACTCTGCAGAAGGTGAGCATCGTTAGGACACTTTACTTCTCGATAAAGTTTGAGATCATCAGCGTATAGTAAGCATTTGCTGTGTTTTACTACATTAACTATGTCATTTACAAACAGTACGAAAAGCAAAGGTCCCAGATGCGAACCTTGAGGCACTCCCGAGGGCGCAACATAATATTCTGATTGAAACCCGTCCTTTACGACTCTTTGTCTCCTACCAGTAAGATATGATCTAAGCCACGCTAACAATTCACCAGAAACACTAAAATTGCGAAGAAGTTTTTCCACCAGTATGTTGTGATCCACTTTGTCAAATGCGCTACTAAAGTCCGTGTAGATAGCATCCACCTGTAACCTAGAGTCAACCAGAACAGAAATGTCACTGACATAGGTAATCAAATTAGTCACTGTAGATTTACGAGCCACGAAACCATGCTGTAAAGGGGAAATTTGTTCTTTAACGTGCCAGGCTAGTCTTGGATAGATCAGACTCTCAAATAATTTCGAGAAGGTACTGAGTATAGATATTGGTCGGTAGTTATTTACTTGTGTCTTGTCACCCTTTTTATATACCGGGACGATGTTAGCCTCTTTCCACACTGCGGGAAATACCGATGTTTCTAAAGATTTGTTAAATATGAGTGACAGCGGGAGTGACAACATGCGCGCACACTTTTTGATAAAAAAAGGCGGGATACCATCCGGACCAGCACCTTTGCTAACATCAAGTGATTTAACAGATTTTATAATTTCACTCTCAGTTACGCGAATACGTGACAGAGGCCCAAAACAATGTATACTCGCGTTACCACGATCCGAGCATGGAAGATAATCAGTGGGTTGAGAAATGGAGGAGGTATTAGAGAACGTGGAGGAAAAATGTGACGCAAAGAGATCACAAATAACAGTATGGTCGTGAGCAGCAACACCATTGAGGTGCATGGTAGATGGGTAGGCAGATTTGTCCTTCTTAGAGTCCTTGATGTAAGTCCAGAATTTTTTAGGGTTTTTAACTAATGCATCTTCAATCGAAGCCAGATATACGTCGTAGTCGTTATTCATTTTAACTTTAACTCTCTTACGCAAAATATTATACTCAAAGTAGTCTCTAGGATTCTTAGTTTTCTTATAAATCTGCCTTTTCTTTAATTTCTCACGCATCATCCTTACCAATATCGGACTAAACCACTTCGGACGACCTGGCTGTCTACTCTTACATAGTGGGACGTTCTTATTAATAACCACACTCAATGAGGCATAGAAAACAGAGACCATGTCATCTACATTGACACAGTCAGAAAACAATAAACTCCAGTCTATTTTACTCAGACAGTGGTTAATGTTATCGTAACAGGCTTTCTTAAAATTATGAGTAGCGAAGGACTTAGGCTTAAGAGATTAGATAGATAATGAGATAAATATATCACTGTTCCCTGATATGACCATAAATTTTCATCTTTGTTGAGAGCACTTCTTCCATCATCTTGCTACACCGACAAGAGCGCAACTTATACTGAAGAAGAAAAAGAGTTGGGAGCACAATATAAACCGATACTAAATTCCATAATAACTATTAAACGACCGCTAAAAAGAGAGTAAATAGGCTGACATATCTACCGTGATCCGTGTTCGCGACGTTCGTCCGATCCCCAGTCAACCTTCCACGGCCGACATTAAACCCCAAAATGGCGCGACACCTTTTATATCGGACGGGATATCGGCGCGAAATTTTTAAGCGGTGATTATTTGTTGCCCCAATTAAAGGTTAGCTTAAATGGGTTTTGGAGTCCACTCTGTTGATTGATAAAAACAGAACGAGGGTTGGTATTGTCTGTTCAAGAGGGAAGCTGTCTGTTTCGATTCTGCGTTTTCCCAGTTTTAAATCCATAGGCCTTATTCGATTAACACTGACATACAGCCCTTTGGACGATACGTTCGTGATATTGCTGACTTTGCCGATGCTTTACTAAGTCGATTATGGTACAAACACTCTAAAATAATGCAGCTATAAGACTTTCAAAGGAATTTAGGTTTCTTAAAAAATATAATTGAAACATGTTTACTCAAGTCATTAGAGTCGAATAAGTAGGTACCTAACGCCCGACATGTTTCGCGATTCATCTTCATGCAAAATGTTTGCGATTAGCCGCTGTTGCAACCAAGTGAAGCTCACGAAGATGAATTGCGTATTTGAATATGTTGGAGACTCTCGGGAGTTTTGTATGTAAAATTTAGGTTTCATATTCATCAGTATGTTTACTCCACAGCAAGTGAGTCCACATTTCACCTCATTCATTTACCAGAACACTCGTATAAATCATCCGATAGCGGCGCTCTTCGAGCGACGTCGTGGAGGCACGGAGCGACGATTTTATAATAATTTTATAGACGATACGTGTCTTGTCTCCGCCGATATCCCTGGTTACATCGCTTTACATTGTACTATACAGGACGTGAAAACACCTATTTTTGTAAACATGATCTTGAAGCGGGTAAGGTGTGTAAATCTGGCCTATCTATAATGACTCTTTAATAAATCTTGCCTGTGAAAAACGGATAAATAGATAATAAATAAATAAATATCAGGCAACCTCACACAAATCGATCTAGTTCCAAATTAAGCTCAAGAAGGCTTGTGTTATGGGTACTAGAAGACGATATACATACTTATATAGATAAAAATATACTTATAGAACAACCATGACCCAAGCACAAATTATTCGAGTTCATCACATAAATATTTGTCCTGGCCGGGATTCGAACCCGGGACCGCCGGCTCAGTAGGCAGGTCTCTACAAACTACTGAAACGGACGTTTCAAATTGTTCTAAAAGTAAACAATTTTAACATATAACTTAAACTAATTACAAACCTAAAAATATCATATTCTAATTAACAAAAACTATTACCTAATAACTTAAAACTAAAAGATCCTAAACCTGTCTATAGTTTCTTGCATCTGTAGTAATTGCTATGCAATTTCTGTAGGAGATAGTGTGCACGTACTGGGTGATGCGATAACGCGTCGTCATTGCTACGTCATACAGGGCGACCCGCTCCGCGGGGCATGCATGATCTGACACATTCCAAATGGATAGAGCTAGCGGACGGCACGTTAAAGTGATCTACGAATTTTATCGGCCGCTTGTTGTAATTTTATCTTGATACTAAATATAAATATGAATTTATAATGAACTTAAAGTAAATTCTGTGTTGTTTTTCCCGGAATTCGGTGAGTGTTGAAATTTATTACATTTAACGAAATTAATGTGAATCAGTAGTTTGATACATCTGTGCTTAATTTTATTCTAATATGCTTTCCATGTAGCTAGATGCATTTCATTAATTTTGTGCGATCATTATAGCGGAATAAAATCGTAAGTAATGTAAATTCTTTGTTCTCGGAATGTTCTCGTAATGTGAATCTACCTACTTGTCAAAAAAGTTAATTTGTAAAACATATTTTATGAAAAAGAAACATATTCAGTAATGTTAAATAAACCCCAGCTATTTATTTTGCATATAAATAATGTTCACTAACAATTTCCAATATACGGAAATTATTTACCTTTTGCACTTTTCACTTTTAAATTCACTTTCACTTGCTTTCACTATTATAAAACTGATCCTGTACACTGTTGCGACATCATTGATCACTATTTAATGCTTTTGGTAATCACCCCGCTTGAAGAGCTTCTATCATCTCCTCCCGTCGGATGTCGCAGTCAGTAACGGCAAATCGGACTTTTTACTAAGTGTCCAAAACGGAAATTTCCAGGGACCCTGTACCCAGCTGGGGACATTTTGGAGCGCGCTAACGTTCGGGACCACTTCCCCAATCATGATGACCATCTGACCACCCGGCCTATACCTGTGACGTCACCGCCGAGGCCGAAGCCGAGGGCCCGCAGCCGACACCCACCGCCAGGGAAGTGATGTCCAATTAAGACCGTGTGAAGTGAATACGTCTCTCTCTTAGCTCAGTATTATCTAGAACTCACGATCCCTGAGATTTCTTTCTACCCACATTTAAATTAACGCTCGGAAGAATTGTAACCGTATTATTTTTAATTGTAATTAAATTGTAATTTGGAAATTCCTTTGTTTCGATTCTCTCACAACTAAAGCGTCACACTACCAACCGCGTCGTCAACGTTAACGGATACATTATTATACTCCGAAGTTTCATTTGTCCGAATGAATCATCATTCCGAATTTTCTTAATTCCAAAAACTATGTTCTGACAACGCTTTCGGAATTTTGAAAAATCGGAATATTGTTGGTTTGGGATAAACGAAACTTTGAATTTTTTAGTGATCCCGTGAAAAACACCAAAGAGAATTAATAACACAACTCAATTTCATGTAAGTAGGTAGTCTTATCCAAAAGACATGTCCCGAAAATTCATACAATCACTTAGTCTTAAAATACCAACGACGATCCCTTAATCTCTCAATTCGTATCAGCCTCACAAAGAGTTGAAGAAATATTATTTTATCATCTGTCAATCCAAGATTCGAGGGATTTGTCTGGTCTGAATTACAGGATTTTCAGGCGGAGGTTGTTTGTACTGGTAATGGATTCGGAGCTTAACTATTATACCTTAATGCTCGCAATGAAAAAGATATTTTTGAAGTGTAGTTGTAACAACGAATGGTGTGTATGGGGTAAAAACATTCAAAGGTTTTTTCCAGCAGTGAATACGGATTGTTTACCGTAAATACCGTCCAAGTGCGCGTGCAAAATTAAATTGAAACAAAAACATCCTGTTGCATGGGAACCCCTTTTATTTTTCCACTCTTTTTAATAGTTCCTTGTAATAGTTTTTAAATATTTTTCAATATTTCCATCTAGCTTTTAAATAGACTTACATCAGATCAAAGCAACGCGAGTCTATTCGAGACCGTTACCGATCGCTGTCGCCGAGAAGACGTCTACAGCGACACATGCATTTACATTCAAAGGCATGCATTCAAGCTCTGTGTCATAACAAGATGCATATCGGATTACTAGCTTGAATCGCGCTAATACAGTTACTTACTAGAGCTCTGTTGCACAGCTGTAAACAAAAGATTTAAATCGTTCATCACATCAGTCCAAAAAGTTTTTTGTTGCTCGTGCCAAGGCGACATCCCCTCCCCAAAGTATCTTCAAGGGCTATATTTTATAGATGTAAATTTACTGCACAATAAAGAAGTACAAATGGCAGACTTGTTGCCTTAATATTCGCACTCTTAAGCCCATTTTTAGGGTTCTGTAGTCAACTAGGAACCCTTATAGTTTCGCCATGTCCGTCTGTCCGTCTGTCCGTCCGCGGCTTAGCTCCGTGATCATTAGTACTAGAAAGCTGAAATTTGGTATGAGTATGTGTATATATTACGCCGACATAACGGTAAAATAAAAACTAAAAAAAAAAACTTTTTTTGCGGGTACCTCCCGTACACTTAAAGTGGGGGTGGATTTTTTTTTCGTTGCAACACTAGCGTGTGGGGAGTCGTTGAATAGGTCTTTTAAAAACATTAGGAGTATTCAAACATCATTTTTTGATAAAGTCAGCAGTTTTGTAAATTTTTGCTCGGGAAATCCAAAAAATTGTGTCCCCCCTCTAACTTTTCAACCGCAGGTCAAAACATTATGGAAAAATTCATGAAAATAAGACCTTATTAGTACTTTCAATAAAAACTATATTGAATGAAATCGGTCGAGCCGTTTTTGTGTTATCGCAAAATTTCATAATTTTCTTTAAAATGACGTAAGTGCCGCGCGGTGTTTTTATACTTCGAACGTTACACATATTAGTTAAGTGCCATACTGCATTAAAACATTTCGCTCAATCTGGTGCGTATAATTGATAACTTCCAGAAGGTAATAAGTAATTACAGTTACTTTGGAGTTTACGACCTTTTAATAGAGCTTGAAGTCTTTCTCGTAATTTAAATTTGATTTTATTGTCTATTGTGAAGGATGGGCATGGGCAACTACGGAGCCCTACACTGAGCGTGGCCCGACATGCTCTTGGCTGGTTTTTATGTAGAATATATCCTGACAATACCAATAGTATCAGATTATCAACACCCCTCCGGAGTGTATTGGCCCAAGTATCAAAATGTCCAAGGGGTCCAGGTGGCCTGATACCATAAACACCACGGGGCAATTTAGAAAATCCTAATAAATTACACAATTTTTCATTGGGTCACGGGATAAGAATGGGCGTAAAGAGATGGATTCCTCTTTTCGCTTTTGTTTGGGCAAAACCATGCGCGTTCATAGGCAATGGCAGGAGTTACGAAACGGTCATTGGCGTCACCATACCCCACGATCAATTACATGGCTTTCTAAACAAAATTAATACGGTTTTCTGGCGGTTGGTGGTTGAAAACACTCAAATCATTATAATTCCCTTACCCTTATCCCATTTATTTGGGGTCGGCGCAGCATGTTTTCTTCCTCCATTCTTCCCTATCGTCTTCTCGTCGTTTACTTCCTTCTTATTCATACTTATCATATTTTACACAATCCATCCAGTTTTTCTTTGGTCTTCCTCGTCTTCTATAGGTAAGTATATTAATATACTTATTAAGACGAGGAGACGATAACCATTCAATGACGAATGAGAAGACGAGAGAGTTTTCTCATTCGTCATTGAATGTTTATCGTCATCTGTCCATAACCACAGAATAGATAATAGTACAAGTACAGAAGGCACACTACTTTGATCTTTACAAAAGCCGCTTTTTTTAGCCGAAAAAATATGATTTATGGCCCTTCTAAAGTCGTCGTCCCCAGCGCAAGCCAAACGGAACGTTAAAGCTGCGTGCCAACGGTAAAAATGAATTGGCTCGCTTGCCGCGTCGCCGAGAGCGAGGGCTGTCAACGACTAAAAATAAAAATGTATTTCCCATTTATTTCTTGCATTCAATATAGAGAGTAATATGTTTATATTCTTCATACATTATACATATTTATTATACTATAAAATAATCAATCACAGAATTTCGACGAATTGAATCCACCACCAGGCCGCAAAACATTTTAGCTTAATTTTTAAACATTTTAATACGTATAATATAATAAAATAATGCAACGAATGCGTTACCTTAACATGCAATTAAATTCTTGAGCTTCAGTTTGTTTTTGCTTAGTTGTCCGATATTTATTTATTTGTTCATATATATTCATCACTATACACCTAGTATAAAACAAAGTCGTTTCCTGCTGTCTGTCTGTCTGCCCCTATGTAGGTATGCTTAGATCTTTAAAAATACGCACGGACGCACCGTGCGAAGCCGGGACGGGTCGCTAGTTACAAATAAAACATGTATAAAGGCGAACTTATCCCTATTAGGGATCTCTTCCAATACATTTCTTTTAACTCTTTATTTATATATTTTATATACTCACCTATCAAACTATCACTCAATCGTTTATTCATTACTTACAAGTAATTTTACAAACTTGATATCAAATATTATTATAAAAACCTCTATGATTGTTGATTTAGTAGTAGACATACTTATATATTTTACTAGAATTTAAATTGACAAATATCAGCAAATAATCAATTCAAAGTTACATAAGTACTTAACAATTAAAATTGATCTGAGTAACCAGTGTTAAATATGGAAGTAGATACACCTGCAATATGTTTTTTATTATTATTCAGTAACTACTTATTATATATTATGTTAATTTTCTTACCTATCGGCATCCTTCGGACGTGTTGGGAGAACGAAAAACGCGTGATTCCAATTTCGATCATTGTTCCTACAACCCGCTGCGATACAATATCTTTTCGCTGTCTTTTTACTCATTTAAACACTTTATATTATAATATAACACTGGTATCAACAGATGAATGAGGAACGTTCACTTGCGACGTACATAAATCGGAAGAGCGTGCGCGCGAATTTCGTGTACGTGCGTTCCGAGACAGTGCGTGGCAGCCACTGAATAGGCACCATGCATGAGGCCACCGGCATGTACTTGTAGCGGGAAACGTTAATCGCGGAGTGCGCCCCGCCTGCCATAACACAAGCCTATTAGAGCTTACTGTGGGACTAGATCGATTTGTGTGAAGTTGTCCTATATTTAATTTATTCTATTTTGTAAAAACTGTACTTTTCGCCTAAGAATATAATTTTAATATCTTTTGTCTTCCTCTTTTTCTACATTAAAACACTCAAATCACCCTTTTAGTCGCGTCCTAATTCAGATGGTTAGTCTGTTTATTATTAATTTATTTATTTATTTATTTAAACTTTATTGCACAAAAAAAAAACTTAACGTACAAAAGGCGGACTTAATGCCATGAGGCATTCTCTACCAGTCAACCTTAGGGCAAAGCAGAGAAATTGTAGGCGGTGCATCAGACAACATAATTACATATAATTAAAATACTCATATTAGGTACATACATACATATAATATACATATATATAAATAGATACATACATAAATATATACGACGATGAAACAAACCAAGCAGATATACTATGAGACTTCAGTTCTGCCAGCAAAGAAACTTCGCACGGCCCTTTTAAATGCCAACTTACTCGGAGCCTGTTTGATTGTGAGAGGAAGACCGTTCCAGAGGCGAGCCACTTGCAAGGAGAAAGAATTAGACATGAAACCAGTACGGTGAAGAGGAATAGAAAGGGCAAGATTGCCGGAAGAGCGAAAATTACGGTTACGAGTGGATTCAACATAGCAGAAAAAGGTTTTCAGGTATTCAGGAGCTTGTGGATCATTGAGTATTGAAAAGAGAGTGCAGAGCATACGAATATTGCGTCGTTGACGGATGGGAAACCAGCCAAGCTGAGAGCGGTAAGAAGAAACGTGATCATATTTACGGAGACAGAAAATAAAGCGAATACAATTATTAAGAAGTCGATCCAACTTATCAAGAAGATCCTCATTTAAGTCCGGATAACAAACATCACCATAATCAATTATGGGTAGTAATAGTGCATTTACAAGCAATACCTTAGTTTTGATGGGCAAGAAATTTTTCAGTTTGTTGAGAGCATGAAGCGAGCCAATGACTTTCCGGCTAATTTCACCTACCTGCACCCTCCAGCTCAGTGTGCTATCTAAGTGAACACCTAAGTCCTTAACACTAGAACTAAAAGGAATAGGCGTTCCGTTGAAATTTACAGGAGTTACAGAATCCTGGTCAAGTTTAGCAAGCTGACGAAAAATTCACCGAAACTTGTGTTTTCTCAATTCCCCAGTACTTAATACTTTTCACTGTCACGATAACAATCATTAAAAGCATCGTACAATTCCTGTTCCAAGGGAGCTGTTTCAAAGCTTTCCCCTGACGTGAAATATAATGAACTAAGCGTCTTATTTGTCCGGTAAGTACGCCATTTTTATCCCATCACGGACATTTGTGGCGGCCGTAAATCAGCCGGACGGTCCGGCCTGGTCGGCCGTGGTTCAAATTCGAAGAGACATTGGGATATGGCCATTTTAGTGATCTTAACCTTGTCACGAGCCCGACTACTTACGACTGATATATTCGCTTTCGTAATTCAAATTGTATTTGGCATTGTGATATTTTAATGAAAATAATGGGAAAATTAGATAATTATCATGTTTGCTTCTGTCATTTCCATTTTAGCGATGTGACTCAATATCTTAAATTGTATGTCTATCAGTATACAATATATCTTAATGAAAACGACAATGACTTAACGGTTACCTAGCCTGAAGACGAAGACAGAAAACTTTTTATCAATCGCAATGGCAAAATAGTAGTGTTGCGAATAAACACGTTATGAGTAGACATAATATTTATAGTAGCGAGATGTCGGACATATATAAATCATTAGCAATGTCGAATCAAGCCATACCCCGCTGTGGAAACGCATCGTTACAGCTATTATGAGTGACGACGAGATCTTGGATATATGTCAATAGAAACGTTGAATCTGGCCGCAGCCTGGTTCAACCGGACGGATAAACGCTGTAGAAACGCACCGTTGCACGGCTGTTATGAGCGGCGAACTAAGAGCAACATAATAACGAATGAACAGTTATTTTAACGAATGTATCATTTTTTACCGAAAGACTATTATTTTCTTCGGTTTCCGCGACTGTCACACATTATCATTATTATTGTCAAAGGTTGAGTCAACCTTTGACAACGGTATCTGTAAAGGTACTGAAACGTCAGGGAGGCTCAAATAATTAATATACGTGATATAATGCGTTTAAATTGTTTTATTTAAACGAAAGACTATTGTTCAGTTAATATATTTTTTTAATCTTTATTGCACAAAAGAACTTATCGCACAACGGACTTAATGCCATAGAGCATTCTCTACCAGTCAACCACTGGGCTAAGCAGATAAATTGTGTGTTTATCGAGATGGTTCTCAGCTATGTTTGGTAGAAATAGGACCAGTAGTTTCCAAGATATCAGCTTTAATTGGAACAAGTGACAAGATCTCAGTCAATATTGAAGGTAAGAATTCCAAACTTTGTAGGTATGTTAAATTTTAGTAGCATTTTCTATATCACTCATCGAATGAGGGTCTCATGATGACCAGCGACTTGTGTCAGGGATATTTTGTTTTTTTTTTGTTATACTGGCTTATGTCAAGTTCCATGTTAATATTGTTATAGCCAATTTTGAAGCTAACTGTACATTCATCGGAAATAGGATACCGCTAACAATACCAGCCGAACCGATGCTCCGAGGTCTTAAAACTTAACGACGTGATCCGTTTGCCGTCTCCAATTCGGAGCTGAATAATCGTTACAACTACGCCCATATCTCCTAAACACTCTTGAGTGCCAACGCGATAACCGTTACGTCTAATACGGGAGTTAAACCGGAGGGTTATGGTATCATCAAGCCCACATTGGGGGGTTGGGAGTTTAATACTGAGTCAAAGTGGAAGAACATAATGAAATAATGAAATAATGAACTTTATTCTGCAAGTAGGCCACAAGGGCACTTTTACATGTCTGAGTCTACCGGCATTTCACAAGAGGAGACCACTGTTGAGAAGAAACGCCGAGAGAAACTCAACAGTCAGTCATTTTTTCAGAAAGCATAAGTACTTAACTATTACAATGATATGTACTTAACTATACGTAGTTCTACAAGAAAACATATTAAAAGTGTAATTTAAGACATAAGTGAGGAAAACTGTAAGAATAAAATAGAAACTACAAGAAAGTCTGACGGTTTATCACAATTTATGTACGTTTGATATGCTTTCTTATTAGAACTGTGTCCCTTAAATGACTGAGAAATATCGTGAAATCTTCACCGAAATCATCATCACGACGCGGTTGGCGCAGTGCTAAAGCAGCTGCCTACTGACGCGACGGTCCTAGGTTCGAATCCCGGCAAGGGCAAATATTTTTATTTAAGTATGCATTTATTTACATAAGTATGTTTATCGCCGTCTAGTGTCCATAACACGAGCCTACTAAAGCATACTGTGGGACTAGATCGATTTGTGTGAGGTTGTCCGATATTTATTTATTTTATTGTCTCCTAAGTTCATCTTTCAGGGATGCAACTATGCATCCCTACCCTATCTTCCAAAGGTATTGTGTGGCAATGGAACGCTGAGATGAACTCGTCAAATTATTATGTGCACAGAATACATACAATAATATAATCAATGTATACTAATGTCTTGTATTGACGGTCGTATACATCCGTGTAAATAAACTAAATTATCGCAGGTTAATCTAGAGATTTAACAATTAGTCACGCGCGCAATACGTCTATTGCTACATTCCCATATATAGATACAAAGGATAAATAAGAAGCCAAATTTTTTCGCAATCCACTGTGGTACAAGTGTGGGTCGAACCCGCGACCTCTGCTTGACCAGAACTGTGCACAAGAAACAAAGACAAAAGACAAGAACAAATAAGACATGGTGTGTTATCACCACAAAAATAGGATAAATATTGCTTCTGTTCTATATTGGATTTAGTTTCAATAGTTCCACATAATTCCAGATTTAATGGTTTTAGAAAACGTATGTTACATATTACATATAAAACGTAATATTAGGATAAATGTTGCATTCGATGAATAAAAATTATGTTAAACTTTACGGATCCGTTATTGTAGGTATCACGTTCAGCAACACATCTGAAACGCTGAAAGCAATCAGTCATGCACAATTGCGTTCTCCGTACAGTCGGACCCACTTCCACTACACGTTTCCAATTTTCGCCTCAAAACTAACAAAATACGACGACTCCGAGCTCGGCTATTCCGGTTCGGCCGCGATCCGCTGGATATGCAAACAAGCATTTAGCATTTTTCACGCAACTCCGGACCCACTCCAGAACTAAAACGCAGTAAAAGACTGGAAAGCAAATACGTTTTGTAACGTTTCTGCTGTTAGCAACGTTGACGATTGTACGTGCTACGTGCGATGTAGTTGCACTTTATCGCTTTTCGACGATGAAAAAAGATGTGGTCTGTGCCTCACGGATTCTCTTTCGGATTTTTGCCTTACGTTTCCGCTTTTGGATTTTGATGAGCAAAAAGAGGGGATCTAGGTAAGTTTAATGCATGTATCTATATCATATATGTCTGTCTCTATCAAACGCGTGGACAATTTGCGTGCGGTATTTTATTTTGCTTTTGGATGGTTCTTTACTTAATAGTATGTTCTGCTCCTAGTCAGAACTTGGGCTACCTCTTGCCCAACTTCAAGTCTTCAGTAATGGCTTTCGTGAGTCTACTTGGGTGGCCGCTCTCAAAAGACGTTTTTTAACCAGGTTAAGGGAGCCTATGGAAGAACTGTTTGGTTCTCTATATCCAAGTGTTAAGGCGACTCCTAATCCCAACGTCCTTGAGGATCTGGGCGGAGCCTAACGTTATTCCCCCCGCCGACCGTGCGCCCCCGGAACATTACTTCGTTCATAATCTCGTTGAGTGGCGTCCAAGCAGCTTCATACACTCGCATAGTCCGAGCGTGAGTTGAAGATCAACAAACCTTATACCTTATTTAAAGGCATTGAAAAATCTCGAAGTAAAATAAATCATTTATACAATGATATAATTATTTCGGATGACTAAATATCTATTTACCCACTACAGTAGAATATTAAAAATAAAATGCTTTAAAGCTATTTTCCAAAAAAACAAGTGAAATTAGCCATTTGGAAGTCTCGAATCGAAAAATACTTTTTAGTTTCTTTTGTATGTGTAGGTACCTACCAAAAATAGTTAAAATGCCGACAAGATTCTTGATTATACGTGTAAAATCATGCAGAAATAAAAAAATACCGTTTTTTAATAAATAAATCATATCGTGACCCAGCGGATGAACCGATATTTTAACATAGTAATGGAGGCACAGCTTTATCCCCCGGGTCATGTTGCTCTAATGAAAAGATAAACTATAAATAATAGAGCGACAAACTCAACTTTACCGTTGGAAAACGGATTTACGTCCTTTACTTATAAACAGTGATAGTTTTTTATGACTACATTAGTAATGTTCTCAGATTTTTCCCTATACTTGTTGATATTGACGATATTTTACTAGACGATATTTTTATTGTTTTTTTTTCTATGTTCAAGGTCAATGGATACCCTATAAATGTTAATTTACTTGAGTGTCAAAATATACCGATGCTGGAAAGTAGAAATTATCTAAGCGACATTTTTGGGGATATCGAGTTTACACACTGTTGGGATCGGCAGATTTTTCTGCATCGAAGGGGTTGGGTCTCGTATATAATAATATCTGTCTGATGACTTTTGTGTCGCTTATCCCGTCGGTGATTTAGAGAATCTCTACATTTTTTTTTCTACTAAACGACTTGATTTTTGAGGTTTTTTTTGCAAAATGGAGATTACATAAAAAGTTTTTTGCATAATAATGAACCTTAGAGCTTTTTTACTTATTTGTCAAAACAGATCAAACAACTTGGATAATTTTTCTTTATTGCAACTAACCTTGCACTTGTTGGTTAACTGTTTTTACCTGATCGTAAAATATATTTTAATGTCGTTTGAGGCATTTTACCTGTCTTTATGATAAAATTAACATAAAGATAAATTATGAAAGAAAAATTTAATGTGATCCACTGCAATGTAAGCAGGAATCGAACCTGCGACCCTAAGTTTCCGGCGTAGTGCTCTACCAACTGAGCTATCATATCGTTACGTCAATCACACTAAATCTTTGATTCCATAATTCTTCGCTACTGGAGCGCCCTCTGTGTCAAGTGTGTTTAAAATGCTTATGCGCATTAGCCAAAAAGTAAAAATGTGGTATTTCCACATTATTAAACAGAATCGATATAAGATTCTATAAAAAAAATAACATAGATTAAATTACCTGATTGTCGTATCTTAACTATTGGCGTTTATCCAAATTTACCTGCTTTGATACTATGAAACCATTGTCGCCTATCCTTTTTATACTTTGATCGACTACTGTCGCTTATCTTGAATTGCTTGAATGACAATTGAGTCGTATTTGTTGCATATAATGTACTAAAAAAACAAATATTTTCGTTAAATTGGTAGTGAGACAACTTTACCGGTTCTGTTTTATAAAATATTACACATTTAGTAGTAATTCAATATATTTATAAAGGCCGTTAGGCCCACCTGCGGTGTAAATCTGTGTCTGTGGCGCTAAGGGATTACTTTGGACTCGCTTGATGGACCCAAACGCCATCTCACTCAAACAGTGTCTTACGAGACGTCACTTATACCACACAGAGTTGTAGGTAGTTTTGTTATTCTTGTTAGGATAGGATATTATCTCATTGCAATTGTAAAACTTGATATTTCACGTAGTTCGTGATTTAAAATTCCTTAATGAGTACCGAGTGACTGCAGTCTTGAGAACTCTTGTGCTGTTCTCATTAGTCATGGCTATCGTTTCCTACCATACATTAGTCTAAAACTACTGGAAATCTTTCAGCAGATCACACATAAAAATTGATAAAATTGAAATTTCACGTGATATCTGATGAATAAATCTTTAACATTTCTAAAGCAGTTTTTTTTTGTATTTGCGTAGTTGGACCATAAGTTTTTGTCTTAGAGAACTTTAAATGTCACTTCATTAATTTTAATGTTTGAAAATAAATATTTTCCTCTAATTAAAACATTAATCGTGAGGTTTTATTGTACGATAAATAGCTTTTCATGTCTGAAATATTTCCTACAAAGGCAATTAGATAATTTTTCTTGATTTATTTCATGCTGATTTATGCACATTTATATATTTACCTGACTATAAAATGAGCATGCACATATATGTTGTTAACTGTGTTGATTGTTGTGTAATAGATTATACTATTTTATCTGACTTATTTTTGGGAAACGTGTCGTGTAGATAATTTTACCTTATTCTATTTTGACGGCCATTTTGCGTAAGTGACGCTAAATTTTAAATTATTCCATTAATAGACAAAATAACAAAAGCGACATGTAGAGAACATTATGTTGTTTATAATTATAAAATGCTTCATTTAAAAAGTAGGTCCACAGAATATTTAATAAATTTTTATTTTTTAGAAAAAGTTCGTAGTTTTTTAGATCTCCTGTAAAGTTAGCTCCGTGTCTCTTGGATAATTTTCCTTTCCAGCGTAGATACGTTTTTTTGCGGCATAAAGAGCCGTATCTTTTTTTTACGTTAACTTAGAAGTTCGATTTTTTACAGCTTCAAGGGACTGTAGACCAAAGTACGACATGTAGACGGTTTTAATTTCAACTCGACACCTACACGCGTTACCGAGATAAAGGGTCGTGACAGAAAGACGGACGGTCAGCAAAATGATCCTATGGGTTCCGATTTTTCCGGTAAAAATACCTAAATCTATAAATAATGAGGTTTATCACTTTTAATCAGTATATATGAAATTTAGCCGATAAAAATAAAATTTCAAGATGGAAAATGTTATTCATAATCAGGCTACTTTTAAATATTTGCCATTTTATTGCAAAGGTAGGTTTTGAAGTTTAAGAAGGTAATAACATATTTTGACGGTGTAATGTGATATATGAATACAATAAATAGTACTTCATGTGACTGTACATAATGAAGGGTATTAAACACGAGTGTGGGTTTATGAAACGAGCCGAAGGCAAGTTTCATAATAACATCACACGAGTGTTTTAATTCCTAATTATGTACAGTTACATATACAACTTTATCTAGCCACATATCATAAGCCTCCATGATGCATTCAGAAGTCGCACATTATAACAAATATTACCCGGTAATGGGGTCATTGTTTTTATTTTAATTCAGAGACAAACTAGAGTCGGCCCTAACTATCATATCGTTCGATATCTTACTTACGTGTGACATTTGTCAAATTTGATTGAAAATTGACAATTCATTTCGAACTAAACGTCATCTCGATTGATATTAGAATAGAGGTCAAATCAAATTTCTTTGTTTTTCAGAGATGTTCGAAATTGGAATAAATAATACTATCGAAATAAGAAATTTGTGCTAAAAAACAGTCTATTTTTATGGTGGTCATAATGTGCCGTTCTTGAACGCATCATGGAGGGTTTATGATATTTGGATAGATAAAAGATTTAATAAAATAACAAGCTTTCGATAACTGAATGTACTTATACATGACTCAATTTTTTTTTTCAGATTATTATGCATATAAGCCTGTGCCGTCCCTTTGTCGGGTAAAGGCCTCTATCTTTTTTCCACTCGTCCTTATTTAGATCAGCAATGTCCAACCCTTTTGTAATACATCCAGGTAGTCCCACCATCTCCATCGTGATCTACTGTGACGCCGAATTTTATTGGGTGGGTGTAGATTTCTTGATCTGCAGATCGTTTGACATGCGGCAAACGTGTCAGCTCTACTTTATTTTAGCGGTTATCTGGGTTACGTAAGCTATTTGGGTTTTGGCGTTCCTTCCGCGATCGATTAATTTGATCCAAGATCGTTTCATTGCCCTCTGGCAAACTTAGAGAAAAATTCTGAGCATTAGTCAAAAATCAATTCCGGGCATTACGATGAGTCTAAATAAAGTTATATATTTTTTCATTAATTCAACTGTAATCCGATCATTAATATATGGCTTTTAAACGATATGTAATAAAAATCAGGTTTTTATTTTATAAACGGTAAACAATTGGAACAGAACTTATGGCCAGGCTAGGTATGTCTAGCTAGGCCCGGCGGATAAGTCAATAATTACTAACGCTCATTTAGATTTAAATATTAAGTGGGAAATTTATTGATGCAAATATGTATTCTGACTATACCTATATGTACATAAATAAGCCCTCATGCCAAAATTGTCACTTGCCTTCTTTTGGACTAGAAAATTATTGTAACTTTTGATGATGTATTTTTATATGCCATGTACTGTACTAGTGACGCCACGAATGTGAATACTTACAATAAATATTCGTATTCGTAAATTAGCGTTTTACCGAATATTACAATGGTATTCAAACGAACAATACTTGTTCTGCATTACGATATTCATATCTCTTAGGGTTGAATTCATAAAGATCAATAGACGTTATCATACTTAAATATTTGTATTATCAGATTTTTTTTACTAACCGAAATACCTAAGGTACTCTAATATTACACAGAGAAAAAAAAACCCACACCAAAAGTGTTATTTTCTGGGAATCCTGTCTGGTGTGGGCCCATGACTGAGAATATCTAAGTATTCAAATGTGTTCGGGAATTCTAAGCAATGACAATTTTTTTTATAAGTACTTAAAATTAATAGATACCTAAATACGAAAAAAACAGTTGAATTTAATTCTATATGAAAATGAGTGCTTTTTGTTATGTCACATAGCGTAGTCGTGTGAAAAAACGAACTACACTCTCTTAAAATACACTTCAAACGCACGAAGACAGATCGAACCTCCGCGGGATCCGGTACTATAACAATTTTCCGTAACTAGATGGATCGCGAGAGCAAGTGACGCAGCCTTCCCCTTCGACGGTTAGATTTACACTGAGCTCGCAGCCCGGGCACGGCCGCGCTCGCGGAAATTCAGTTTTTTTGATGCTTTATTAGACCGAATTTCCATTTTACTAACTTTTAAACAATACGATTAAAGATCAATGAATTGTCAATGTTCTTGCGAAAGAGTCGTGTAAATATCACTTGTAGTTTAGAAGCCTTAGGGAATTGAAAATTGAAAAAGACCCTATTTCAACATTATTTTTTCCATAGTAATTATTGCTTTAAAAAAAAAAACTAACTATAATTTTTTAGAAGAAGTAGTCAAAAATAACATATATTTTTTTCAGATTTTTCCGTTGGCTAGATTACGAGCCTTAGGACTTTAAAAATCACCATTCCACGTACGGAGTCGCCTTAAGAAAACCCTTTTACATTGCCAAATGGTCGGGCTAGCTATACAAAAAAGACATATTTTGGCTTCTCCATCTTCGAGCACTTTCCAGTATGTAATATTATATTTTTGTGCACATTGAAATTGTTCTCTATTACAGAGACGGCCCTTATCCAAACAATACAATAGACTATCCGCAACACAATAGTTTCGTCACTTGTGTGGAGAGGTCAACAATAACAGTATTGTGTTACATGTTCGAACTGTACAGGTCACCGATACGGGGATATTGGGGACACTTGGAATATACATTGACATTTTTACATTGTACGGATCATATATTTTTATCGACTACCTATATCTCTGTTTTTTTTTCAATAGAACATGCCTGTAGCTTTGGCCGCGAAAGGCTCTCTTTTTTAACCTAGTCGTGTAAAAAGTATATACTACAACCATCTTTAGATGTACCGCTATTCCTGTTCCAAAATTGTTTAAAATCCGTTTAGCAGTTTTGGCGCGATAACAGAACGACGAAAATTATTATGACTGACAGATGGCACTCTAATCAATCCCATGAAAGCAAAAACGTTGGCTGCAGGGCTTTTATCAGATTTGTAAGCTGAAATGCTTGCAAAGAAAATTGGTGCTCGATATAATTTTAGTTTAACTCGTATAATATTATTTTACTCATTAAAATGTATTATATGAACCAGTATAATAGATTTTGATGAGCATCGGGATATTTTTATTAACCTTTATTAATCTCAGACCACGGTATATAAGCTTTAATGATGAATACAAACCACTAGAGTATGTTATACTTTTGTA
This sequence comes from Apotomis turbidana, assembly GCA_905147355.2. Classification (NCBI taxonomy): domain Eukaryota; kingdom Metazoa; phylum Arthropoda; class Insecta; order Lepidoptera; family Tortricidae; genus Apotomis; species Apotomis turbidana. The sequence goes on along the minus strand of LR990304.1, from coordinate 15,491,307 downwards.
TTAGACGTGCGCTTCTATTATTTAGTAAAACCAATAATAATACAACGCGGCGTGCTCGCTGCAACGATGTCCTTTAGAATCGCGAGCGATACGGCAAATATTCTTGGTGCTAAACTTTGCGGTGAAAGTTTTCAATAAAACTTGTGAGCATAAGCTGGCGTTTGACGGCAAAAAATTGGCGGGTTTCGCCAGAACAAACTATTTGCACTGAAACTGTTTACGAGTTGGAGGACGGTTGGATACGTGACAATATATCAAAAGGCTGACAGACACATCTCGTAACCTCTGGCCGAGTGCATGACGTCAGCGCCGCCTAGCGTTCACAACTTTGAGGGCTCTGTCAAAAGTGTTAAATAATGGACGCAACAAAATTAAGGTAAAAAATTGAAAATATTGATTGCAGAGCACCTAACAAGTGCAAAATCTGTTTGTTTTTAATGTGAAACACATTTGGTTCTTAGCTTTATTGAAGAAAGTAATTATTATATATGTGTTTAGTATTATAATGTCAATTTACTTTTTTGTTGTTTCCTTACAAATTAAAGGACAAAAATATTTTTTTATTATGTTTGTTTCCAGATAATTGAAAAATTACGACTATTTTTAAAACTGGCTTCCAAATCATCGGTCAGAACATAAGGTTTCAGCCTCAAACCGAGATTAAAGGGAAGCTGTTAATTTAGGCACATTAATAAACAAACAATAAGTAACATTTACAAATTATAAGTAAGTAATTCTACCTTTCATATTTTTGAAACATTGTAATCATTCTATCATAATATTATTATTGCAGTAAATAGATAAAAATATGTTCAGCTTAATACACTTACTTTATTCTTCTAGCAACAGCGATCCAATTCATTTTCTGATCTTGCATCCAACTTGGTGTAGGAAAGCATAACATTTGCCATTGCTGTTTCGTCCTGTATTATTGCAGTTTGCCACACAAAACCTATCGTGACCCAGCCATTTTATTTCAGTTTATTATTTTATAGTAGAAAACGTAAGCATTATAATTGAAGACAGAAACATAGAGGCCAAAGTTACCACTTTTGCCCACATCAAGCGCTGCGATCATTTTCGCTTTGCCTACGCGACTAGGGATTGCAAATTCGAATGCATTTTACTCAATCCGAATTTTCGAATTTCTCGACCACTGAAATCCGAACTTCGAATAAAATTCGAATTTTGGCACTTTTTTGGCATTCGCTAAAAAAAGATGTTTTTTGAATGAATAAAAGTTCTCATATTATAAAATGAATAAAAAAACTTCTTAAAAATTTAAAAATCTTCAAATTTAAAAAATGAGTGCAACATAACGCACTCGTTGTTATACTTATTAGTAATAATAAGTTATTACGTCGGCGCTCGGCGAATGGCGATACGAATAGCAAGATGAGTAACGACCTAAGAAAGAGCACGCATATAATAAGAGTGTCAAGCGGGGGTATATTTAGGGCGAGCTTCGCCCTGAGTGCGATACCAGAACAATGGACTAAGGTCAAGGTGCGTTTCATACCAAAAGCATTTAAAAAGTACTATTCACAATCTAAATCCTTCAGACCCATCAGTCTAACCTCCTTCCTACTAAAGACCATGGAAAGGGTAATTGACCAACACGTACGAGGGTCATTGTCAGATTTAGGTGCACGTCTTTCCGGTGGACATTTGCGAAATTAAGGATTCCAGAGCGTAATTTTCTGATTCAATGCCTGTGAGAATAAAAAACGTTCCCTGTTCTATAATCAAATGTAATAGCAACATAACCTAGATTCATACAAGCTCTTAACTTTTGCCCACCGGAGGGACAAATTTTGTTTTTTGAACTGACAATGACCCACGAGCTAAATATCTGGTAACAAGGCCACTCAGCCCCAGCCAGCATGATCTGGTCGACAAGGTGCAGAAAACCCTAGAGGATAAGCAAACAGCTCTATGCGCGTTTTTAGATGCAGAAGGGGCCTTCGACAACACACCCACAGATACCATCATTAAAGGTATGGAATCAAAAGGTGTAGACGGCACCACAAAAAGATGGGTTCGGGGTAGGCTCTCCAATAGAACAGTAATACTAACCCTAAATGCTTCCACGCATGAGGGTGTCCACAGGGAGGGGTTTTATCACCACTTCTGTGGACCCTAGCGGTTGATCAACTCCTTGTTCAAATGGTGGCCAGCGATTATGACGTACAAGGATGTGCCGACGATATCGTAGTCATAATCAAAGGACCATGCCTTATCTCGAACATCATGCAAGGAGCTCCTACCACTATCAGCATATGGTGCAGAGAAAACGAGTTGTCAATCAATGCAAAAAAAAACATTGTGCCCTTCACAAGGAAAAAGAAACTCGACAAGGCCAATACTTTAAAGCTAAACGGACAAACTATACCACTCTCTAAACTGGCATTGTGGACATGCTGTCGAATGGCAGGAGCAAGATGGGGCGTAAGGCCCAACATTGTTATATGGCTATTGGCTATACACAGCAGTCGTGAGATTCGTGAGGCCAATAAATAACTTATGCCTCCGCTGTCTGGTACAATAAGGCCAACCAAAAGACAGCGATCCTAAAACTAAGCAGCCTACAACGCACTGCCTGCATTATTGCAACAGGAGCCCTGTCTTCGACGCTGGGTGCGGCCCTGGACGCACTGCTCGACCTAACACCACTGCACATTCAGGTACAGAAAGAGGCGGAACAGTGCAACAGGCTCTGCACACTGTCTAAGACAAAATGGCGCTCACAAGCACTGAACAAACTGAAGGCTTTAGTGTTCGAAAACAAAATACTGTGCATGCCCTCCGACGAAATGCTCACTGAATGTATCTTTACGCAATACTACTCAGTGTAAATACCCTCCAGAGACAAATGGTTAAACGACCAAATGTCTCTTAAAGAGGGCTGCCACATCTGGTATACGGATGGTTCCAAAAAAGGAAAAGATGTAGGATGTGGGATCTATGGACAGAGACCGAAGCTCAATGCAAGCATCAGCATGGACACACAGGCCTCAATCTTCCAAGCGGAGATCTATGCCATACAAATGCGCGGAGAACAATCTTGACAAGAACATAAGACACCGTTGTTGGCACTGGAATCACCAGAGGTTAACTCTAAGCTAGTCCAAATACGCAAAAACTATTTAAATGCCCTGGACGAAACCAACAGTCACTCTTAGATGGGTACCGGGTCATTCCGATATGGACGGAAATAAATGAGCTGATAAACTCGCGAGAGATGGTGCGGACAAGCCCCTTGTCGGGCCAGAACCATTTTGTGGACGACAGGCTTATACGAATCCAAGGCGGTCGAGGTGTGGGAAAACCCTAATAAAAGGCTTTGTTCAAAAGTTATCTAAAGAGTTACTACAGCTCAAAAGATCAATAGCCTGTGCGGTGACTAGAATTTTATTCTGACTGGTCACTGCAAGTTAAACAAACACCGGTTCTTAATGGGTATGGAACAGGACGCAACGTGCAGGTTCTGCCAAGAGTCAGAGGAGACAGCTAGGTATGCATATCCTCTGCTCCTGTGAACCACTTATGCACAAAGTATCCACTTAGGGCAACATTTTGTGCCCCCAGAGGAGATACAACAACTCACTGCCCAAAGAATCTGGGAATTCCTGGACTCAACGGGCCTCAGCAGTGAGCTTTAAGACAGGGCTGCCACAATAGATCAATTATGGTCGATGCGGCACACAAAAGGCCCAAATGATATGTAATAATAAGCGGGGTTAAAAAGTACATCGTATTAATATCACTTTAAGGGCACTTCTCCGAGCGTTTCAAACACCTGACGTGTCGTCGTGGACGTCTACCTCAGAAGTGCCGCATGCGCCAGCTTCTGGGACAATTTTTGGCAGTCAAATATTGACTAACTGACTGTACAATTTGCTGCAAAATGAAGCTGAAATTAAATCTTGCCAGCTTGCGGGACTTCGGGGATATTGACGGCGACGACGCCGATGACACGTCAGGCGTTTTAAGCGCTCGGAGAAATGCCCTTAAGTCATTTAATAAAAAAATTAGAATACTGTAGAAGAAAAATAACATTTATTTCTACCACACTAAGAAAACATTGGATATTATACGGTGGTTGAGTGATATTAAAAAAAATCGAAAATTCGGATTTCTGACTTCGAAAATCCGAATTAAAAAACGAATCATGAACGGCTGTAAAATCCGGATTTTCGAACTTCGAATAATCCGGATTGCAATCCCTATACGCGACCTCTGCACCCGGCCAATAGCTTGTATCTCAATTTGCACTTGATGCGAATCGATCCTATCTTTTATTCGAAATAAATGGTACCTTCACTTGCCATATTTAAATTTGCCATAAATGTACTTTTCTCATAATTTAATTTGTCATTTTTTTTTTATTTCATGAAGCATAAGGCCTTCGGGATTTATTCAATACTACGTATTCACGTAGACATCATTGGGTTAGGTCAGGTTTGTTTTATAACAAAATAACAAATTTACTCTGGAGGAATCCCCTGGAATTGCAAGCGTCCAATAGGCTGCGGTAAACGCTTACGCCCTAAAAAGAATGACAAATTAATATTAAGGGAAATCATACATTAAGGCATATAAAGTTCGGTCAAACGATGAAGAACCCAATTTGGGTTTGGTACGACATGGAACTGTGGACGAGTTTGCAATGTGAACGAGATGGAAATGCATAAAATGAAACACTGAATACTCCTAAATATTTAGAAAAAAAAACTGTCGCCGGCAGACATCACACTTGATTCCTCGGTGATATGCGACCAACATAGTCGCATTCTGCTAACCTATTTTTATTTCTATCAAAAATCAGTTAAAAATTCTTATCAGCGCGTAGGATTTGAATGGGCGCGCGGCGTCTGCTAGCGTAAACCAAATGTTTTCAATGAAGTAAAAATTTAATGGTTCAGGAAAGGTTCGAACCTGGGTCTCCAACAGTTTTCCGGGCTAACATGGTCGTGGTATTGAACCACTGAACCTGATGAGAGTGCCATTAAATTTCTCAACCAGTTGCTTCTGCATGCCTTGGGATGGAATCATAGCGCCATCTAGCATAAAGATTCTGACGTTATGATCAGCACTTTTGTCATTTTTAAATTTTTCCGCTTCATTGTAAACATTTGGTAAGCTGCACCGCACTATCTGTTGGTATAAATTAATTTGTCCTCTTATCACGCCAAAATGTGTGGACAGATTTTGACCAGTACAGGAATAGTTGGACATCCAAAAATGGTTACCTATAGGATACTAGAAGGTGCCCAACTTCTAGCACTATATTAATTTTATCAGTAGCTCCATTCGTTTCTTGTTCAACATTGTCTACATTATGTAGGCCGACATTTAGAGCTAACATTAACTTCAACAACCAGTCATAACATTTTCACTTCAAAGAATTCCCAAATAAGTACACTCAGCTCAAGTTTCTCGTCAAACAATAGGCGCTGACTATACTATTGAAGGCGCTCTAATTCTAAACATGACCCGAGCTTGCGCGAGAGGAGGCTGACCCTGCATCTTCCTTCACTGCTCAGCGTGAAGACGGGGTAAATGGAGATAGGCAAACAAACATCATTCATAATAAGCCAGCATAGAATTCTTTGTGTGAGACACGGACGGACGTCACACGAATACTTGTAAATGTCAGACTTGATTTGGATGTTATTGTTTAGTTTTGGCAGGGCCCGAGAGGATCTAGGAGTAGAGGGAGGCATAAAGAAATGTGGACAGATGAAATTGTAGCCACAGCTGGCAAAAACTGGCGAGAGAAAGCTGTAGACAGAAAACACTGGCTTAATCTGGAGGACGCCTTCACCCGAAGAGGAGTCCTCTCCTTACATAGTAAAATTAATTTTTAAAATACTAATTTTACCTTATTCGATTGTAATGTAAGGAATTAATAAAGGCTTTTTATTTTATTTTATTTAATATATCTATAAGGCGCAGCTTAACCCTGCCCAAACACCAGCTTCTCCCTCTAGACCGCATTCAACGGAGAGCGATTAGTATGACGATACGACGCTACCAGCGATTTTCAGATCGGTTTGACTCCTTGGCGCTGCGTAATGTAGTAGCCTCGATCTGCATCTTTTATCGCTTATATAACGAGGAATTGTCTAGATTGATCTCTGCCGCATCATTCTACGCGATAATTCTTTCATCCTCACCATTTAAGTTGACAGTCCTTACTGTGTGTTTTTCTAGAAATGTTCTGCCTCGCACGACTGAATTGTGGAATTAATTGTCGATTTCGATATTTCCGGACCAACACGACCTTTAAACCTTCAAGAAAAGAGCGTACTCCCACCTAAAAGGCCGGCAACGCACTTGTGACTCCTCTGGTGTAGCAGGTGTCGATGGGTGAGGGTAATCGTTTTCCATCAGGCGGTCCGTCTGCTTGTTTGCCCCTATGACATATAAAAATGGAACCCCGCTGCTTTCAGGACTAATAAAAAAGGTTGTCGGTCGTCAAACGGTCGGGTCAGCAGCGTATTCTGTCGTTGGTAGCTGTTGATTTATTCGAAACGACGACTCGATAGCGAAATCTACAGCATGTTAGTTACCACCAACTTGTAGAGCACTGTACGCGATTCTGAACAGCAGCAGCGGTCGGGTCAGCCTGTCAGACCGTGCTCAGAGATTACAATGTAATACATACATTACCCGCGTTAACGCGTATTCTGTTGTTGGTAGATGTTGATTTATTCTAAAAGTATGCGGATGCGGTCACATAGGTGAATTTTCATAGGGAAAGTTTAGTGGCGTTAATATGTTATAGTTTTTATGGTTCCGTACCCAAAGGGTAAAAAATGGGACCCTATTACTAAGAATTCGCTGTCTGTCTATCTGTCTGTCTGTTACCAGGCTGTATCTATGAACCGTGATAGCTAGACAGTTGAGATTTTCAGAGATGATGTATTTATGTTGCCGCTATGACAACAAGTACTAAAAACAGTATAAAATAAATATTTAACTGGGGCTCCCATACAATAAACGTGTTCGGTTGCGTTAATTTTGCACCTCATTTGTTTGCGGCGCGATACATACCAGGTGCAAACTTAACTCACCCCAGCCAGTTAGATGGGAAGTGTTTGTACGATACCCTGGGTGCGCGAGTCCGACTCGCACTTGGCCGGTTTTTTGTACATTTTTCATTTAACTCAATACGTTCACTCACCACTAGATTTGTTTTATTGGCACGGCTTGTATCGAGCTTGTCTAGCCTTGATTGTAAGCAATGCAAACCGGTAAAATGTGGTAATTACCGGTAATTTACCTATACACTAATAATATATGTAACAATAACCGTTACATTATCTACTTAGCTGAAGTCTTTGCCTAGTAATAGATCAAACATCTCAGATGAAACCTCGTTCCAATCTTACGTAATCATCCCATCATGTAACTGTGAGTATCTAAGCCAGGTAAATGTACGAATGTGCATGTGTGACCATTGGACTGTTACCTCACGTTACGTGGCATATAATAGGGTGACGACGTGTTATCCGATAAGCGCGGCCCAATATTCCGTCCATATCCTATTACTGGCGCTGTACAAATGTATTCATAGCACACAATACAATACGGCATTGAGCATTAAGATGGATAATATTATCAAACTAGTTTACTAGATACATCTTCAAATGAAGTCCTTTTAACGTTCAGGTTTTTAATGACGCCTAAATCCGATATGCTTGAAATCTTGTGCTGGAGAAGAATGCTTGGCATATCATGAACAGAATTTCGCACCAACCAGTCCATTCTTCAAGAGCTGAACATAGAACAGCGCCTGTCGTCAATAGTGAAGTCCCGAATCCTCACCTTTTTCGGACACGTGTCAAGGCGCTGAGGTTTGTCCATTGAGCGCCTGGTGGTTCAGGGCAAAGGAGACGGTACTAGACCACGCGGTAGATCTCTGAAGTGGACTGACCAAATCAAATCGGCCACAAATTGCCCTCTGCACGACCACCAGACGCGCGACTGTGAGAGAAGAATGGCACCGCGTGGTTAGATTTGTCACACAAGGAATGACAGCCACGACCACTCTGCCAAGAATGTAACGACAAAGAAGAAGATATCCCATCTGATCAGATCTGATAAAATGTCTGAATATTTTATCCCCCCCGCCGCGCTCGAAACGTTTTAAAGAGTTACAGTAAAAACAAAACAAACAAACTAAATACGATTGGTTTCTTCAAAAGAAAATGATCGATGATGCTCATCAATATTCTTATGGAAACTTCACATGTAAAATGAAAAACTGTGATGTGTCACGAGAGGAAAGTAAATAGCTAACGCATTAGGTAAAACGTCTGGATCGCGTTTTCGTTCCCGTTCTAGACGTTTATTTGCGGTTAATGCAAATTTACCTCTACACTGAAGCCTCTGAAACGCAATCCTAAACACGTCTCACAGACTAATTCGTTTACACTCAAACAGTTGTGTCACCCAGCTCTGTGCCAGCGGCCAAGCATGGCAAGCAGGGATGCGCCGTTACCGGTTATTTGCGTATTATATATTATTTAAGAGTTTCACTATTGTCGGTGAGTTCTCTCCAGTCCGTTCTACTTAACGCCAGGTCTTTGACTTCCCGATACGACCCAACGTCTGCCTTTTTCTTGATCTGGTCCAAATAGCTAATCCTTGGCCTTCCTCTTCCTCTCCTTCTTTGCGTATACCGGTAACATTTGCGGTAGTAAATTATTTGTGCCAGATTACAGCGAAGCAACGAAAGTGTGTTATGAGTATGATTTTACATTGATTATTATTAAGGATTTTATAGTTTTTTAAAAGGGATGCTTTGAGGTTTGAACACCTTCATTTTTGCTTACTTATTTCTTGTGTTTAAATAAAGTTTGGTTAAATTAATTAATGTAACTTTAAGTATGTATGAATTAATAACATAAATTGATTAACCAGAATTACAGATTAAATATAAATATACCTACTTACATCCTTTTTCTATTTGCAGATTCGCCTGTTGTTAGAGATTAGGGCTTACCTGTAAATAAAACATACATTTTAATCAAATTAAATATTTATATTACATTTATCTTTTACTAAATATCACAAGGCCCTCGACTGTGCTACTAGTTCAAATACCTCGATTTGAACGAGTAGCACATTAATTTTTCTTTATCCTTATTTGTAAAATTCTTGTATAGAAATAAAATTCTTTAGCGAATAACAATTTAAAATTTAAATGATGGGCAATCAACACAAAGTGACATCAGATGCAATTTGAATTTGATGTCCAACCAATTACATGACTGTGATTCCAAAGATTTTGATTTTTTATTTTGATTTTTATTTTTGACAAGGTAATCTTACGCTAAGGTTTGTAATGGTCGAATTAATAATTAAAATATTACCAGGGTTGCATTTGCTATTACAATTTATAATACGGCCCTACTTATTTATTTTTACCTTTCCCCCTTAAATAGTCCGACGGTCTGGTTTACTGCGCTGTGACCAATTACTTGTCCCTTTTCTTTTGAATGGAACTTTTCGAATGGATTTTTGAGTCATAAAATGGAATATTTTTGAGAATGTAACAAAATAAATCGGACCCCCGCAAATTTTACCCCTGATTTAGATACTCATGTGATGAACTGAGAAGTTTTGAGGCCATAGACTAAAAACATCAATAAAAAATAAACTAAGCCAGATTTGCCCGTCACCCCTTTTGTTAAACTACGGTAATTCTGAATGCAATATTTGCAAAAGGTTTCCGTGATAGGTACACCACTAGGGTCCTCGGCCCCTTTCGGCCCCTTGGGAGTGCCCCGCGCTCGTGACGGATGCGCCCTTACAGATGACGACATCAGCCTGACTTATTGCCCGAGATCTTGTCGGCGGATTGCGGGCCAAAGTGTTCTTAGGCTAAGCCGTTTGAGACAAAAGTCCAAGGTATAGAGTGAAAGTTGTTAATATATATTATAGTGGTTAAGTGGATAGACTTATTTTTAAATAGCAGTTTTATACTTTTTTATGTACATTTTATATAACTACGATTAGAGTAAAAGTAAAGCTCAAATAAAACTGTTGTAGCTTTAAACTTAGGACTGTGTTTCCGAAAGGACCTCGTTCGTGGGCATCATAGAAATTTTGTGTGGGCATTCTAAAAACTGAGATATTTTTATAATACAATGGGAGGTTCCACTAAACTTTATAATTATAAAACTGCGGCACCGGAACAGGAACAAACAATGCCGCACATCAAAAAAAATCGGACGATTTACTATTAAAAATTAAATTATATCAATTTTTAACTGACTTCAACTGACACTGACTTACACTGACAATGAAATACAGGAGTGAATTATTTTTTAATGATTTTTGGCGGCCATTGACGTCGCCACGCAGGCTGTTCTAAGCGGATCCTTCGCATTATAAAAATATAAATTATCTCAAGCCTACACAAAAACTAAACTAAATTGAAAATTGGCCGAAGCTCGAAGATGCTGGGGACATTTTCTCGCTCAATCGCCAAACTAATTCTATAGCTCTTAACGCGCCAGCACTCCGGTCGCCCTACGTTATATTCCTGATGTGATTTGATAGTAGAGTTGTTAGTCCGCTGTTTTCTAACATATTTGTGCGCATCGGGTTACAAGCATGAAATTTCTACCACAGCTATAGAGTGTTCCACGGTGATTATTTTCAGATGTGGAGGGAAGTCAGATTCGTCCCCTGTCAAGCGGGAGAGCGGAGTGAATACGGCCAAGTATCCCTCTTTTCTTTCTTTATTGCTGGTCAGTTAAGTCTACCAGGACATGTTTGGTATCGTTTACGTGTAAAACAAATATCAGAAATTATTTTTTTATGTTATTTTTGTATAGTTCTATATAAAAATATGGGTGTAATTGCCGAAAAGGTAAAAATCACAACAAGTTTTTTTATTCAATGAGGTAAATTAGTTCAATTTCGTGAACATTTTCAAATTATTATTATTATTTCAAAAAGTCCATTTAATCTGGTTTCTAAAAATATATGCATGTTGGGCACTTCTCATACAAACAGTAGCTTAAAATATATCTTTACGTCGGCGTAACCAACGTAAATCTCCGAACGCATCCTATTTCGCTTCATTAAATACATTAAATAATGATTTTTAACATGCTTTTACATATAATATTTACTATATACGTCCTAAAAAAACAAATTAATGTAATTAAAACAAATTTTTTTTTTGCTAATGTATCACGAGCATACGGGCTAATTTCAACATCAACAATTTATTTAAGTTACTGTTTGTATGAAGAGTTCCCAATATTTATATATTTTTAGAAACTAGAGTAAATTTTCTATTTTGCAATATTTTTGTTAGTTGTAAATATTCAGGAAATATAACTTATTTATCTCCCTGAATAAAAAAAAACTTGTGGTGATTTTTACAATTTCGGAAATCCAAACATATTTTTATATAGTACTATAAATAAATAAGATGAAAAATGAATTTTTGATATCTGTTTTACACGAAAACGACACGACACGACACAAGTCCTACTAGCGTTACCTGATCAGTAATATAAAAAGAAAAAGAGGACTCCTTTGTCCTCTTCACCCCACTTTCCCGCCGCACAGGGGATGAATCTGACTTCCCTCTTCATCTGAAAATAATCACCGCAAAATACTCTATCTGTGGTAGAAATTTCGTGGTTGTATCCCGATGTACACAATTTCGCGACTTACCAAAATGTACTAGAGCACGCAGGCTAAGCTTAACATCACCATTTTTTTCAAGCTACTTTTTGTATGAGATGTGCCCAATATGTTTACATTTTTAAAAACAAGATTAAATTGCTGTTTAGCAATATTTTTTAAAATTGTAAATATTCAGGATAGATAACTAATTTATCTTTCTGAATAAAAAAAACTTGTTGTGATTTTTACCTTTTCGGCAATAAACCCAAATTTTTATATGAAACTATTCTTAAATAACATGAAAAATTAATAGCTGATATCTATTTTACACGAAAACGATGTCGCGCAAGCCCTAATACTTAATAGCCTTAACTGATCTGTAATAAAAAAAAGAAAAATAACAGTACTTGGTCCTCTTCACCCCGCTCTCCCACCACACAGGGGACGAATCTGACTTCCCTCCACATCTGAAAATAATCACCGTGGAACGCTCTATGTGTGGTAGAAATTTCATGCTTGTAACCCGATGCGCACAATTTCGCGGCTTAGCAACTCTACTATGATATTCCTGAAGAGACTATACCTTGCTTGGCCTCAAATTCTTTCGTATGTTAGGAAAACAAGACGCTTTCCGGCTGTTCTCGATGAGAGGTCGATTTTCATGAAATATTATGAGTAGGTTCGACAAGTATACATATAATTCAACTGACAAAATATAATTATGTATAAATATTTTGTTATTATTTAATTGTTTCTTTTAAAATGGTGGAAATGACAAATTTCGGCAATTTCAGAACAAATTTTTGGGGTTTACAGCTCACAGCTAATGTACATAGTCGTGATGCGCCGCTGCGCGGCCGTAAGTAGGATTTTCTGCCCTTGGGAGAAAATCTCACATCTTGGCCAAGGCAAGGCGTAAAACTTTAGACAAGCCGTGGACATCCATTCGTAAAGCCCTAAATCGCATATTTATGGACTTCCCCTTCGCTTCGGGCCACAAACACCTGTGACTTGGGACACGAATTCATCGCCCCAGGTACGTAATTATTATTCGGTATTTACTCAAAACATGCATTATTCGATGATGAATATCACATTGTTATCAATTTCTTCTATTTAGGCGGGCACTTTGAATTCCATAACAGTTAGTCCCCAGTTGGCTATATGTAGATGAGCCGTCAGACACAGGACTATTATTCCTCCACATTTGCATGCTGCTGCGAGCAGCGCTCGTGTGACAGTTACGCCGTATTGTGGAATTCGTCGAGTTAATATTGAACTAGTGTAATTTTGGAAATAAACGTCTTTGGAACAAATTGGCTTCATAGTTATTATCATAACTGATGACGCACTATGCAATAGCCCAATAAATAGTCCATCCTAACTTCATGCCTGGGCGGGGCACATTGGTCGCAGAATCGATGGCCGTTGCGGCAAAAAGGTTCTTGAGTGAAGACGCAGCGTGGAAAGGCCCCCAACAGGGTGGACCGACGACCTAGTTAGGATCGAGAACTTTGGGGGAGGCCTTTGTCCAGCAGTGGACAAAGATCGGCTGACACGATGATGATGAGGACTACAATAATGTAATAGCACCGGTTCTTTTTTTTTCAAATAAATGTAATAGTTCAAACAACTAACCGGCTGAACACGTAGAGGTATCATCTTATTATGATTAGGAAAAGGCAGTAAGTTAGACGTATTCGTGTAATGATAATTGCGTACACAGATATATTAAATTATATTACTCATAATTATTTTTATAAATACAAAATATACCTATTGTTAAACATTATACACATATCTTCTTCTTTAGTTGCTCCCTCATTCCTAAGGATCGTGATCACAAGGTATAGTATTCTTGATCAGGTGTCTCCATCGGTCTCGATCCATTGTTGCTGTCACAGCTTGATGTAATTTCTTCATACAGTATACACATATATACATGCACTTAAAGTAGAATTTTGAAGGTAAAACTTCTAAATATTCCAATATTCCAAGAATTTACTAGCATCTGCCTCTAGTATCGATTTGATAGAATTCATGTCCACTTAATATATTGAAAAACGTAATTAGTACTTTCGGCGTCTTGAAATATTGATTAGATGCAGGTGCTCAGTGGTATCAACACGACTTCGTGACCTACATATATCTTCTATCTATTTTAAACTAGGTTAAATTCCACGCCTATGGCTCAACTTACGTGCCACACATGTCAACCGACCCCAAACAGGAGGTTCGCCAGTTAACATGTAAATTAAATTCGTGGTGTCGGATTTTTGTCATTTAGAGACTGATTATACCAGGTGTTTCCTGTAATAGGAGCAATAAACTAAAATATAGATTCTATTCTTCAAATTGAACAACATTTATTCAGCAACTTTAAAAAAAAGTCAGTTTACAGAATTTTATTATTTTAAACAAATTAAATAGTATATTCAATGTACGTCGTCCAACATTGACATTCCTTGAGCATTGACATAGCTGTCACTCTAATATCGGACATTTCGCATTACATTTCTTTCTTTATCTAAACATTATTCTACAAAAAAAATTTAACAAAAAAAAGAACCGACTTCAGTAAAACTAAAAAGCCAACAATAACCCGTTCAAGTACAGATTACATTTGACTCACCCTTCCCAAACCAATCAGTTCTTATATTTATAGTATTTTATAGTTTACGCGAGGTTTGGCACCGACTTCGAAGGGTGAGTCAAATGTAATGTGTACTTGAACGGGTTATTGTTGGCTTTTTAGTTTTACTGAATTCTTTTTTTTTTTTTGTTAAAAATTTTTTTTTTTGCTTTTTACTGATTCGTATGTGTCATCATCAGTTTCCTAACACTAAATCCTATTTACTGAATGTAAATTCTTGACTTTATCAATAAATTACCGAAAGCGCCGTACATGTCCCTATAACATTTGAAGAGTTCCCTCGATTTCTCCAAGATTCCATCATCAGATCCCGACTTAGTGCCAACGGGACCAACTCGGAGTTATAATAATAATAATAATAATAATATATCTTTATTTCAGAAAGCAATATTCCATAGATTGATTAGTAACAATGTTCCTTAGCACTATGTTAGTAAACAATAACTTAAATAATTTAAATAAATAAAGACACATACAAAAATTAATATTCTATACAACTATGGTTTTCAGTACGGGGAACAGAGTGCAACCCCTTTAATTTGCCCAACCCAGTACATAAAGATGGGGCAATCGTATTTGTCTACAATAGTGTTCAGAATGCTGTTGGGACTGCTTCTAGTTCTGCACAATAGCGATATACCCTTTCGATTACAAAAAAAAAATGAAAATCGGTTCATGGTTCTCGGAGATATCGAGTACAAACATACAAAAAAAAAAAAAAAGTTCGAATTGAGAACCTCCTCCTTTTTTGAAGTCGGTTAAAAATATCATTTAATACACGTTATTTTCAGAATTTGCTTAACAAATGTTGTCCAGTTTCAAGCGAAGACTCTATGTTTTAATTTATCGCTATTACAGGAAACACCCGGTATATATATTTTATTTGAATGCCGAATCACTCAAATGGTTCCATTTATGAAATGTGATACTTAACAGATAACTTGGAGATGAACATTTTTTGACGTCTTACATATTCAAACTTATTACTTGGGTTTTATTTTATTATTGAAGAAGTATGTATTATCGCCAATTTATTATATATGGAGTATTCTTTTTATGACCCTTTTTTATTGTATTATAGGTTTCTTAGAGTAAGGTTTATTATAATTTAAAATTTCACCAATTTATCATAGATTCAGTTATAAACAATCATTATATAAAAATCCAAAACAAAAAATAAACTATGTAACGCATACCTACGCATCTTGTATCTAGAAAGAGTTTCTCATTTGTAAAATAGCCTACTTCATCTATGTTTACTAAAATATCTTCAACGTACAAACATGGACAAAATGTATTCTATAACAGTATAGAAGATAGCACAATGTTACTTTATTCCCAAGACAGCATTCTCCAACGTGAAACCATCCAACCATACTAACCGAACTCAGTATTCTGAAAAACATTCTTTGTCTAACTAAGCAAGCAGGTGACGATTTCAAAGCAGCAGGGTAGCCGGCGTGCGTAATTTACAAAGAGCGGGTTTAACTAGGCGGAAATCAGAGTTTTGTATAGACAGAAACAGAAAAATGAAACGACGACAAGCTTGCTACCGGATAGGGACCAAATTCGACGTTTGACAGTTATATATCTCGACTAAATTTCTAGTTTAACAAATATGATATTCAACCTTTGCCGTGAAGGCATTTTGTTTCTTATAGAGATGAGTAATATGATATCTAGCTGCACCGCACGGTGTTCCCCGCTCATCGCACGAGAACACTACATAAAAAGTACCCTATGTGCTGATCCAGGGTCTCAGCTACCTTCATACCAAAATTTATCAAAATTGGTCCAGCCGTTTGAACGTAAAGAAGTAACAAAACATACACAAACACACTCACAAACTTTCGCTTTTGATGGGAGTAAAACTCAAAATGGCGAATTATATTGCTAAAGTACAAGTGGCGGTACCAAAATGTAAAATTTTTACCCAAGTTCGGGAACCAAAAGGGAGATCATGATATTTATATAATATCGATTTTAAACTATCAATTTATCAACGCAGGTCAAACAGCAAAGCAATTATAGATATCCCTTAAAATTTCATGGCCAAAGCCGAGAGATTGCTAAACTACAGATATTACAAAGATCCGTCTAATTAGCCCTAGGTTCAGTCAGGGTTGAGAGTATTTTTGTTTTTGCACTTTGTCGTAGTAAATGCGGCTGAGCGGTGGCAGCGGACGTGGTAGATTAGTGAAAGTGACACGGTACTTAAATGTCCGGCTTTGCAACACGTATCGTTGTAGCACGTAGCTTTTTATATTTTCTTGCTCATGCAAGGTCATTTTGTGTAAAACACATTTTGTTTAGTTTTAATTCGTGCATCTTGTCTTTTATTTTTACCAAAAAAGAGGATGTTCTTAAGTTTACGCGAATATTTTTGTATGTTTTGGCTCCAGATCTTAGTCATATAATTATGTACCTAAGTGTAAAGCACCGGAGATCTTCGTCAAATTAATATATTTTAATTAAAATCTTGAACAGTTTTCAACTATTCCCTTTTTATCAAAATTGACATGTCATGAGGAAATCCGTGAAAACTCGATGACAATTCTTAATAAAATAAAAGGAAGTGTAAAAAATATTTTATTCAGTAGACCTGAATTCAAAAAGGACGAACTCATTTTAAAATTAATAACGAAACAATTTGAGTGTTAATCTCATTCGAGGGCAGAGGCTGAGTGAAAGGAAGCCTCTCATTAAGATGAACAAAGACAGAGTTCGTCATCTTAAGCGCTGCACCCCTATCTCACGTTAATAACGGGTTATAACGGGTTATAACCGTTATGGCGCACGCCGTTATCACGCTAATAGCAGCGGAAGGGTTAATTCATTACGCGGCTGCAGGCTCGGTTTAATTGCTGTAATTTCTCAGTTCGGGAGGGTTAATGAAGTCACCTTTTACTTACTATTTTTAATAACTACAGAGATTCCTCGGTTTTGCGGTTTTAACGGATATTTTTGGTGTTAGGTTTTCGTTGTACGTAGCAATGAATTTTATGACGTGACGACGAGGTTAGGTTAGTAATTGTGCTGCTGCTTATTGAGCCGGTGGTCCGGGTTCAAATCCCGGCAAGGGTAAATATTTGTAAAATTGACTTGAATATTTGTGCGTATAATTATAGGGTTAGCTGGAATCCAAAGATGGTTATGTGGTTTGTGGCTAGGGTGTAAAAACCTTTCAAATAAAACAATGCAACGATTGACATACAAAGCATAAGGAAAAATTCGTCAGGTTGGTCGCAGGTCGCTGGACTGGTAATTCAGAGGTACCAGGTTCGACTCCCGGTCTCTTCCACCAAGTAACTCCTTTTTCAACTTTTCTTTAAGCTTTGATCTTTGTATCAACGGTTTATGTGGCATTTTTTACCTGGCTACAGTAAAGAAAAAATACTTTCTAGTAATCAATATGAATGCTAGCTATACCTAAGCTTTTGCCAAAATCTCATCAGCCTAGATTGCAAATCCAACAGCGAATTAATTAAAACCAGCAACTGTCGCGAAAACACTTGTAAAACATCTAAGACGGGAAGGAATCCAATCAATCCCGGAAAAAATCGAATCCTTCGAGACGTAGACAGTAATAAGTATCAAATTGCTCAAAAAGGGACGGATGAGGCAACTTCATTAGAGGCCCTTCGGTCTACGGCGGCTGCCATACAATTTGTAGAAGGGGATAAAGTGCTTAAATCGGTTTATAATAATGTAATATTATGATTGTTTTAAGTATCATTTACGAAAAAATTACTTCCTGTTGAGTTTCTTCCGGCTTTCTTCTCAACAGCGGTCTCCTTCTGGGAAATGTCGGTAAATTCATAATCTGACTTGTAAAAGTGGCCCTGTAGCCTGCTAAAAAAATAAATTATTTCATTTCATATACATAAAAGATTGGTTGAAAGATGATTGACTGCTTCTGCAAATATTGCAGAAGCGGTCAACCAGCTTCAATAAATCACTAGCGAACTTGAGTTCTTATTTGATTATATGTTCTTTGTTCGATTTAATCTAAACAGATTCTCAAATGTCAATCTCAAGCCCATCCAAATTTCTAAGAACCTATTTCAAAGTAATATTGGTTAAAAGACGTTTCAAATAAGTAATCTTCAGATTACATTGACAGGCTGTTTAATGCATTAAATACCTCAATAGCGCCCGTTTTATCTCCCATCTCATCCACTCAGATCTGTAGATCCAAACAAGGCAAGCAATTAATCACCATTTGTATGGGTCAGCAGTTCTGAAGGGTCCTGTCCGCACCTGCACTCCTGATTGATATCTCAATGGCTGTGGGGAGGAGAGAGGAGGAGGGGAGGCATAGGGTGATCTGGGATCAAAGTTAGCTTGTACAAGTCAGTCAAAGTTGAAATTCGTTATAAAGAAGATAGGATTTGAAAAATACATTTATTTCAATTCCAAAGTATATTAAATGGTTAGTATTGATTTATGAATTGTTTTTGAGAAGAAAAGTAAAGGTAAGGGGAATAACTGGCTATGTCACAGTACTATTTTACGGTGCAATTTTTTTATACTACGACGGTGACAAACAAGGATGCGGGCCGCCTGATGTTAAGCAGTTACGGCGGGCTATGTTCTTGCGATGCCAGGAGCAACGCACGCGCGTTGCCGACCCCTTTAGAACCTATTTACTCCGGGAAAAACCTCGGCAGCGAGCTCATTCCACATGTGGAGCGTTCTCGGTAGGAAATTCCTCTGGAACCGACCATTTAGGCTCCAGTCCCAGTGTGTGAGGCTGAACACCCTGCCGATGGCGAGCAGTAATTAAAGTTGTGAAATAACCTATGGATGTATAGAATACGTAAAAAAATGGGATTCGGTGATTTTTATCCCTGTTTTAGATAGTCATATTACAAAAAATCGATATTTTTTTGTATTATGACTATTTTTAGGGTTCCGTACCTCAAAAGGAAAAAACGGAACCCTTATAGGATCACTTTGTTGTCCGTCTGTCCGTCCGTCCGTCTGTCAAGACCCTTTTTCTCAGGAACGCGTGGAGGTATGAAGCTGAAATTAATATCAATTACTCAGGTCTACTGTCCCTTGAAGCTGTGAAAAAATCAAACTTCTAAGCCAACGCAATCAAAAGATACAGCCGTTTATGCCGCAAATTTTCGACACTTGCAAGGGAATCAAAACCTACAGGGTGCTTCCCGTGAACTCAGAATCTTGAAATTTGGTACGAAGCAACGTCTTATAGCATAGATAAAGGAATAATTACGAAAACCATATTTTTTTTTTTTAATACCTAACTTTGCACCTAATTTATATGGGGCGCTATACATACCAGGTGCAAACTTAACTTAACCACTTAGGGATGGAAAGTGTTTGTACGGAACCCTCGGTGCGCGAGTCCGACTCGCACTTGGCCGGTTTTTTTTTTTGTAATATAACGTCGGGGATAGTGCAATACCGCGTAAGTAACAATTGTAGATACGAATCAATATTCAAACAAATGCTATGTATTTTATTGATATGAGAACTTTATCGACAGCTGTTATTCACGCGGTATTGCACTATCACCGACGATAAGCTACTTTTAACCCATAAATGCGTGATCCCTTAGTAAAATGTATTCGATTTCAACGTGCAAAGTCGCGGGCAAAAGCTAGGAGATTAACAGCTGTGAAAAATTCACTGATGTCGAAGGATTAGCGTATTTTGCCTCCCGGGCAAAGATAATATATGGGACGGCTAAATATCACAATAGTTACGGGAAGGTTTTAGGGGAGAGCTTTAGTGTGATTTGGGATCATAGTTAGTAAACTTTACAAAGTCAATCAAAATATTCATAATACAGACAGAATTTCAAACCTTATAACATTATTATATAAATCGTATGTGTGTTTTTTGATATAGAAAGGTAAACAAAAGAGAGAAGAGGTAATGGAGGTGTAAGGGTAATCTGATATCTCGGTTAACACGTGTAAGTAATTTCTAGTCGATATACTATGCTATATTTGTACTTCACTACATAGTATAAAACAAAGTCGCTTCCTGGTGTCTGCCTGTCCCTATGTATGCTTAGATCTTTAAAACTACGAAACGGATTTTGATGCGGTTTTTGTTAATAGATAGAGTGATTAAAGAGGAAGGTTTATAAAAAAAAAAAAAAAAAAAAAGATCATTTATTTCGACCAACTGGGATCATAGTTGCTTACAAATTATGTTAGTAAGAGACTGAAATTCTTATCCTACGGTTAGTGATACATGCATAGATAATTTATCAGCATTGAACCCGTGCGCAGCCGGGACGGGTCGCTAGTGTATGATATCATAATAATTTAACGTATTAGGATTAGGACTAAAACCCGCTGCGAAATGGATAAGAACTGTTGGGTGGATATGAGGTTAAAATCTGTATTTAAATCTTTAACATTGTTTGATGAAGACGATGTGTTTTCGTCACATTCCACGTATGGCTTAGACGTTTACAATGAAGCGATAAAAATGAAAAAATAATAACATTTCAGCCAGGGTTTGAACCTGCGTCGCCAACGGCTTTCCGGGCCAACACGGGCGTCCTACCTATTGTACCACCGAACCTGATGCGAGAACCATTTAATTTTTCAACCAGTTGCTTCTGCATGCCTTAGGGTGGCATCGTAGCGCCATCGTGCGTATGGCTTAGATGTCACGGCGGCGTGGAGTCCATACAACCCGATTCCCACAGCTTATTCACATCAGCACCATTCTTGTTGCAGCCTCTTTAGAGTGCTGCATGTATGTGTTGAGATTAGACAACGTCGTCTGTCTGACGTCACCCTAAAGAGGCTGCATACACCACACTTGAGGCTACTGAAAAAAAGTAAGTAAAATCTACAGTAGGCATAAGAAATTGTTACAAACAAATATATGGATTCAAGTCCGAAATAAAGAGTTTGAATTAGAATTAGAATTTGAAAAATCTAGCCGGGTTTGCCCTGATTTTTTGTTCAACGCCATGCGTCTACGGAATAGACTCCACTCCGGTATTATTTTAACATTGAAAATAATTATGTTTTCATCTCGATTATCATGCCCTGATTTATAAAATTGTGACATTTGCCTGTAGTTTAGCAGATAGAAAGATACGCGGATAGGTTATATTATGCCAAAATGAGCGTTTTCCAGAGGGCTTCAAAGTGTACTTAAAATTCCTAAAATCGGTCCGTAACTTTTTGAGATTTTCTAAAATTTGTCCAAAATTCAAAAACTTTCGCTGACTTGATCGAGCAATTTTTGAGCTCGCTATTCAAGAAACAAAAAAAAATCTCGGGATTGAATACAGTTCAAGCCATCTTTGGATGCGGGCGGACGAACAATGTAGGCGGTAGGTAAATCAGTCATGATAAAATTAGAGAAAATTGTTTTCTGACCTCGCGCGTGGTCCCTTACACGATCCCAAACAAATTTGTCTAATTTTATCATGACTGATTTATTTCTAATTTACGTTTTCAATGGCTTTAATAGCTGCCCGTAGTGTGAGACCTGTTAGATTTTTTGCAAATTTCTCTAAACAGAAAGTAATCGCTATGTAATAGGAGGCTAAAACCTAAAAATAACCCATTCTAGTAAAGAACTAAACTCAACTAATATCTTAAGAATCCATAAAGCTCACATAAAACTTTCAAACTAATAATAATTCACTTGCAATTCCCAAACAACTAACTTGACTATTGGTTCAGGTACAGTTCAACTTGTATTATTTCAGTTTCGGAGCACCCCGCGGCGCAGGGGCCTGTTCGGATCGAGTTTATCTTGAGTTCAGATGGCATCCGTTACTCGAGTCATTTGAATACGAAATCAGATCCAACCTGGTACAGTCCGTGATCTCTCAGCTTGTGATTCGACTGAGAAAACGGAAAATTTCTTATCTGGATCGTGTAAGAGCGAGTGAGGCAGGTATACAACTCGAATCGCATTCTGTCGGCTCACGCACTGTACTTGGATTACCGGACCAACGTCTTACAATTTCGATCAGCAAAGCATTGTGTACGCTTTCGATTTCCCACCCGTTTTTGATCCATATACCTACCTATTTTTAAACCCCCGACGAAAAAGAGGAGTGTTATAAGTTTAACATGTGTATCTGCGTATCTGTGTGTCTGTCTGTGGCATCGTAGCGCCCATACGGGTGAACCGATTTGAGTGCGTTTTTTTTATCGAAAGTCTTTGGGATGGTTCTTAGCTTGTTTGATGAAAATCGGAGCTCTCGTCTCCAAGATATTCAGCTTTTAGTGGAACAAGTGACTGGATCACAGCCATTTTTTTAAGCTAGGGATCCCATATTTTGTTTTTATGTTCAATTTGAATAGTATTATCTATGTCACACATTAAAACAGGGTCTCGTGTTTGAATTTTTCAATTTCTGGTCATATTTGGAAATATATTTAATTTAACCTTAACAATTGTTTTTCGAGATAAATATGTGTAAGGATTCAGTATATTTTTAACTTATTTCATTATACATTTTAGTTTTGAAGCATCCTATACCCCAGATCCTACGATTGGCATCGAGCGGTTTCCCGCAGGTTCCGATGGTATCGGCTCTCGACTAACCTTCTACAGTCCTTGGCTGCCCGACTACCAATTGCGGCGGTATTACATTTTAAAGGACTATTCAAATACTTCAAGAGGGTTTTAGATCGAAGCTCCCTGTTATAAAATGCATGTTCCTAATTAACAAACAGATGGACAAAATAGAACGACGTAAATAAATAAATATCGGACAGCGACAAGTATAGACTTTGTGTTGACACTAGATGACGATACATATTTATGTAGAAAAATAAACACTTAAATACAAAGAAAACATCCATGACCAAGGAACACACATTGGAGTTCATCACAATAATATTTTTCCTTGTCGGGATTTTAACCCAGGGCTGTCGAGTCGTAGGCAACTACAACTACTGCATCGTTAGAAAAGTAATAAATGTTTTTTAGAACACAAGGGACTTATTCTGGTCAGTTGTCAACTTGTCATGTCATAGGGGGCAAACGAGCAAACGGATCGCCTGATGGAAAGCGATTACCGTCGCCCATAGACACCTGCAACACCAAAGGAGTCACAAGTGCGTTCCCGGCCTTTCAGGTGGTAGTACGCTCTTTTCGTGAAGGTTCGAAGGTCGTATCAGTCCGGAATTACCGCAAGCGACAATTGGCTGAGATCCACCCAGCAATGAGTCTTAGAAATAGCCTTGGGACACAAAATAAAATACAAAGGATTGTTTACCAAATCTTACTTTTTATATCCGTAACTACGTTAAGACGGATTGACTACTACACTGTACTACACTGCTACACAATAAAATTGAGTGTGGGGCGTAGGAAAGCGGTCAACGAACGCGTTTGTACCTCTACGAGTGGCTATAAATGCACGCTGATTTTGCCTGAACGAGGTGAAGCTTTGTGCATAGGATATTTAGCGCATAGTGAGCTCCTGGGACTGACAATTTGAAAACGCTCTTCGCTTATGCCTTATAATCCATCGACCAATCACAGTGGATAACTGTCGGACTGCGCCCTAATCGACCCTGTCCTTGACATAGTTGGTTAAGACAGGCTCTCCAGCACTTATCCTGGTCAGTTGCCAACCCTAGGCTTTTAAAAACTTTGCTTTATTTGTATCGAGCTCTAAAGTAAACCTAATTCGGTCAGTGAGTTTTTAGAAGCCTCTGGGTTTGGGCTCAAAGCCTAAATGTGACATTTTGGCACTATCACAAACCTTGCCACTATATTTCTGCATTAGGGATATGCCTACCCATTCGATCGCTACTGTAAACATATTTTCTGCCTCATTGATTATTATTTTTTATAGATGTAGAATACATGGCGACTTAAAAAGATAAACTACAAATGACAGGAGCAAGCAGTATGCCTAATTTTAAAAAGTATCCTTTAAGATGTCAACTTATTCATATCACGCAATCGGTTTGTAGACCTGCCTACTGAGCCGGCGGTCCCGGGTTCGAATCCCGGCCAGGGCAAATATTTGTGTGATGAACTCGAATATTTGTGCTTGGGTCATGGTGTATTGGTTATTCTACTGTAATACTGTGTAAGTAAATTTGTTGTAAATAATAATGAAATGAAATAATAATGAAATAATGAACTTTATTCTGCAAGTAGGCCACAAGGGCACTTTTACATGTCTGAGTCTACCGGCATTTCACAAGAGGAGACCACTGTTGAGAAGAAACGCCGAAAGAAACTCAACAGTCAGTCATTTTTAGGGTTCCGTAGTCAACTAGGAACCCTTATAGTTTCGCCATGTCCGTCTGTCCGTCTGTCCGTCTGTCCGTCTGTCCGTCCGTCCGCGGCTTAGCTCCGTGATCATTAGTACTAGAAAGCTGAAATTTGGTATGAGTATGTGTATGTATCACGCCGACAAAACGGTAAAATAAAAACTAAAAAAAAAATTTTTTTTCGGGTACCTCTCGAACACCTAAAGTGGGGGTGATTTTTTTTTTTCGTTTCAACCCTAGTGTGTGGGGTGTCGTTGAATAGGTCTCTTGAAAATAATAGGGGTTTTCAAACATTACTTTTTGATAAAGTCAGTAGTTTTGTAAATATTTGCTCCGAAAATAAAAAAAATTGTGTCCCCCCCCCTCTAACTTTTGAACCACAAGTCAAAAAAATATGGAAAAATTCATGTTAATGCGGCCTTATAAGTACTTTCAATGAAAACTATATTGAACAAAATCGGTCAAGCCGTTTTTGAGTTATCGCCAAATTTCATATTTTTTCTTTAAAAGGTCGTAAGTTGACTTCCAGAAGGTAATAAGTGATTACAGTTTCTAGGGCGTTTACGACCTTTTTATAGAGCTTAAAATCTGTCTTAACTTAAACCTCGGGCTTAAAACAGCAGTTTATTGTGAAGGATGAGCAACTACGGAACCCTACACTGAGCGTGGCCCGACATGCTCTTGGCCGGTTTTTTATTTCATAAAGGATAAGTACTTAACTATTACAGTAATGAACTTAACTATACGTAGTTCTCGAAGAAAACATATTAGAAGTGTATTCTAAGATATAAATGAGGACAAGTGTAAGAATAAAATATAGAAACTACAAGAAAGTATGACGTTTTAACACAATTTATGCCCGTTTGATATGCTTTCTTATTAGAACTGTGTCCCTTAAACTAGTCAGGTACAATCTAAGGAGTCAGTTACTCGGTTTCTGGTTCAGGCCATGCATTTTTGTCTGTCAGATAGTCCTCTACTGTATAATATGCTTTTGACATTAGAGATTTTTTTAAATAATTTTTGAGAGATGGAAAGGCTAATTTTAAAATATGATCAGGCAACTTGTTATAAAAATGAATACATTGGCCTAAAAATGATTTATATACTTTACGAACACGAATGGTTGTTCTATGTATTTAAGTATTCATTTGTCTAATAATAATAATATATTTATTTATAAGTATGTATATCATCGTCTAGTACCCATAACACAAGCCTTCTTGAGCTTAATTTGGGAGTAGATCGATTTGTGTGAGGTTGTCCGATATTTATTTATTTATTAAAAAAAAAAACATATATTTTGAAGTCGATCTTAAAATAACTTATCGTATCTATACAAGTAAATATATGTATGTAGCTGCCACTGCGCCAACCGAGTCGTTGAAACATGTTTGTACATTCTTATGTAAAAGCCGTTCTTGACAATTCCTCGTCAGTGTAAACCGCTTAATTCAATAAATAAGTAAAAAATAAAATAATAAGTGCACTGCATTACATCTCACTTGTAACTCCAAAAATCCGTACCCGCTACCGCTTATGCATTACACTCTTCCCTCCCAGTCTATCCGCTAATCGATCCAACATTAATATTCTCCGCGCACAACTCTATGACAATTCAATAGAGCTTCATGTTATTATCGACTCCGCCGGAATCGAGTTATCTACTGGATTCGCGATTCAGCAAAATAATAAACTTGTTACAGTGTCATCATAGGTCTCCTCTGGGACATGACATTGAACCTGGATTTTCTTTCGACGTACCATTATGACATTCCCAATTTTTAGGGTTCCGTAGTCAACTAGGAACCCTT
This sequence comes from Apotomis turbidana, assembly GCA_905147355.2. Taxonomy (NCBI): domain Eukaryota; kingdom Metazoa; phylum Arthropoda; class Insecta; order Lepidoptera; family Tortricidae; genus Apotomis; species Apotomis turbidana. The sequence goes on along the minus strand of LR990304.1, from coordinate 15,464,935 downwards.
ATAGTTTCGCCATGTCCGTCTGTCCGTCTGTCCGTCCGCGGCTTAGCTCCGTGATCATTAGTACTAGAAAGCTTAAATTTGGTATGAGTATGTGTAGGTATATATCACGCCGACAAAACGGTAAAATAAAAACTAAAAAACGATTTTTTTTGGGGTACCTCTCGAACACCTAAAGTGGGGGTGATTTTTTTTTTCGTTCCAACACTAGTGTGTGGGGTATCGTTGAATAGGTCTTCAAAATAATAGGGGTCTCCAAACATTTTTTTTTTGATAAAGTCATCAGTTTCGTAAATATTCGCTTCAAAAATAAAAAAAATAGTGTCCCCCCCTCTAACTTTTCAACCACGAGTCAAAAAATTATGAAAAAATTCATGAACATCAGGCCTTATAAGTACTTTCAATGAAAACTATATTGAACAAAATCGGTTAAGCCGTTTTTGAGTTATCGCAAATTTTCATACTTTTCTTAAAAGGACGTAAGTTGACTTCCCGAAGGTAATAAGTAACTACAGTTACTTTGGCGTTTACGACCTTTTTATAGAGCTTGAAATCTTGCTCGTAACTTAAGTCTATTGTGAAGGATGAGCAACTACGGAACCCTACACTGAGCGTGGCCCGACATGCTCTTGGCCGGTTTATTTATAATATTGGCTTTGTCACAGACGAAATAACGTACAAAATATCTATTTTGGTTAGGAGCATAAAATATTGACATTTGGCATTTAAAGGTACATAAAGAAAATATATACCTATTATTGCGCGTTTATGTGGTTGACTATAGACATTATACTAATATAGTCACAGACACAGGACTATTTTGAAAATTGCATTCGAGCCAAAAACGGTACAAGCCTTGCTGTTATTATAAAAACTATGACAAATATTTGGCTGCAGATGGAGTGGCAGTTTCGCGAAGTTAAATATCGCCGTCCATAGACGTGATAACGTATACTTAGGTTCTAATTTACGTCTCTTGACGTAGTGTCCGTGATAGTGTTAATCGAATGAAGCCCCTGCTGGCCCGAAGGTGACATGTGCGTACATATAATATTCTGGTTTAAAGCCACGAATGCTACAAATACCGGAATTGCATGCGTAATCGGATGGATGCGCAATGATGCACGATTAATTCGTCGCTCGTACCTGAATACATATCTCGAATTCTTAACATGACGCCTGACGACGTGGACCGCGGGTTAGTACTGTTGGCAGATTATAACGGGAACCGAACATGTTTGCGATTAAAGGGTTCGGTACCTCCATTGGAAAAAAATGGAACCCTTATAGGATAACTTTGTCGTCCATCCTTTGTCTCTCAAGACACTTTATCTCGGGAACACGTAGAGGTATCGAGTTGAAAAGGAGAATCATATACTCAACTCTAATGTTCTTTGAAGCTGTGGAAAAAATCTACTAAGTTAACTGTTTATTCCGGGGATTGATTTTTACTGTCAAGGAAATCAAAATTTATAGGATTTTTTTCATTGACCTAGAATCATGGAATTTGGCAAGCAATACCGTCTTATACTAGAAATATCGGGAGGAAACAAAAACTTTTCATTTTTAATTAAATCATAAAAAGTATAATCGTTGATTATTTAACCCTTAACCACCTACCTCCCGTCTCACAGACTCTTTCAAACCTAAAATTGTTTACATACCTATGTGCGAGCATCCTACAAACGTTTGTGTCCTTGTACCTTCTCCCCTCCTGCCTCAGTGCCGCGTCGTCGATCGACAAGGTCGGTCGTGTACGCATTTAATTTTGGTGAGGATATTACTGTCTCCGACCGTCTCTGAGACGGGTGGTAGGTGGGTACGTATTTTTTCTTAAGGGTCTCGGAGACGGGTGGTAGGTGGTTACGTGACTAATGCACACTTTTTTTCTTTACTTAGCCGACCGATTAGTCAGTTTAGTAGTGATTGGAAGTACGGAAAACCTGTTCTACTTGTGACCCGAAGAAAAAACGAGAACCAGTACGTATGTTTCTAATGCAAAAAAACGATTTGCATAGAATGTACAAGCAAACTTATATGCACTGCCGCGAAAAAATCGAATAAATTAGCGGTCTGCAATTTTAGAAAAATATTACCTTTATTTTAACGAAATTTATTGATTTAGCATTGTTAATTAACGAATAATTAGAATTAAGTACGTAAAAAATCATAAAGTTATTTTGTACGGAACCCTCGGTGGGCGAGTCTGTCTCGCACTTGATCGGTTTTTCTTTTACATATTTTTTGTATCGCACGATATAAGGCATTATTTTATTTTTAAGCATAATTTTGTCAATCTGTTTATATACTAACACTGTATCATATTTAAACTGACAAAATAATTTATTGTCTTTTAAATAAATGAATTTGAATTTCAATTTATAAATTTATGCCAAACTGAAGCGGAAACACTGATCATGTTTTCGTTTCAATCACATCCAAAATATACTGTTTTTTACCAGCCCATTTTTGCGTCCCGTGGTAAGGCAAAAAAAGGTTCTGTTCCTTTTCGTATATAAATGTCAGATGAGACCATGCTCAGCCAAATAAAGTAATCAAAATAATAATATTACATCAGAGAAACACCATGCCCAACAATGTCTCTTTGATAAATAATCTTTATGTCACAATAAATGAACTAATTTCGTGGAAATTCAGTAACACCAGCCGAGAGTCGTAGGAAAGATAAATCGCATTCCAAGAATCGTAAATATAGTTGAAAATCTGATTAATGCTCTTAAACCTAACAACACTGCTACAAGTGAAAGAAGTTTTGTTATAGCAGTTTATAAATGTAATGTTATATAGACTTTACAAGCGTCTACCTACTTAAGACTTAAGTTCTTAAGTATTCTTAAGTTAAGACGTCCATTGTCTATCGTTGCTTAAGTTATTGCTCAAATTTTTATTATTCTCGCTGGTTTGCAGCGTCAGAAAACCCCTAGGTCTCAATATTATCTAGAATACTTTGCGATGGAAATAAGTGGCTTAAAACCTTAACCTTTATAAAGGAGCTCTGGCCGAAGGGTGTCGTTTTCCGGAGATTCGAAGGCCGGTTAGTTGACACTAAGAAGCGCCCCACTGTCGCTGAATTATAATATTGTGTTTGTGTGTAATTTGTTCTGTTTATTGTACTTATATATATTATGTCAGATTGTATATATGTAAGCCTTTGACGCCTGAAGATAAGATAGATAATGTTGATTGCAGAAAAAGGGTTAGTAAAGTTACATGTCTTAATATTATGTTAAAGTTCCATCTTTTTCGGCTGTCTTCATACAGCATGCAATTGTATAAATAGGTAGGAAGGAATAATTGTTATGCTAATCTTTTATATTTACATTGAAAGGCATCCAAATCAATGTGCATCAATAGTATTTCGAAATGAATATAACTGATTAATCACGTCAATAAACTATCCGAACCCCGATTATCTTAAGTCTAACTGCTCGGCCTGGGTGTGAGCTGCGTTCATCCCGCATTCTCAAACTCACTTTTCCTTCTCACCACACTGGTTTTATTTCTAATTCCTTTGCGGCGCAACTCTCAAGCAACTCGTTTATGGAACGATCTCCCTCTCTCCATTAGGAAAGCTCAGAGCAAATTCTCCTTCAAGCGCATGGTGTGCAAACATGAATGTTTTACAAAGGTATGTACATTATAGTTTTGTATTTATGTATGTGTATTGTTATATATATGTGTGTTAACTTTTTTTATTTGAAGCCACAATCGTGTACGTGTAATACGAGTATTATTGTATTTATCATCGGCTTCTTATCATGAAAAGATGCATTTGGTAAACAACTAAGACACACTTTTAATTTTTATCCGACCTACCACCAGTGTTCCTGGTGTGACTGAGTTTAAACTGTTTTTTAATCACACTAATATTATAAAAGCGAAACTTTGTCAGTGTGTTCATAAGTATGTTACTTCTTCTCGCTCAAATGGACCAATTTTTATAATTTTTGGTATGAAGGTAGCTGACACCCTGGATAACCAAAGTCTCCTTTGTATCCCAAAAAAATGTGGTGTCCCCGTGGGATGAGCGGACAACACCTTGCGGTTCAGCTAGTAATTAATAAAGATAATATTTTCTTCGGTTTCCGCGACTGTCACCCATTTAAATAAAACAATTTAAACTTGGGAGTCAACCTTTGACAACGGTATCTGTAGAGGTACCGAAACGTCAGGGAAGCTCAAATAATTAATATACGCGATATAATCCGTTTAAATTGTTTAATTTAAATTAATAAAGATGTATAACGATCTTCTTAACAGGATTAAAGAAAGTCATATATAGTCAAATCCAAGACACTTCTGCCGCACTTCCGACGCCATGCCACGCGTCGTGTAATCACGTTACTCGCGCAAACCTAAACTAACAGCGCACGGAACTACACTAAATGATTTATCCGAGTTTGGATAAATACCCCGAGCGGGGGTTTGTAAGTCGGTCAGGTGTTGATAAGTCGCCTAGCTGATGAAGCTTAAAACTGACTTTAGTCGTAGTTTGAGAGCAGCCTCAATTATGTGTTCTTTTTCCATTCGAAGTAGAAGGTATATTAGAGAGATCAGAATAATACGAATACACGCTCAATGTTAAAAAAAAAAACAAAACAAAGAGATAAGCTAGAACTATTAGAGCGGAGCGTCGATCGAATCAGTAACGAAGTTACCGCGCCACTGTTTTTTTTTTTATGTCATAGGGGGCAAACGAGCAAACGTATCGCCTGATGGAAAGCGATTACCGTCGCCCATAAACACCTGCAACAGCAGAGGAGTCACAAGTGCTTGCCTACCCGGAGGACGAAGATAGAATGCCTCTAGGCTAGTAATTTCACCGGCTATCTTACCCCCACACCGGAACACAACAATGCGAACATTGCTGTTTGGCGGTGGGTTAGCAGGCAAGACGATAGTAACAATCCGGACGGACCCTGCACGAGGCCCTACTACTCCAAAGGTACAGGTAGCAGCAGTCCCTGATGAAAAGCTCCGTACGAGTTTTGAAACATGTTGGGCCGTTCTTGACAATTACACGTGAGTGTAAACCGCTTAATATAATAATGAACTATGTCTATGTCTCACAAAAGTCTTGATAAGATTTAAAAAGAGCTAGCTTCAAAGCTGTCCCACTTCCTGTCCGATGCAAAAGAGGATCACGGTCGCCGCGTTACCACGTTGAATCGCGATAGACAACCTCTGCATCAAGAAGGACCCGGAACGAGGGTCCAGACTTACCTGGTGCCAAGTGCCACCCCAGCTTCAAAAAAAGGTTTTACCCTACGCACACCAAAGTCAGGACGTCCACCGCAAGTGGACGTGTTGTTGGAGAGTCTCGAGTACTTTTGGCGCTTTCAGGGCCCCGCCAGCTCAGCCACTGCACCTGCTGCCCACATGGTACAGCTAACGTGTTATCGAGTGAAGCCGCGAAAGTGCTGACGCATGTAGCGTCTCATACCGACTGATCTGCTAAGACCTGGTGGTTCCAGAACACATGGGACGCTGGCCGAAAACAAGTGCTCTTCTCGTGATCTCATTGATATAAGTAAACACAGGATGATAGAGTGGTAAAAATAGTAATTAAATAAGTAAATAGATGAGAACAGCTGATTAACGGCACATCTGGGACATCATTGTTATATAACTACAAACATTATATCTGCCTGGAAGAGTTTCTGTTATAGCCATAAGATATCTCGTTTAGTTTATATCTGAGTGTATGTATGTATTTTTCTTTTGATAAGCAACATTTTCAGTTTTATTAGTTTACTAACCTCTCCGCGCGGTGTTATCCGCTCATCCCACGGGAATATTACTTTTTTCGGGATAAAAAGTATCCTATGTGTGAATCCAGGGTGTCAGATACCTTCATACCAAAATTTATCAAAATTGGTCTTGCCGTTTGAGCGTGAAGAAGTAACAAACATTCACTCAAAAACTTTCGCTTTTATACTTAATATTAGTGTAGTCTTTATAGCTAGGCATAGTTTTGAGAGTGTGTGATGTGTTAATTTTAAACCCAGAGTTTCCAGAAGTTACCTATCTAACTAAAACTGTCTCCATCGCTCTTAATCAACTTTTTCCCAAACCCAACACAACAGTCCGCCCATTAGCACATCAATTCCATCACAAGTATCTGTCAGTTCCCACCGCCGACAAAAACCAGTGCTCTCTCCGCCACACCGTCCACGGGCGAAGTGAGACAGTGCGAATTGGATCTACCGCTGTGCCGTAAAAAGGGCGTATTTTTGTACGGATTCCACAGTAAGATACGACTTTTTGCCAGCCTATATGTTGGGGAGATCGGGCATTATCACCGTGACCCTAATAATCGGGCGAGCTGGGTCCAGCGTGCTTTGCATTTAAATGGCCACGGGCGGAGCTGATAGAGCTGATGGAGGGCTGTGTATGTGTTAATTCAAGTGTATGCTAATTTAATGTTGTGAACAATGTCAATATGCAGTTGGGTTTCAAATTTGTAATGAGATTTGTGACCAATCGATAGTACTTATGCGTATAGTTAATAGGCACTAAACCAAATATGGCTGAATTTTTGTATGTTTGTATTAGGTATATATTTAGAGGCTTTGTTTAGTAGCCTGTCGGCTAAACTGTGACTAAAATAAGCGCTATATCGTGTGAAGATGAGTGAAATGTATCTGATGATATATATGTATAATTGTATAATGAACTCAACACCGAAATCTTGTGGGGATCGCGGGAAGCCTTTGAACATGGTTAGCTTCTTAGTGACAACAATATAACTATCGTCAGACGAATAATATAAAAAACTGAAACCCGACTGCAGAGAAACCATCTAAAAGGTAAATAAAAACAAAGGATTTTTTCGTTTCCTGAAGATTTATCGCTCAATTGGTCCTCCTGTTTTCAAGTCGGTTAAAAATGAAGCCTATCTCACCCGGACCGTAATGTACGATTCCCACTGACCGGGCGGAGTCGGCGCGCGTTCAAGCGCATCTAAATAGTTGCCACAGGAATGTAGAGCTTCTGTTTAACAGTCAGATCCCATATTCGAATGTTATTGGCGCCGCTGCCGGCCGATCGGGCGCTTGCGGACGCGGACGGGGGAGCTCGGCTGTCGTCGCGCGTAAGCGGCTCCGTTCGATCACCGCCGCGGCGCGCCATCGGCTCCGTTCGGTCACCGCCGTGCGCCATCGGCTCCGTTCGTTCCTCCGTCGCCCTAGTAGATTTATCGCTTGGACGGACGCAGTCGGCTGCCACCGGGCGCTCTTTGTGTATAGGGTAGTGGTGGCAGCCAAACCCGCCCGACCTGGTTACTGGACGCGGTCGTCCGCTGCCGGCTGCCAGAGCGCCCGTTGCGACGCGGCGGCAGCCGACCCGGCCCGGCCCGGTCAATGTGAATCGTACATAATAATGAAAATCGGTTGAATAGTTTACGCGCTCCCTAGTAGAGTTGTTAGTCTACGGTTTTCTAACATAATTGTGCGCATCGGGTTACAAGCATGAAATTTTTACCACAGATAGAGTGTTCCTTGGTGATTATTTTCAGATGTGGAGGGAAGTCAGATTCGTCCCCTGTGAGGCGGGAGAGCGGAGTGAATACGGCCAAGTATCCCTCTTTTCTTTCTTTATTGCTGGTCAGTTAATTCTACCAGGATGTGTTTGGTATCGTTTCCGTGTAAAACAAATATCAGAAATTATTTTTTTATGTTAGTTTTGTATAGTTCTAAATAAAAATTCTATTTTTTATGTTCTATATAAGTCGAGAGTGAATAGGCATCTTCTAGCCAAGCATGCTCCATCTTAGGCCTTATTGTCACTTAACATCAGGTGCAATCGAGGTTAAATGCATGGCTATTTTGAATAAAAAAAATATATATATATGGGTGTAATGGCCGAAAAGGTAAAAATCACAACAAGTTTTTTTTTTCAGTGATGTAAATTAGTTCAATTTCGTGAACATTTTCAACTTATTATTATTATTTCAAAAAGCTCATTTACTCTGGTTTCTAAAAATATATGCATGTTGGGCACTTCTCATACAAAAAGTAGCTTAAAATATATCTTTACGTCGGCGTAACCAACGTAAATCTCCGAACGCATCCTATTTCGCTTCATTTAATACATTAAATAATGATTATTAACATGCTTTTACATATAATTTTTACTATATACGTCCTAGAAAAACAAATTAAAAAATTTTTTTTTGCTAATGTATCACGAGCACACGGGCTAATCTCAACATCAACAATTTATTTAAGTTACTTTTTGTATGAAGAGTGCCCAATATTTATATATTTTTAGAAACTAGATTAAATTTTCTATTTTGCAATATTTTTTTTAGTTATAAATATTCAGGAAATATAACTAATTTATCTCCCTGAATAAAAAAAACTTGTTGTGATTTTTACAATTTCGGAAATACAACCATATTTTTATATGTTACTATGAATAAATAACATGGAAAATGAATTGCTGATATCTGTTTTACACGAAAACGACACCACACAAGTCCTAGTAGCGTTATCTGATCAGTAATAAAAAAAAGAAAAAGAGCAGTACTTGGTCCTCTTCACCCCGCTCTCCCACCACACAGGGGACGAATCTGACTTCTCTCCACATCTGAAAATAATCACCGTGGAACGCTCTATGTGTGGTAAAAATTTCATGCTTGTAACCCGATGCGCACAATTTCGCGGCTTAGCAACTCTACTACCCGTGGAACACACTTAAATACATAATACGTACCTAGATTGCTACAATTATAACTTTTGACTTTCCGATACTCGGGTAGAAAGTCACCTATAAATAAATCACCACTGACGTTTACGAGAGAAACCCACAACAAGAGATTTATGAAACTATTTAATTCCCGCACAATATGTGCAAAACTAATAAAACATGGCGGAGTGGAGCAAAGTTAATATACAAAGCGGGTAAGACGCAAACAACGGGAAATTACCTGCGCTGTGTGTTTTTAAACTTACGTGCAACGCCGTATAGCTAGAAAAAGTGTTCCTATTGTGGTGGCTGTGGTTTTTAATTTTGTGTTTTATTTAATAATAGTACATTACGTAACAAGAATTTCTAATAGAACTTCTTAGTTCTATTAGAAATACGCCCTAGAGCGGTAAGTAATTTTGGTATTGACTACTACTACTTTTGTTTTATTTCCTCCAAAGTGTGGTGAAACACGTCGTACGTGACTCTGGTGGTAAAGGAATTCCAAACTCGTGTCATTAAAGCCCTCGCCTTCGGCTTCGGGCATCTAATAGACACTTGTTTGTAATTCCTCGTTTACCACCTGTTACGTAATGTACTAAGGCTTGAATTTTTAAACTTTGAAGCTGTCTGACCGCAGAAGTCATCATATATTTAAAAGTCAAAGTCTTCTCGGTGTAGCTGATGAACGATGCAGTTTTCTCCATCTAACTCTATCCGTAGCCACTTCCTCGACTTCCCTGTACGACATGACGTCTATCTTCACCACAGAAGTAGAGCGGATAAAATTTAAATAAAATCACGGTCAATGTTATTATTACTAGTAGGCCTTACATATAAACAATATTAAAATAATAAGTTCACATACCTACACACTTTATGTACAGGTAATAATCCAAAAATGCATTTCAACTTAGTCGTTACATTGTACGTAGTCATACGTACCATGCTTTCAAGACACATTGATTTTATTTATTTTATGTATACATGTAAATGTAACTATAAATATAACCTTTTCATTTATAAGAGCAGTTGGTGACCCACAATCAGTTAGGTACATGAAAATAAATTAACCTAAACGCTTCACCATCGATGTGTTCAAACATTAAATAACACAAATACTTATTAAAAAAACTTACTTATTACTTAAACTAAATACCTAATAAACAACTAAAATATAATTAAAATAGACACTAACACACAATTAGGTTGCGTCTTTGTAAAGCCCAAAAGAAGTGCATTTAAATCTGAGGAATGTGATTGGAGAACGGATAGCCGGAACGCAACTGATAGAGAGGCAACTACGTGCAACCCATTTTTTTTCTCCCATCAGTTACGTTTCGTCAAATTTACATTAGTATGAAAGCCATTTTTTTTACAAACTGTAAATTTTTCAGAATAATTATAAAACAAATCTGACCTAACCTAATGGGGCCTTTAAAACGATGTCGAGAACGGCACATCCCATCCCAAGCCATGTTGGGAATTAAAAGTAGCAATATACTACACTCAAACTGATCGTCGGGCACCAATGGTTAGCGTCGGCCGTGGACCGTCGGGTTACCTATCATAATCCCGAATTTTCATTTGCCCGAAAGCTATTTATTCCAAAACTATTAATATTTCAAAATAATTATAAAACAAACCTAACCTAACCTAACGGGTTCTTTACAACGACGTTTATAAAGTCCTGAAAATATATTATGAATAGTTTTGGAATAAATAGCTTTCGGGCAAATGAAAATTCGGGCATACGAAATTTCGGACAAATGAAAATTCGGGATTATGATAGGTTACCCCGCTGGATTCATAAAAAAATTTGACGACGCGCTTGGTACAGTTTGTAGTGCAGCTGCCTACTGAGCCGGCATTCCAGGGTTCAAATCCCGACAAGGGCAAATATTTGTGTGATGACCTCGACAATTCCTACGTGGGTCGTGGGTATCTTTATATGTATTTGTATATTATTTATATCGTCGTCTAGTACCCATAGTACAAGCATTGATTGCTTGGTTTTGAACTAGATCGATTTGTGTTGGATTGTCCCTTAATATATATGTCGGGGACGGGTCTGGATGGCCGGTGTGGTGTGGCACATTAGATGAGCTAATCGACATAGTTGTGGACGAGGAGGTAGTTGCGAGCAAGATGAAACAATACGGATGCAATTAACTTGATTTATTCCTTATACAATGAAGCACAAAATAACAGTTCCTGGCACAGAGGTCTGTAAGCTAGGTTATCAAAGTCTCACAATAGTCTTTATTAAATTAACACAGTATTGTTGAGTTGTAACGTTTCACTGATTCTAACTTGGTATAGCACAACGAAACGGGACAGTTCCAAGGCAGTAGCGCACTCGACGGTGGCCCAGAGTTAAGTGTCGGTGGGCGTTCGCTGAGTGAACCGCCAAGACTCTGTCTAGCGCGCCAAAACAGGTTCAAGGGGGCGCCACTGTCGCCTTCCGATGGCGCGCCGGCTTCGTTGAGCTACCGTACTCATGACCGTCTCCGACATATTATATACTAGCTGTGCCCCGCGGTGTTACCCGCTTATCCCACGGGAACACTAAATTTATTCGGGATGAAAGTATCCTATGTCCTTTCCCGGGACTGAAACTATCTATATACCAAATTTCATCTAAATCGGTTCAGCGGTTTAAGCGTGAAGAGGTAACAGACAGACAGACAGACAGACAGACAGACACACTTTCGCATTTATAATATTAGTATGGATTTTTTTTTATTTTTCGCTGATGTCATACATACTTACGTAACAATAGTATCTGACTTGAAAATGCTGATAGCATCACAATGCCACAGGGTCCAGTTTTAGATATAGATTTTTTTGCACTGAATAAGTTTTTTTTTTTTTTAGGTTCCATTTAGGGCTGTCTACCGAAAGTGCCATCTATTGTCTTAAACATACGGTAGCATATTACACGCAGAGAAAGACGCCAGTGTATGCCTGTTTCCTAGACCTTTCTAAAGCGTTCGATAGAGTCGATTACAACATACTCTGGCAAAAACTTAGTGAAACAGGCATACCAGCTGAATGTGTGAGTGTCTTCAGGTACTGGTATTCAAATCAGGTAAACCAGGTGAGATGGGCCTATGGCTTGTCTGACGAGTACAAATTGGAGTGCGGCGTGAGACAGGGCGGAATTACTTCCCCAAAGTTGTTCAATCTTTATGTGAACGAGCTGATTGAGAGGCTGAGTGGGATGCATGCTGGATGTTATATAGGCGGTACTTGTGTCAATAACATCAGCTATGCCGATGACATGGTCCTGCTCGGTCCCTCAGTTAGTGCGATTGAGCAACTCCTTGCGACTTGCGAATCATACGCTCTGTCTCATGGCCTTCAATACAACTCTAAAAAGAGCGAGATCATGGTGTTTAAAGCAGGTAAAATTAAGCCCTACCATGTACCTCCCATTTTACTAAATAATGTTGCCCTGAATGTTGTAAATAAGGTGAAGTATCTTGGTCATATCTTGACAGATTCTCTAGATGATGACCAGGATATAGAAAGAGAACGAAGGGCGTTGGCGGTTCGCAGTAATATGCTGGCCCGCAGGTTTGCTCGATGCTCTACTGATGTGAAGGTGACGCTGTTTAAGGCGTATAGCCAATCCTTCTACTCGAGCGGCCTGTGGGTTAGATATACGAAACGAGCCTATAACGCCCTTCGTGTTCAATATAATAATGCATTTAGGATGCTGTTGGGACTACCGACGTGGTGTAGTGCATCAGGTATGTTTGCTGAGGCCCGTGTTGACAGTTTTCAAGCAATAATGAGAAAAAAGATTGTCTCACTGTTGACACGGGTTAGGCAGAGCTCCAACAGCATCCTAAGTGACATTACGGCTAGGTTTGACTGCCCCATCCAGAAATTTTGGATAACGCAGGTCAAAGGTGTCGCGGAATTTGTGTTATAGTGTTTAATTTTTTGTGTTGTGTAAGTGTTTGTATTACTAATGTATTTATAAGTATTTTAAGTTTTCGTTGTTACTAACACTATGGATACTTTATCTGAAATAAAGAATTTATTATTTAGTATGTATACGGTGTACGAGCACACTCGACAATATAATATTAAGCTGACGACGCACCTAGCGTATGCGTCACTATCCACTTGATTTGATTTTGTTAGATGTAAATTAGTTCCATTTAGTATTAATTATAATTAATTAATTGTCATTGCATCATTCTTTATCATCTACAAAGTTTTATAACATCACTTGAGTTTAAAACCACACTCATGTTATTATTCTAATGTAACTTTGTTACTCTTGATTTTCTTATCTTTAAACTCACATTAAAACATAATTGCTAAAATAACTTTAACAACTTGTACTACATCCAGCTCGGTACTTCACAGCGTTCAAATAATTATCCAACCTCTTCAGAATAATTAATTCAGTCCTTTCAAATATATTTTCAACTGTTGCTGCCCTAAATCAGAACCAGGTATGTGCTTTCGATTTAAACGAAATGAAGATTATACACGATAGCAACTTTTTGAGAAATCAAGAATTGAGTTTGAAATGATGTAATTATCCACATTTTCACACACGTAAACCTACTTATTTTTTTACAGTGACAAAAAAAAGAAGTAACGCAAAGATTTGTATTTTAGTGGAACAAAAAAGCAATCAAAACATGGCTTTGAGGTTGTTAAGTCAGGCTTTTAATGTAAGTCCATTTTTTGAGATTAAAATCTTATTTTCAAGAAAAAAGTGTGTGTGTCAGCTCCGACGCACGACTGGAGTTTACTCTTCAGGCCAGGCGCGCACCACGATTTTTTTTAGTCGCGCGATAATTTTGTCGCATAAATAAGCGTACTTATGGGTTTATGCAAATTGTGGTGCGCGCACTCTCATATAAATAAACCCATAGACGCTGACGGAACAATTCAGGCCGTCAAAGCATCGGAGGCGTAAGGAATGATAGCCTTGTCACCATCAAAAGATAAAATTTGAGTGACAAGGTCCACCACCCCACACACCGAAGCCAGGAAGGCCGGGAGGCTCACATCTCGCGCGCGACGCACGCCCAAACCACCAGTTCGAATCGGCAGAGAAGCCTGGTCCCATCGACCTTGGTTAAGGGAGACGTTCAGCACCTTTTCCAAACTCTCCTTCAACACGAAGTCAAAGAAGTCTGGACAGGGTGCAGCCAGGCTGGCACGGTGCGCAAGAAATATGTCAGCTTAGGCACGGCAAAGCAAACTCCCAACATAACGAGGGCTACGTGAGCCGAAAGTTCATTCAACCTCTGCGCAGCCATCAGCAGAAGCAGCTTTCTCTCCTCGAAGGCTTCAGGAATGGCTTCTGGGAATATTGGGGACTCCAAGAGGCTGAAAGATCTCGCCGACAACACTTTCAGTCCGGGGAGCAGAGCACTGAATAAGGGGAAAGAATCGTGTGAGTTGGTACTGCAGGGGAAAAATTCGCATTTGCTGAAATTAATATCTAAACCCAGAGCTTTTAAAAGAGGCAGGAGCATGAGCAAGTCTTGTTCCACTTCTTCAGGTTTACCACCTAGGGTACCGTCATCTAGGTACCAGATATTCAATGGGGATTTAACCTCTGAAATTACCTTTTGTATGGCCAGACAGAAAACTAAAGGGCCTAGCGGATCCCCCTGCTGTGCACCAACTTGGGAAAGAACAAGAGGACCATTGTAGAAAAGATTAGAAGCGGAAGAATATATTCTTGGAAAAGGAAGGGGTAGAGTGATGGCACTTTATCCTTCACTTCGGACAGTAAAACATCACGCTCCACTGAGTTAAATGCGTTTTTTAAATCAATTTTAATTAAAACAGATTCTGAGTGTTTGTTATCTACCGAAAAAGCCCGCGTAGCGTGAATTGCAGCCTCGCAGCCCAATCTTGTGCCAAACCCTAATTGGCAAGTTTGCAGATAAGCTGCCATTTCTTCTTTCACTGCACGGCATCCTAGCTTTGCCGTTAAGCGGCGGAAAGCGCTGCCTATGGCAATGGGTCTTATACCACCGTCTTTTTTTGACAGCGCACATAAGGAAGCACCATAAATATAGGGGCAAACTTCAGGGTTTAATTGACCACTGAGCAAAAAATTACAAAGCTTGGCCAGATGTTCCCGGAGCCGAAAACCGGCGTCTCCCGCAGATGCAGACGTAAGCTCCTTAAGATGAACAGGGCGGATACCATCCAAACCGGCGGCCGAACTATTGTTGAAAGAGCTGAGTGCCTGCACCACTTCCTCCGGCTTAACAGTTAAGGCAGAAATAGATATGTCAGGTTCCGGTGGAAGTACCAGCGGCCGGGACGGGGCTGGATGCTTCGACTGCAGCGTAGCTAAAGTCTCAGGGCTCGACGGCGCCACGCCCTCATCCGACATAAGCACTCGCACTGCACCTGAGAGATCCCCTTCATGTACTTTACGCTCAATTGTATTCAGTATGGAGTGTGATCTCAAAGGCGTGGTCTCTGCACCGATGTTCCCACTGTTATCAAAAGAAGCAGAGTTAATATTTCTCTTAACTTTCGTGGTTAAATTGCCCGTGGCCGACGCTTCAGGCGATTTGAGTGCGGAATAGGTAAAAGACAGTAAACTAAACCATTCGAGAGTGCCATTGGAGTCGATACACTTATCAATGAGGTCGCTCAATTTGGCTGCTGCCAAGTTTCGCGCCCCTTTGGGGATATGCCGTAATACACGTACTGACTGCTTTAACGTAGCTAGATCACCAAAATCTAGATGAATGGGGTTGTTACCATGAGCTTGCTGTGAAACCGACAGTCTAGGGTTGGAGGGGATGACTTGGGGAAAATGTTTATGCATGCGCCCTATATGCACTTTAAGTCCATGAGGGGTAAAAGTTCGAGTTGAGTTGGGACAATGGGGACAGCGCAAGGATGAAGAAGGATCACTCATATTTATAACTAACACTTACAAATAAAAGTAAAAAGTACAAGCAATTATAATAAAAAAAGATACAATTTAAAAGCCAACATCAAAAACATAACAATTTCGATTTAAACTTCATAGCTTATTGTCGGTCGGCAAAACTCCCGTCTAGAAAATGAATGGCTCGGTTGTGTTGGATCCTTGATTTATGTATGTATTTATCCTGGAAAGTTTCACGAAATCAAAACCATTCTGCGGCTGAATGCAGGAAAATGAGAGCAGTGGTGATGGAAGAGTATTCACGCCTTCTCTATTTCTAAGCTTAAAGCTGAGTCACAATTAAAGCGGTCTCTCTCTCTACAGCAAGACATCTTCTTCGATCTTAGCACCATACAAGCACGGCTTAAACACCAAGAAAACACGGTCTTTGCATTGCACGTTATAAAAGTTGTAATCTTGGATATCACAAAAATTCGTTAGGTTTGTTTGGGAGCTGAAACGAACACGTATTTTAGCCGATTGTGTGAGGGGCGCTATTGTTTCAAATGCAGCACATTTTACCCGTTAAGCGTAGATTTTATTAAATTTTATTTTATTTATAAAATTTTGTTGACACTCGACATGAAGTTGACATTGACAATTTTATAGTTTGTTTATGTGAACATAATGGTAGTTTAAAAAGTCGTATCTCAGTATACGATCGGGGTAAAAATACGACTTCTTAATTTAGCAGGTTATGCGTTAAGCGTTATAGACTAAGATCCCGATATAAAACGACCTTCACCGAGATGTTTATTTGATGAATGTATTTTATATTTAGTTTAATATGTCAATAAATATATTGCATATGGGTTGCCTAACAATTTTTAGTCCAGGGTATGTTTAGTAAAAAATAAAAATATATTTTTTTTAACATTTCACCGATTTGATTATTAGATAAATTCATAATTAAATATTCTTTAATTTTATTCAGTTTCAATTCAATAATCAGACCGTTGCAAAATGCTAGGTATAGATTTACCTGTTTATATCTGGCTACCCGATAGTTGTGACGGGAAAAGAATAGGCGACCTAACGTTTGCATATTCTATGGGCTTCATACTTTCGATTGGTATAGAATTTATCTAATATTAATCAAACCGGTGAAATGTTTAAAACATTTTTTATTATTATTAATTAAACATACCCTGGACTAAAATTTGTTAGGCAACCCATATGCAATATATTTATTGACATATTAAATTGAATATAAAATACATTTCATCAAATAAACATCTCGGTGAAGGTCATTTTATATCGGGATCTTAGTCTATAACGCTGCAGTTTTTGTTGGCATCTCTTCTCCAAGTAGATGGCAGCGAGGGCAAATGTAAGAATTGATCGTAAACCAGTAAGTGCTGCGAGGTCCAGAAGGGACAGTGCAGCTGCCAAGTGCCAATTCATTTTAGCTGGAGCTTAGACGAGGCTTGGGTTGAAGAATGGGAATCTCATAAAGATTCCTCGAACCCCTTCTCTTTCACTCCTCAAGAGCCTCCTGCTGGATTCAAGGAACCCCGCCGGCTCTGGACCGCCCTAAACCAACTGAGGACGGGAGTGGGAAATTCCGCCTACCACTGGCACAAATGGGGTTGGAGCCCGACCCCAGCTTGTGACTGCGGACACCCTAAACAGACCATCGACCATTTGGTCTGGGAGTGCCCCCTAACTAAATACACAGGCCATTCAGGCGACTTCGAGATCATCTCCAACGCCGCAGCTGTCTACCTGAAACGGGCAAAATTCTAATTATAGGTTTCCTCTCTTTATATATGTCGGAGACGGTTATGAGTATGGAAGCTCAACAAAGCCGGCGCGTCATTGGAAGGCGACAGTAGCGCCCCCTTGAACCTGTTTTGGCGCGCTAGACAGAGTCTTGGCGGTTCACTCAGCCAACGCCGACCACACTTCGCTTTGGGTCACCATCGAGTGCACTACTGCCTTGAAACTGTCCCGTTTCGTTGTGCTATACCAAGTTTAGAGTCAGTCTTATAACCCTGCAATGTGCCTAGTGTTAATTTAATAAAGACTATTCTGTTCGAGACTTTGATAACCTAGCTTACAGACCTCTGTGCCAGGAACTGTTATTTTGTGCTTCATTGTATAAGGAATAAATCAAGTTAATTGCATCCGTATTGTTACATCTTGCTCGCAACTACCTCCTCGTCCACAACTATGTCGATTAGCTGATCTAATGTGCCACACCACACCGGCCATCCAGACCCGTCCCCGAAATCAGAAGTTGGGATAGTATCGACGGGCCCATGAGCGAACACGAAGAATGACGGAACACGAAGCGAATAAAACGGAAGAAAAAAGTTTGTGGTTACTCTTTGAAATACAACGAACTTGACATCACTTAATCAAGAAACAGGAGCTACAAGCGTTTCCGTTATTGAAGCTCGAGCTAACACCGTCACGGAGACCTACAAAACCGTATGAAAACAAATGAAGATTGCACTGTTTAAATTGTTTTCATTGCGAGAGAAACGGACATGAAAAATTCGATTGCTTACTTCGTATAAAAGAAAACTACTACTTACCACCTCGGCGACAAAAGCCAGCAGTCAACAACAAACGACGTCGAAGTTCATTGTTTGCTTCAATAACAGCGGGACACATCGTCAGTCGTAGCACCAGTGGAAGTGACCCAGAAGCGACAGTCAACTACAAGCGACGCGTGGACGTAGGCACTATGGCCTCACCGACACATTTTAAAAACACATCAGGTCAGTCGTTAACTTTTCACTACGATTCCGATATAAGTAGTGTTCACTAATAACAGTGTAGCTAGATGCTGGGGTAGACTTTGAGTCGCACTTATTCAGTTTAGTGGGTATTTGTCAAAAAAAGTATTACCGGGTACAGGTAAAAGCAACCCTCCAAGTAAAAGTTGAATATTGTGTGATAGAAATTAATAATCATTTGAAACAAAGTTTATTGCACGTTTTTCTAACGATTGTTTTCGTAGTGATATAATATGACCGAACGTGAAATGTTTCTACAGAGATTTAGTGTTGATTAATATGACCACTACGCAGTTTACCTACGATTATTAAAAGTTTATCATTTTAAAATTGCGCTGTGAAGGTGCATCAATCATACACGCTTAGAATTATTATTCTAAGCATACACAGTACTTAGTAGTAGGAGCGGCTGGGCTTAGGAACTTGCTTTAATAATCTACCCTCTGTTCATGATTTTCCAATCATTCTGTAGAATTTAATTTTTTGACATCTTGAATAGTTTCTTACTCGGTGTACATTAGCTGGTGTATAGTTTAGCGCCTATAACTTCCGTAAGAACTGGTGAGCCTGAGATTTGTTACTTTGACGATTCTAATGTTACTTTTAACTGTGGTGATCGCCTTAGCCTAAAATATTTAAACTGGAGACACTAATAGGATTAGGAAAATATTAGAACAAGAATTTGAAATTGAAATTTGATTTTTATCATTAATGTTTCATAATCGGTAAAGCCTTGGTAATCCAAAGGTTATCATACAAAGTAAAGTTTGTTATTAAAATGCAAATAATGATTTGATTTAAATCTTTTCTTGCATCTACGTCGTAGATTATTTGTTCACATTAACGAATCATAATTTCAGTGTACCTAACTTTGTTAGATTGATTTGAATTTCCTTTTTTTCGTTGGATTTAAGGTTAGAATGACCGAGCTTTGTGATACTGTGCTTGAAGTTTTTGTTTCAGGAAAAGATACGCGAACTTAGCAGCTAACAGCGAAGCCATGAGTCGTCTGCTTCAGCTGCCGCGGTACGAAACATCGCGTAAAGAACTGCGCGAAGGCGAACAAAAGGGCGCCTTCAACCACGGGGAAGAGGGTTGACGTGTGACGTCACCACACCGCACCATATGAGACAATCTGGTGAGGAGTTCTCATTTTATTGTGATTTGTTTGCCGAGTGATCGCTTATGGACAAGTTGATTTCCAATAAGTTTCATGGCAAACGGGTGTATTACTCAGTGACTATGTAGGACATGTATCAGTCTAGCTAAAATTGTTAGTACTGTGCAGTAAATCGAGTTACTGGAGCGAGCCTATTAGAAATGTTGACATGTAGTATTGTAAATTGCAAGACCATTTGTCATAAATTTGACTTTCGAACGTACAAATACGCTCATGACCGAATCAGGAAAATGCCTCAATTTCAAGTCCCTTTAGAGTTAGATTATTCGAGCGATGATAATGAAGTTGTCGGTTCTTCTGCTAGTCCAAGCACTAGTAACAGAGATCAAGCATCGTGATTTGTTGGCTGCCCGTATTCACCTGTCATAGTCGTAACTGCGGCCATTGGTCGTTCAGAGCGCGGTGCGTGGCGGTGATGCGGCTGAGCCCGGGTCTCTATGAGACTAATTGGCTGACTTGGAGTGGCCCGGGAATCATAGCGATTCTATTCTGCGAAGTTGATTGGGCTCATTGCGTAATGAAGCCCCGGGAGACTGCTGTCTCTAGTAAAGTGAGTTTGTGAAATCACGATTCAAGATGCGATTGTTAATTCAGATTGTTTTGGTGGTCATGACATGTGACTTTGAGACATTTTACCTTGTCAATAGGGTTGACTCGGCGATCAAGGTACCTGTTTTATCGAATGGATTTTTGTTGATTTAAATGTTTTGCTATTCAATAAGGCGAGCCAAAAGGAAGTTAGATGGTGGTACATGGTTTCTAATGTGTTTTCTAAGGTAGAAGTGATAAATAGCTAGTTTTTTTCACAACAAGTAACATTGTAGTACAATCGCATTTAAAACGTATTGCACTTTTGAAAGAATAAGTAATGTTACAATTGGTAATTGGTTGGTATCCTACATACCATAATTCTATTTGAATCTTTTGACATATTGCGGTTATAAAACAAAAACTTTCACTTAGTTGTCAAAATGATTTTTGTGATATTTTTAGTTTTAGTGTCAATAACTATTTGATTCGAAAGGAAAGATGAAGTTTTTGTTTTGTCTTACCATTTTGACGTGTTTGTCAGGAGTGACCGAGCGGATACTGTTTTGGTTGTTGATTGTTTCAGAGCAACACACGAGGACGTGTGTCATCGCCGGATGGCCGTGTCGGAGACGGTCATGAGTATGGAAGCTCAACGAAGCCGGCGCGTCATTGGAAGGCGACAGTAGCGCCCCCTTGAACCTGTTTTGGCGCGCTAGACAGAGTCTTGGCGGTTCACTCAGCCAACGCCGACCACACTTCGCTTTGGGTCACCATCGAGTGCACTACTGCCTTGAAACTGTCCCGTTTCGTTGTGCTATACCAAGTTTAGAGTCAGTCTTATAACCCTGCAATGTGCCTAGTGTTAATTTAATAAAGACTATTCTGTTCGAGACTTTGATAACCTAGCTTACAGACCTCTGTGCCAGGAACTGTTATTTTGTGCTTCATTGTATAAGGAATAAATCAAGTTAATTGCATCCGTATTGTTACATCTTGCTCGCAACTACCTCCTCGTCCACAACTATGTCGATTAGCTCATCTAATGTGCCACACCACACCGGCCATCCAGACCCGTCCCCGAAATATATATAATTTGATTGTTTTTTTACTGATCCAGTGTTTTGTAATGCCATACGATACATAAATAAATAAATAAATAGTCTATAACGCTTAACGCATAACCTGCTAAATTAAGAAGTCGTATTTTTACCCCGATCGTATACTGAGATACGACTTTTTAAATTAGCACGGCAGATACGTTCGATTTTATACCCCATATTTTTCATACCCCGGGCTTATATATGAAAATCGATTCTTAAGGAGTAAACTCCAATAAACTCCAAAAAGTGGCTGAATATGATATTTCCGTGTAAGCTTTAAATGTTGCGCGACAGAGATATATCGCACGCTTAGAAATAAACGGTCTTAACTCAAAACACGATAATTTTGGTAAATTGAGTTTAAAATGTTCGCAATCACCATGCATCTTGTTCATCACAATATTTAGTGGGATTTCATAACTTTAGTTTATTGATATATTATAATTTTGATTGCCTATGGTATCAACTAAAATACTGTTTAAAAAAAAGAACCGATTTATTCGTATTTATGCGTATTATTTACATTTAAAAAAGAAAACAGTCATGATAAGTCACTTTATGAATAATTTTTCGTTTTTTTTTTTAATATTTAAACGGCTTAACTCCTAAAAGAGCTTTTTTCATGTAACCGTGAGATATTAACAAGTACGTTATTTGCATTAATACATTTTAATATAAAAAGATAAAAAAAAATAACAGTTAATTTAGGAATACTGCATTTTAACAAAAAATATCGGTAGGATTATTTGGGTATAAATTAAAAAGCAATATAAATTTTGTTAATTATTTATTTTTATTATAATTATTAGTTATTAAAGAGATCGTTTACAATCAACAGCGCCTTCCATAGTTTCGTATATAGGTATTAAGGCACTTATTTCTCGAGTAGGTATCACAAAAAAAAAAAATATTTTCAGCGTAAATCTTAAAAAAAACTAAATAATACAATCGAAATGTTAACAAAATGTAAAAATTACTTATTGAATTCTAATCTTGGTTTAAGTTTATTCAGCCTTTTAAATCACAAGCCATTAAAGAGATCGTTTACGAACTGGACCTTCCATAGTTATTTATATAGGTATTAAGGCACTTATTAACAAAATGTATTAAGTAGGTACTTACCTACATAATTCTAATCTTGGCCTAAGTTTAATCAGCCTTTAAAATCACAAAAAGAGAACAAGTATAGGTATTGCTATCTTTGTCGAAAGTACTATAACAAGAACTATGAGTATTGTCAGTAGTTAAACATAATTATATAATACTACCTACGTACTTAGCTTCTAGAAAAATATGTTGTCAAAAAAAATCTGAAACAAACTTTTACATCCAAAAATAAAATTGAGGCTTCTAAAAGTAACCAACATTATCATTACTTAGTTTATAAAATTGTGTTATAATAATCATGGTAAAAATTTGGTATAAGGTTCTTTGAAACCAATTCACGTAAATCTTTTTTTTTGTTTGCAGGCAATATTTGTTTTTCACTGTATAAAGTACGTAAACAAATATCAGATATAACAGGCATCTTCTTCCTTTTATTTCGCAGGGACACTTTACAGTACCTATTCGTCTTGAGCGTAAGAATTTTTGTAGAAGAATACAAATGGATCTTCCTTGGTGAATTTCAAAATTTTGATCTCATTCCACACAACGGTTTCACCGTCATCATTGATATTGAAGTTGTAGCCCCATTCCTCTTGCAATTTACGCAAGTCTTTAAAGAAATCATAGGTTAATTCATGAACTACAAACGGTTTCTTAGATTTTTTTGCATTTTTTATTAAGGAAATATATTGATGCGGAGAGTAAATGGGTCCCGATTTTCTATTTTTCTTAATCTCCTTTTCAATTAAGCTGTGTACATTGTCAGCTTCATTTTGGGTGTGGCCTTTAATTAGAAATTTGTGTGTTATTGTTTTTATTTTATCCAATGAATTAAGTGCATACAAATACATGGTAGTGATATATTTATTTTTGTTTTGACCGCAACAGTTGTCTGAGTAAAAAATTATATCAGTTTCATCCTCCGTGTTGTGATAAACAACGTCATGTAGGTAGTGATAAATGCAAGAACCTATTTCACTGGACCCTCTCTTACCATCAGTTTCACTCCAGAAATAGCAATGGACATTTTCGTACGCTGTATACTCTTTATTTTTTCGAGGCTGGTTTTGAAGAGTGCCGTCTTTTTTAGCAAGCTCAGTCAAAGTAAAATTATAGTTATTCAGCTTTGACCTGTAATAAAAGGAAGAAGTGTCACCGTTAGGACATTGCATCACCGCTTGCAAATCGTACACAACTACTTTGTTGGTTTCAGATATATTTCGACGATCTGCATCTTTCTCAATACGGGCTAGTTGTTTTTCGCTCAAATGAAGCTCAAAATTTTGTTGCAATTTTTCCTTTTCAGCAGAAGTAGCATTTTGGTATTCCACACACACGTCACATAAATCTTTTTTAGGTTGAAAGAAACCTATATTGAATTCGGTTGTAAAATTTTTATAATAAGAACAATACTTTCCGGCGTGTTTACCTTTTTCAACTTGTTGAATTTCGAAATCATTATATAAATCTACAATCGTTTTTGACCCATCGATATAATATTCCCTAGACGAGGAATTTCGTATGAAATGCGATTCAATGCGAGGTATAGAATTGATATGCTCCTTTATATCGTTTACCAACTCTTCTGAATTTTTTTTATGGTTCTCGTGTTTACCTCTAAAATCTTCTTGAACCATGCCATTTGCATCATACTTGGTCTTTGTTGTTTGAATCATTCGATCAGTTATATCCAACGTGTTTTTGAAGAAGGTTTTACAGACCCGAATTCTTTTATGATCAACTGTAAAGTAATATGCTTTATTATAACTTCTTGGATTTTCAGCGTTTGTATATCTATACTTAGGTTGAATATCCACCATGCATGAACCAATAAATGCTCTTTGCTTGTATAAATCGGCCAACTGCCAGAAAACTTGAAATAAGTTCATTCGCGAATCTTCACTTATATGATCAGAGCATTTAAGTCTGCACCTATCACTGCACGGAGCTTTTAGACTGCGACCGGGAAACGATTTGGATGAAGCAGAGACTGACGTGTATGGTTGTCCACTATTTCGTAGCGCCTGTACTTTGTTTTGTTTCCAGTTTTGCGGATTGCGTGTTTTTTTTCTTCCTCTTTTTTTAATATTATTGGAACTCGCACAATCGGAAGAAGCGTTGTCTGAATCTGAGGAAGAACTGGATGAAGAACTGCTACTGGATGAAGAACTGCTACTGGACGAAGACCCATTTGACGATGATTCAGCTATAACTCTTGGGGGAATATGTAACAAACCGTTAGTGGTATAGGTTGGATCTGAATCACTTAGGTCGACATCACTTTCTCCTGAATTTATGGGCGAATATACGTAACTTGGGCCTGGCTCTTCAGCTCGGATCGCGTGCGAATGACGTCGGTGCCTGAGTAAATTGGGATTTAAGTCAAATACGTGTTCGGTAGAAGAATGCTCAATAACGTCAAGTTCATCTTCTGTAGTATTGTTTTGAATATGAAACGTCGTCGACTGGCTTGCAGTCATATTAGCCGTCTGTAACAAATATGTAATAATTAAATAAATTGAAGACAGGTGTAGGTACATACATTGATTTATATCGTAGGGTGCTTACGTAATCATTTCCATTTGGAGTATTTAGCGTCTTTGCATGAATGGCTTCTGTTCGTTGTTTGTCCTCTTGACTACTACATCCATGTTTTGCCAGCTCCATCTAGAAACAATACAGTGAAAGTAAATAATGTATCCTAAAATAGTTTAATAGATTGTCTAATGTTTAATCATGTCTAATTCCACTATAAATCATAAAGACTACCTTATACAGCAATACTATAAAATTAATTTGTTATTATTTACCCGAGAATCACTGTTTTCGTGAAAATCCTCTTCTTTTTTTCGTTTTTCTACACTGACACCAGCAAGCCGCATCATTTCTTTGACTCTTTTACTCATGCTAAAACCGTAATGTATGTTAGATAACAAATTTTATTTGACGCAGGTGAATAAGAAACCGTTATAATTAAAAATAATAAAAAAAACATCAGAGCTAATTTTACAATATATGGACACATTATCAAATGGTAATAAATATTTCTATAATCTATTTTAATAAAAAGATTCGTTTAGAAATAATTACAGTACTCTGCCTTACTGTACATTAATAAATAGAACCATTCTTAGATAGTTAAACAAGTATCAAACATTATTTTGTATAAAAACGAAGTAATCTCAATTAAATCACCTATTTGCATTGTACGATTTTATACTAAAACGTGCTAACTCCAAATATGCTTACCTTTGATAAACGATCCTTCAATAAACTGACGTGATTATTAATCCAATAGCGAATTATCTCTGATTGTGCCACGAGTGCGACGTCTTGCTCGCAAAACCGTTGGAATATAACTGAAGTTAGCTGTTTTAGCTCAAAACGAAATTCGCAGCTTAGATAAAAATAAAACGCAGCAAATCCTGCTATCTCTTTTTATCACGCGATTTCGGCCGCTCTTAGAAAGGGACCCAATAATGCAACTAGTAATAGACCATTTTATCATAAATACATGATTTTTACCAATTTTGAGTTAGGCCCGTTTATTACTAAGCGTGCGATATATTATATCGACGGCAAAAAGCGGAAACACCAATGAATTCCCTTGGCGTTTATTACGTTTCCGCTTTTTGCCGCGATATACACGATGATTTTTATACGGTGATCAGGAGTAGAAAAATATTAATATTTAGCTAAAATTAAACTTAATACGCGAGGTCTCGCGCAATTACCTCACTGTTAAATTAATTAAAAGTTAAAACATAATTTAAACTAATAACCACTAGATACATAGTCATCCTACATAAATTATTGAAGTACGATACCTACGTCAAGTGTCATCGCTTTGGCGGGAAATTTTACGAAATTTTCTACGACTTTGTTTATGTAATAATGACAATGACAATGACAAGCTATTACTCTTAATTGTCATTCCCATCAAATTATTAAAGAGGTTGTCAGCCACAGACAACCCCCACTAGACGGAGCATGTAAAGCACATGTAAGGCGACCCGAGCGCACCAACGGTATGGTACGGCAAAACATTAAAGTATCAACACGGCGAGGCGGCCGCCGTTTAGTTGCGTCCATGTTTATGAGGTCTCTCTACACCACTTAACACTACAATTTACCATGTTATTTATTTAATTTCTTTTTTCGTTGACGTACGCATGGATCATAAACAAGGACGCAACTAAACGGTGGCCGCCGTGTTCATACTTTAATGTTCTGCCGTACCATATCGTTGGTGCGCGCGGGTCGCCTTACATGCTCCGTCTAGTGGGGGTGGTCTGTGTTGTCAGCACACCGATACAGATTAGTTCGGTGACAAGGAATTTAAGACAAAATTGGTTTCAGTATAAAAATTATCATAGAAAAATAAAAGTTTGTTTTCATGTAATTACGACTTCAATGTGACCGCCATCAATTACTGAGTTAGAAAAGTTGGTACCTGATCACCAATCAATAATCATCGTGTATATATTGACGACGCGTTTGGCGCAGTTTGCAGTCACCTGCCTACTGAGCCGGCGGTCCCGGGTTCGAATCCCGGCCAGGGCAAATATTTGTGTGATGAACTCGAATATTTGTTCTTGGGTCATGGATGTTTTATTGCAAGAAAAACTTAACTTATAACAAAGAAATAGTAATAAAAATAATAATGTGTAGCATAAAGTTATAAAACACATCTCTGCAAGTTGCAGTTTAGCTAGTGCTGCGAACTGGGAATGGCTGCTCCGTCGTCAAACCCCAACAGTTTCGCTGCAGGTTTGAATTTGTGACGTGTGCCTCGTATGCACATACTGGAGGCTCGAATTATAGCAGTGCATATCCTTGTTCTAAGCCAACCCAGTATCGTACTCAGCGATTTGTTCCAACGGTCCGAGAGGGCTTCGCCTAAGTGTTTGACGAAGGAGGCCATCTGTGGTGCGAATATGCCATCGACAGAGGTCACGAGGGGGGTGAAAGTAGCATGTTTCACTTCGCAGGCAGCAGAGTATTTTCTTTGTTTTTCAGTCTCAGCAGATTTTAGGACAGAAGTGACATGACGTGCAATGTAAGAGGGAGCGTCGGTGTCTACGACACGGATATCGAATAACGCCTCTCTCTGTGCATTCCATACGCCACGGCAGGATAAGTCACCGCGTAATCCAAGGTCACCTTCTGTGATTATAGGTTCTATTGTGATGTTGCCCCATGGGTCATGGATGTTGTCTATATATGTATTTATATATTATGTATATCGTCGTCTAGTACCCATAGTACAAGCTTTGCTTAGTTTGGGGCTAGGTCGATTTGTGTAAGATGGTCCCGTTTCGGTCCCGTGTCAACGTTTTTTGTTGTAGTATTAAAAGTAGGTAAGTATCATATAAATTGATAAAATAATCTAACAAATTTGTTAAATTATTTTAGCAATTTATAATCAAGCAAGGGTTGTAAAATGATTAAATCACATGCATAGCAAAGGAATCATATTTATTCAGTTTAGTAAACTGAGAGAAAGTAAAGTAGTTGTTTTATATATCTATTTCTATATTTATATTGTTGCGATATATTAACGGAGTTTCTAGTTGAGGAAAATAAGTTATGCAATAAAAACTTATGCAAAAAAAAATAGTTACCTACTCGATTTTGATATGAAGCAGCCGAACTTCGGGCGTATTCGGACGAGTTCGGACTCGGTCGGGCCACGAGTAATTTTCTACTTGGACGATTACAATACTCGGGTAATCTTATTTAAGGAGATACGCGTTCAGGAATATTTCTATTGTTGGTTTGTTTTATTACTGGCCTGCGATGAAGGCTGTATTAAATGTTTGTCCAAGTAGCTAAATTAAATTGTGAGAGAATTAATTTAATACATAATTGGTATTATGCTTGGAATATTATGGTTTCTGTTAAGCATATTAAATTAAAATTAAAATATTGTTTGTGGACTATTGTATAGAAAGTAAGGTTTATAGCAAAACACGGTAACGTTGTGTATTATTACGCCCTGATGTGGAACTCTACGTTGTGCAACGTTGAAATTCACGTCACGGTGATGTAGCGTAGAACGTCACGATAACTATCTATGCGTATCATCCAATGGTACTGTAAGAGAGTGACGGGCAATGCTATGTTCCGCGACAAGGACTATGAGTGATCTTTTACTTATCACAACTGTCTCAGATCTGTTGTCCATGTCATTATACCCATTAGCATTTTGGAAACGGATGAATAATTTTCTTCTTTCACGCCTCTTTAAATATCTAATATAGCGGCAACTTGAGCAGTACAAATAACATGAGTAATACAAAGCATCAAGATCATTATAGTTGACACACAATATAGATGACATTCACTCGTTAATAAAATACATGTGTTATTGAAACTCATCGATCCTGGCAATCATTATTTAGATCTACCAAGGTCTGTATGGCGACAACTCTAGCGTCCGGCAAGGGCGTGAATTGACATCATTACGAGTGACAGCCCTACAACTGGTCTAATATGGCCACACTGTCACAGGGTAACACCAATGATAGAAAAAATATTTATTGCTAATTTACAGATCCCGTACGTAAATAATTTCACACCAGTCTACTTTTTTTGCTCTTTGATCTTTAATGATATGTTTTTTAACTCGTTGCACGTTGGCTGTTGTTGTGTGACAGGACGAAGCGAAAGCAAACATTTTAAAAAAGCAGATCCCCTCTTCGGACGGGACAAACCCTAAAAGCATGATGATAATCCTTTTAGTTAAGTGAATTAACAATGCAACAACAAATTATTTACAGATCTTCGAAAACGATAACCCTCCTTTACGCCATTTGAAAAAAAAAAAATATATATTTTGCCAAGTGTAGTGATAGCCCTAGCGCGAGTTACAGTAGCAGTGCAAAGTGGTATCATTACGATCGACAGCCCTACAGCCTGATAGGGCTACGCTGAGGAGATAGCAATGAGCAACGTATTTGTCAGCTATACATTTATTACATGTAGTATAACAAACCCTAGTGACAGCGGCACCGCAATGTGACATCATTACGATGGGTTACCCTCATCTGGCAGAATAATATTGGTCAGATATACACTTCGCATAACACGTTTCGCAGAAACACTTTCGGTCGAATGGCATAAAGGTATAGTTGGCATTACTACTACCTCGCAAACGACACATTTTGCAGCACATTGTTTTGTAGAATATCTCTTTGGCCGACTTTTGTTTAGCATAATTTTATGTACCATAATAATCCTATAGCATACGATTACAGTAGCATAAATATTTTCTACTAGCAGAAAAGTGCGTTAAGTAAACTTTACGTAGTAGAATGTAAGTACCGTTAGGTACGACGACAAGCGGTTCGAGGAGCAGTGTTAGGTATCTTGCCGCCGCGGGGCAACTGCCACTAAATTTTTAATTACAACAATTGTAATGCATAAATTAGGTCCTGATTCCACCTTAGGGCAGGTCCGACTTGGATTAGGTTAGGTACGACGACGAGCGAAGCGAGGAGGAGTGTTAGGTTGAACTGAGACCCTAACGAGCTAGCGAGCCGCGCGGCATCGGCCGGCTACTATACCACTCCATGGACAAAATGTGTAATCACAACAATTTGTAATACATAAATAAGGTACTGATTGCACCTTAGGGCAGGTCCGACTTGGATTAGGTTAGGTACGACGACGAGCGAAGCGAGGAGGAGTGTTAGGTTGAACTGAGACCCTAACGAGCGAGCGAAGCGAGCGAGCCGCGCGGTATCGGCCGGCTACCATACCACTCCATGGACAAAATGTGTAATCACAACAATTTGTAATGCATAAATTTGGTACTGATTGCACCTTAGGGCAGGTCCGACTTGGATTAGGTTAGGTGTTCCGCATATGTCCTGTACAACAAGATAAGACAATGAAGTCTATCTTGGAATCAAAATTGTATTCGGCTTGACAACTTTATGCCGCCTAAAATATTATGCAAAAAAATTATTTGCGAAAGTACTATTCGTTTAGAAGACTGTTATGCTCATCCACATTATGCCAATATAAGATTCGGTATTATAAAAATCTGCGAAATGATTTATGCCAAAGCATTACTCTGCGTAACATGTTTCTGCCAAACGTTACTTCTGCCAAGTATCGTTATGCAAGACCAATATATGTCAAAAAAGTTTCTACAAGATAATAGTGAACCCATTACGATCGACAACCCTACAGCCTGATAGGGCCATGCTGAGGTGGAAACAATGAGCGACGTATTCGTCAGCTATATGAGTCACTTGTGAGATAAACTCTAATGACATAGCCGGTCCATAAAATTCTATCATTGTATTAAAAAATCATATATTATATTTAATTGAATAGAATACAGGGAAAATATACCCATACTCTATATAAAATTATATATCTGTACATTGCCGTTGCTATTTCCATTTTTAGTTAGTATGTAATGTATGTGACGTTGACGGCTTCATCACGCTAAGATGGCTAGATGAATTTCAACTATTTAGGTACACAGATTTCTGCTTATCTACTAATCAAATACAGATAAGAAAAAAAGAGTATTGCGACTTTCCTGCTCCGTGGTAGAAAACTGCCTCCAATTTAAATAATAATAAACCACATAATATATTCTAGCAAGACAACATAACCACTTATATTTTATAAATAAGTAATATTAGTGTAGTGGCAACCCTAGCACCGAGGGTGACAATGGCCGCGTGAAGTGGCGTTATTACAATTGACAGCCCTACCGTGGTGTGGGTGTCATTCAGCTATTCAGCGATGAGCTGGCTAAATAAACTGAGTTTGTTCTATTTCACCACAATATGTATTAGGCAACGTGAAGTTAAAAACTGACATTATCGCCATCATATCAACCAAAAAACGATCTCTGCTCTACCGACCGAGCACCGTTCATATTTGTCTTTTACCGGTCAATTATATATTTTTCTAAAACATGCAACGAGATATGCATGAATATGAGTCACCCTTGTTACTCGAAATAAACAATTTCATTGATTCAATATCGTCATAACGTGCGTAACAAGTATCACGTTTCGGGCGGAACAACTCGAAAGAACTGTAAAGGAATTTCATACAAAATTGAAAGCCTAAGCCGGGAAGTATTTTTTTTTAAACATGGCCATGGTCTGTGTTCCTGAGCAGGCGAAACAGCTGTTGTTTTTTTTTGTTGAGTATTGAATTTTTATATTTTATTAAATTATGTTTTATTAAAAGCACTATACACGCCTAGCCGTAAAGGGGCTTGCCGGCTTCGTATCACTGTCCGGCCTCGCGATCTGTAGTACTATCTTTATTTAGAAATAATATTAAAAGCCGGTCGCGGAATTAGTGAATACGCTCGTCGATTATATCCATACTGTCACGAGAGCAACGCCCGACACCAGTAATGTCAGCTCCACGCGACCTGTATCCAGGCTGCACGTGACAGCGAGCTCAAACGGTTTTTACATATTAGATTGAGTTTAGACTCGATTTGTGAAACTGTATCGAGGTCCATGGATAATTTGTGAATTCGTTTAACCTAGATTTTTTATCGGCCTATTTTTTCAATATTTGGAATTCTGCAAATAGGCACATAATATACAACAGAAGAACCTCTCTTTTGATTTCGGCAAATAATACCTTAGAACTATAATTGTGTGTCGCTACGACTGACTGCAAACGCGCGTTGATTATGTCCGAACGGAGGAGCAAAGACAGTCGCGAAACTGCTGAATACAATTATAAGAGCCACAACTGACACCAGTAATGTCAGATGCATGAGACCTGAGTCTGTTCGGGCTGGGCATTGATCACGCCTAAATGGCTGGACCGATATCAACCATTTTAAGCACACTGGTAGCCAAGCATCCAGGGCCCCCTTGATGGTTGCGTTTTTCACGTGATAAATAAGTGACAAAGCATCTGTCACTCACACTCGCACTTGTCAAAACGTGACGGATTCTTTGTCACTTATTTATCGCGTGATAAAATCCACTCAACCATCATAGGCCCGCAGAGATAGTTATAGAATACTGTTACGAGCGTGGGGTTCGTATTTGATAGAAGCACAAATTAATCCACTAAATAAAACACTCACTTTATTACCCAAATTACGTACGGACAATTCACACGAACTGTACTTAAAATCCACTAATTAAAACACACACACACTATTTCACAAATTATGCACTCACTATTCACACGAACTGTACTTAAGCGCACTAATCACTCAAGAGTCTTTCTCTCCGATTATCCTTGTACTAGCTCTCGATCGCAGTTAGAATGTAACTAACTCGCGCCGGCCGTCGGTGCCTTATATATCCCGCGGAACCGCTTTCTCGATGCGTTGTCCACACATATCGCGAATATTCTAGTAAGGTCCAGCGTAAGGGCCGAGAACATTCGAGGCCATATATGTCTCTCTCTAATGGTGCACTCTCTGTCACTCCCTTCTCGAATGTTCCGAGTATAGCTATCTCTTTCTAGTAGTCCTATCTCTGTCACACACTTCTCGAATGTTCCGAGTATAGCTATCTCATTCTACTAGTGCTATCTCTGTCACTCCTACGGGATATTTCGCCATATAACGATTTGTGCTTCAGAGGCCCATAAGGGGTCCTGAAAACGGGTTTTCAGGTTATGGCGTCATCTTATAGAGGGTGCCTTGAAACGGACTGAAAACATGTTTCAGGCGCCTGAAAACGACGGCAACTTGGGTGAAATTTCGATCTTTAGATATGTGATAGAGCAACTTCTGAAACGGCCTGAAATGATTTTTCAGCCTGCTGAAAACGCCTCTAAAGCACTGAAATTGACGTTCGAAGTTTTTGACCTAACCTACCGGCGTAACACTGCCCCCTCCTAAGACATGCTCGTCCCGAGCATCATTATTTCCGTGGTATCTAGCCAGCCGGTCAACGTGAACGATCTTGCTGGGACTACGAGGATTCCGCTGAATTCGATACGTGACGTCGTTTATTTTAGTGACTACCTTGTAAGGCCCCTCCCAATTTGGAGACAGTTTCGGGGATTTTCCCACTCGTCGCATAGGGTTATGTAGCCACACCAACGAACCTTCCTCAAAACCCACTTGATAAGACTTCCGGTCATATCGGGTTTTCATCTTTATGCTAGCGTGGAGCCCGTGTTCACGTCAACATCATCAATCCGATCCCTCAAATCACTCGCATATTCTGTGATAGATCTCGGTGTATCAGGCGGACGTCCAGTCAGGAGATCTGCAGGCAAACGGAGTTCTCTTCCAAAATTCGCATACGATGGAGTAACTGCCGTACTTTCGTGAGTTGCCGACCTATAAGACAACAGAAAGAGGGGGATATGCCGATCCCAATCTTTTTGGTGACTCTCAACGACCTTGGCTAGATGTCTCTCCAGTGTCTGGTTAAATCTCTCGACCATTCCATCCGACTGTGGATGATACGCCGTAGTCCTTGTCTTGTGAATTCCCATTATGCGACAAGTCTCCTGAAAGACCGTAGATTCGAAGTTTCTACCTTGATCACTGTGGATTTCAAGAGGAACCCCAAACCGGCAGAATACTTCGTTCACTAATTTTTCAGCTATGGTTACCGCTTCTTGATTTGGAATGGCAAATACTTCAGGCCACTTCGTGAAGTAATCCATCACGACAAGAATGTACTTGTTTCCAGAGTCAGATGCTGGGAATGGTCCTGCGACGTCTAATGGAACCCTTTCCCAAGGGGCTCCAACGTTGTACAACTTGAGTGTTCCTCGGCTACGGGTATGCGGTCCCTTGACTGATGCACAGTTAACGCACCTTTTGCACCAGTTTTCAACATCTTCTCGGCAGTGAATCCAATAAAAGCGTTGCCGAATTTTCATTAGGGTCCTTTTTACTCCAAGGTGTCCACCGGATGCTCCATCGTGAAAGCTTCTCAAAACATCTTTCACCCTTTTCTTTGGGACAACGACTTGTAGGTGAGCATCCTTCCCATTTGTTGATTCCCATTTTCTACATAGAACGCCATTATGCATAACCAAACTATCCCATTGTGCCCAGTAGCTTTTTGTTACCGCACTCATCGGAGCTACATCACACCATCTTGGTTTGGGCACACCCGCACTAACCCATTCAAAAATGGGTCTCACATCTGGGTCCTCTTGTTGCGCTTGCTGCATGATTTCATCACTCCACTCATCGCTGACGGTATCAGTTCTTATCATTCGAACACATTCCTTGTCTTCTTGTTTTGAGCAATGCTTACAGTCGTCCGCACAAGGTCTTCGTGATAGTCCGTCAGCATTTCCATGTGATTTCCCACTACGGTGTTCGATGATGAAATCATATTCCTGCAGTTGTTCAATCCATCTTGCCACTTGTCCTTCAGGGTTTTTAAATTCTAGCAACCACTTCAAAGCAGCATGGTCAGTTCTGATACGAAACTTTCTGCCCAATAGGTATTTGCTAAAATGCTGTAACGTTTTGACAACTGCTAGCAATTCCCTCCGAGTGACACAATAATTCCTCTCTGGTTTCGACAATGACTTGCTGAAGTATGCAATCACAACTTCATTATCTCCTATCTTCTGTGACAAGACACCTCCAATTCCAGTGTTGCTAGCGTCTGTGTCCACAATGAAATCCACTTCCGGGTCTGGATACCCCAATATTGGCGTTTCACAAAGTCTTCCTTTAAGCTCGTTGAAACTTGACTTACATTGTTCGTTCCAGTCAAATGATCGTTTTTCTTCCGTTAGTTGATGCAAAGGCTTTGCTATATCCGAGAAGTTCTTCACAAAACGTCTGTAGTATGAGCAAAGCCCCAAAAAGGCACGTACTGCAGTCTTGTCTTTTGGCGTCGGCCAATCCTTCACGGCGCTAATCTTCTCAGGATCTGTCTGGATGCCGTCCTTTGAAATCACGTGTCCCAAGTAATTCACTTTACGTTTGAAAAACGAGCATTTCTTCGGACTGAGTTTCAGATTTGCCCCTCGTAGTTTGTCTAGCACCTGCTCCAATTTATTCAAGTGGTCATCGAAGTCTCTACCAACGATAATGATGTCATCTAAATAGACCAAGCAAGTTTCTCCTAGAAGTCCAGCTAATATTTGTTCCATTAATCTTTCAAATGTGGCTGGTGCATTACACAGTCCAAATGGCATAACATTGAACTGCCAGAGTCCCTTGCCAGTAGAGAAGGCCGTCTTCTCTTTATCCTTGTCCTTGATTTCGACTTGCCAATAGCCACTTTTCAGATCCAACGTTGAAAACCATTTCATTCCGTTCAACGTGTCTAAGGTGTCGTCGATTCGAGGAAGTGGGTAGCTGTCCTTCTTGGTCACATCATTAAGTCGACGGTAGTCAATACAGAATCTCATGGTGCCGTCCTTCTTCTTAACCAAAACTACGGGAGAACACCACGGGCTTGTTGAAGGTTCAATCACTCCGCTTCTTCGCATTTCCTCGATCATGCCCTCAACCTCCTTCTCCCGAGCTACTGGAACTCTTCGAGGGCGCTGTCGGATAGGCATGGTTTCCCCAGTGTCGATCTCATGCTGGACCACTCCAGTTCTTCCAATATCATCGTCATGCGTAGAAAAGACATTGCGATAACGCAGCAGTAAGCTACGCGCCTTAAGGAGTTCCTCCTTGGTAAGGCCCTTCATGGAGTCGTTCAGTAACTTTTCAACATCCACTGAAGGCTTAACATGCCCAGGTCTCACATTTACCTCAGATTCCCTACAGCCTCTTATCCAAGAAATTTCTTCGCATGATCCTACCAGCGTTCCTTTATTGAGGACGCATTCCGTGTCGCTTGGATTAAGGATCCGTACAAGTGCTGTAGATGCCGTGGTTACCATTGTACGGGCTGTTATCCACGGTTTATCAGCATCCAACCTCTCCACCATCACACAGCGGTGAGATTGCGGCCTTGTGGAGTTCGGCAATTTCACTGGAACTAAAACCTGCGACCTTGGTTGAAGAATGGTTCTCCTGGTACAGTAAACATTTCCATTTACTCCCCCTTGTATAGGAGTCTCATCAACTCCAAACTTTAGAACTCCAACCTTCAAGTCGATTTTACAGTCATATCTCCTCATAAAATCCAATCCAATAATGCAGTCGTCCACGATGTTAGCAACGATCACTTTATGCCAGTATTCTTTTTCACCTATTTTTACAGCTAACTCTCGCTCTCCTTGGACGGAAATGTAGTGGCCGGTAGCGGTCTGCAGCTGGAGATGCCTAGGTCGGACTAGATGATCTCCGGTCAGGTGTTTCAGTAGCCGTGAGCTGATCACCGTCCGAGAAGCTCCGGTGTCTATGGTAAGGAGACATGGTATTCCACCAATTTCTCCTTTGAAGACCAGACTATTCCCGTCGTTCGCCTGTGAGATCATAATTGGGACATTTCGACCACCAGCCAGCACTCGTCCCATAGTCCTGGCTTTTATTCGTTTCCCTGTTGGGGCTCTGACTGCACAGAGCCTATTGCCCTTGCCATTGGAGCGGGATCTCTGTCCCTCCTATTTCTTTTCGGACAGCCTGACTGCAGGTGACCACGTTCTCCACATTGATAACAACGTGGCCCGAACTCGCGGCGGGAATCTACCGGCTTCGTAGTCGACATTTCGCGCACCCTGAAAGGCCTGGATGAGTCCTGTCGTACAGCTTCCACCTCGAGAGCGTGGGCTACTGCATCTTTCAGGCTGCCGTGATGTCCCAATCGCACGGCTGCCCTAACTTCCAGATCCCGGATCCCATCGATGAAGGCCTGCACCAGCATACTGTCCACAAAGGATGCTGACGTCCGTTGATAGGCCTTCCTGACCAACTTTTCGATTTCCAGGGCCCACTGTTGCAAGGACTCGTTACGTCCTTGAGTCCTGTCCTTTAACTGAGCCCGGTATACATGCTCCAGGTGACCGTCGCCATATCGTGCCTCCAAGGCTTCTAGAAGGCGGTCGTACGTCCGGTCGCTACCCAGAGCTTCGAGTATGGTAAGGGCCTCGTCGCGCAGTGCCAACGTCAGTGCTGTCCTGGCTTGCTCCTTGCTCCAGCCATTAGCCTGGGAAACAGACTCGAACTGCAGTTTGTAGGCGGTCCACGATGAGGTACCATCAAAAGGAGGTACCTTGAACCTGCCGCCTCCCGCCACTGATGCGTCGGGTAAACAGGTGCTTGTACCATTCGCCACTTTTACTTCTAGTTTCTGGAGGCGGTTCTTGTAGGCTTCCACATCCTCATTGATCTTTTCCTTGAAGCCCTCGATTTTATTATCGACCTCATGGACTCGAGTTTCAAGTTTTATATCCATATCGGCCAGTTTTTCTTGAACCTCGAACAATTCTTTCCGCCATTCAGTCGTAGACTCGTGTACCTCACGAAGCATTCGTGCCTGTTCCTCCTGGTATTCTTTTTGTACTCGAAGCTCTTTCTGAAGGATTCGAGCCTGTTCCTCTTTTTGTTCCCGAAGCTCGTTCTTGAGGATTCGAGCCTGTTCCTCCTGTTTCCTTGACTGTTCCTTTAGTTCTCTCGCCTGATCCTTTAGGAGGACGAAGATGGCGTTAAGGTCCACCCCCTGTGCAGCTGGAGCAGGTGACTCCGACATACCAGGCGTCGAGTCCCCCGATCCAGATGTTTGGCTTCGCGTCGTCACTCCTTTCAGCTCGGTTTCTCGTGGCATTAACGGCATTTTCTATCCGCACTTCTGACACCAAATGTTACGAGCGTGGGGTTCGTATTTGATAGAAAAGCACAAATTAATCCACTAAATAAAACACTCACTTTATTACCCAAATTACGTACTGACAATTCACACGAACTGTACTTAAAATCCACTAATTAAAACACACACACACTATTTCACAAATTATGCACTCACTATTCACACGAACTGTACTTAAGCGCACTAATCACTCAAGAGTCTTTCTCTCCGATTATCCTTGTACTAGCTCTCGATCGCAGTTAGAATGTAACTAACTCGCGCCGGCCGTCGGCGCCTTATATATCCCGCGGAACCGCTTTCTCGATGCGTTGTCCACACATATCGCGAATATTCTAGTAAGGTCCAGCGTAAGGGCCGAGAACATTCGAGGCCATATATGTCTCTCTCTAATGGTGCACTCTCTGTCACTCCCTTCTCGAATGTTCCGAGTATAGCTATCTCTTTCTAGTAGTCCTATCTCTGTCACACACTTCTCGAATGTTCCGAGTATAGCTATCTCATTCTACTAGTGCTATCTCTGTCACTCCTACGGGATATTTCGCCATATAACGATTTGTGCTTCAGAGGCCCATAAGGGGTCCTGAAAACGCCTGAAAACGGGTTTTCAGGTTATGGCGTCATCTTATAGAGGGTGCCCTGAAACGGACTGAAAACATGTTTCAGGCGCCTGAAAACGACGGCAACTTGGGTGAAATTTCGATCTTTAGATATGTGATAGAGCAACTTCTGAAACGGCCTGAAATGATTTTTCAGCCTGCTGAAAACGCCTCTAAAGCACTGAAATTGACGTTCGAAGTTTTTGACCTAACCTACCGGCGTAACAATACGTTTCACTCGATTACGGAGAAGCGAAATAGGTCGTCATAATCTTTTCTTTCAAGTTGACGGACACCTTTTAGTATTTTCTAGAAGCTTGTCGCAAATGTAGTGAATACCATAGTTGATTATATTCACACTGTCACGAGAGCAACGCCCGACACCAGTAATGTCAGCTCCACGCGACCTGTATCCAGGCTGCACGTGACAGCGAGCTCAAACGGTTTTTACATACTAGATTGAGTTTAGACTCGATTTGTGAAACTGTATCGAGGTCCATTGACAATTTGTGAATTTGTTTAAGCTAGATTTTTTATTTATTTGTAAAGTAGCCAATAGTCCCATAATAAAACAGAACAGAACCTTAGAACAAATTCTACTAGTGCGGGGAGCGATGCGTAGAAAATATGAGGCCGAGGTACGAAGAACTAGCAGATCCAAAAATAGTACTCCTGAAGTCTAGATTCGATGTCATGATATATGGTATATACCTATAGTTAGATAGGTGTTGCACGAAAGTTGAGGTCACGCACACAACATGTACTTTTGGTGTTCATCAGGCGATCCTTCTGCTCGTTTGCCCCCTATGACATAAAAAAACCTTTCGTACGGATGGAAAATTCAACAGCGAAGTGCAAATTCGACTTATAGTTTCTTCAAAAATTTCCGTTAATTTCACCTTAGCTCTCGTGGCGAAAACGTATATTGATATAATTATGTATTTATCAAACGTCGTAAATATACTGACCTTAGTTGCAGTTACATATTGGCGGCGTTTGGGGTAGAAACTCTGAAGCAGTGGGGGCCGTTTATTTATTTAATCTTTATTGCACAAAAGAAAACTTATCGTACAAAAGGCGGACTTAATGCCATGAGGCATTCTCTACCAGTCAACCATTAGTGCGCGTCAAAATTCAAATAATTGTCGACGCGCCTCATAGAGGCAACCCATGACCAGAGGGCTGGCCACTATTTTGCCCAGCGAATAAGCATTGCCATCCAGCGTGGCAATGCGGCCAGCCATCTGGGCACACTTCCAAGCGACAGTGATTTAGCACATTTTTTTTTGTAAATAGTTTAGGTTTTTAGCATATACTTAGTTTTAGTTTCTTGTTTATTGATTATTGTTTTTATTAATATCTTAATGTTTTTATGGAATAAAAACTACATTTTTGTATTTTCATCTCACGGTGGCTTTACAAATAAAATGTATATGAATATTACCTATATTATAACACGTTTCTTTACAGAATCGCGGTACGTTTCCGACGGGGATAATCATGCCGCAATCACGTGTCCCACAAATCACGCGAGTCGTCGACACGTAGGCACGTCGCCGCGTGCCGCCGGCTCTGTCATGTCACGTAAAAATTAGCTTCGTTTTGGTATCGCAAATATGAGAATCGTTATGGGGAAGCGTGGAAGGCATTATTTTGGGGAGATTCGATAATGCAATAATAAATCGACAGAGCTTTGCAATATTATTGACATAACAATTTCTTTATAAAGGAGTATATATTGGTAATTCACCTAATTAATTTAATTGCTATTTGAACAGAATTGAGTGGGATAAACAAGATGACATTTCAAGGGAGATATGGTAAATTTAGACATTTTCCCCGCTTCTGGCATTTATACTGTAGCTATATGAGGACAGAACGGGGCTAATCAATGCGAAATCACGTGTCCCACAAATCACGCGAGCCGTCGACACGTAGGCACGTCGCCACGTGCTTTGTCATGTCGCGTAAAAATTTGCTTCGTTTTAGTATTCATTGCAAATATATGTATTTATACATATTATATTTGCAATGAATACTAAAACGAAGCAACACTTACTAGGCGTGTAAGGCAAGTAGACGTGCAAGGCGTGTAATTTGCGATAGCAGGGCTACTCCGATGTTCGAAATTCGATTTTCACTAAATAAAAGGTAGAAACAGGACAATATCGCTGGTCAATTTAGGAATAACGAAAAATATGAATAATAAAATCTTTCGGCTTTCTTCTCAACAAGAAGACCACTCTGGAAATTCCAGTTGTAAAAGTGGCCCTGTGGTCTTCTTACAGACTAAAATTCATTATTTCTTTATAACAATTCCAGCATGAATATTATGTAATTTAAACTTGTTTACGAGAAAAGATGTGACCTCTGTTTTATTTACATAATCTGTGACCCGTGTTTATGTGACAGGAGTCGTCACCCCATCAATTAGCGCAATTAAAACGATCGCCTTTCGCGGTCGTCGGTCGTTGTCGCCGACGTTGTTCATCGTGATTAATGCCGACTTTAATTACGTGTGCGATAAACATTGTTGTGTTTGAATGCGGATGTGTTGAAAATTGGTTCAACTACTGTATCATAACATCTCTGCTGAAAGGTATAAAGCCTTTTAAATAAACAATGTAAAGATTGACACACAAAGTTTAAGGAAATTTCGAAAGTTTATTTGGCGTTAGAGTGGTGGCGAGTTTAACACGCTGGACCGGTAATCCAGAGGTACCGGGTTCGATTCCCGGTCTCTTTAGCCAGGTTACGCATTTAACTTTTTCTTTGTGCTTTTATCTTTGTATCAGTGATAAATCTCTACAACAATAAAACTTTATTGTTGGAGCGAGCGAAGCATCTCCACTCTCCATTTATGTTTGGCACAAAATTCTGTCATATGTTTCGATGACCAGACACTTCCTGGCTCTTTTTAGCCTAGAGGTCACATTTCTCAACCGATTATCTTGAATCTTTGTAAGTAAATTTAAAAAGTATTGAAATTAAACTAAATTGAGTTTCAACGGCCTTTTTTTACATTAGAAAACTGTTGTGAGTCTTAGACATATTAAAGGACATATGAAACGGGTTTATCGTGTTGTTCAAGTCAAATCGGTTTCAAATCGGTTTGATATTCATCATCAGGAGCTCCGATCAGTCACGCCAATCAAACACTGCGTGCGAACGCTTTATCTGTCCTTTCGACTTTCTATTCTACAGAGCGGTCTATTTTTAGGAAATGTCGATAGATTCAGACTTGTAAAAATGCCCTTGTGGCCTACCTACCTAACTACCTACTGACCAATTAAAATATGACATTTTCTTATACCTCCAGATTGGCAGTCAATCTGATAACTTTGTGCCAGGGTGCTAATTCGAGTGTTAGTAATTTGAGATATCGCCAAATAAGCGATGTCTTAGATATATCTCAGTTATATCGCCTTTCACTGACATTAAAACGCGGTGTTTACGTTTATAGCAGAATAAAGTGACATTTCACGTTACTACAAGTTCAAGGTAAGTTTGCGCTTGATATCTATAGCAACGAATATAAATGAGGCGCAAACTAACGCGACTGGGTTGGCGAAAATGCGATGTACTAGATATAAAGCCACTTTGGGGATCTCTCCGAGATATCATAGATATATCTTCCTTACCTCAGCCAAGAATGCTTATGTGTATACCTGAAACTATTTGCTCCCAAGTTGTCTGAACTATTTTAATAGTATCATACCTGTAACAAAAAAGGTACATATTAATAACGGTGTCCACAAGTCAGTAATTTCTAGAAATTTTATTTAATTTTTTGACGTGATACCTATTAACATCTTATAAATCGATGAATGCCGGCTGCACGCACGAAAAAGCATGACTAATTGACAACATTTCATATTTTTAAGACTATCATTTTATTACTTTTCTGAATTCTGCTTAAAAAGATGAAGTAATCTCTGTTTTTATTTATTTTCTGAGATGATTATTTATTTTATTATTAATTTATAAAAACATACTCATTTTAAAATGTGGCAACACCAAAACCAGAACTTAATGGAACGGTTACTATAGTCGGTTTTCTTATTAAAAAAAAAACTTAATAAAACTCGGTATGCATCTGTCATCTGTCAACGTCAAATAAAACAAATATATATTTTTTCAATAATTAAATGAATAAGGCGTTACTTTGCGGATATACATATTAACTAAAAATAGTAATATTGCTTTGCTGATCCGCGATATAATAACGTATATTATAACGTAATATTATATATTATTATTATTATTATTTATTTGCGTATTTATTTTATTTTTTCCTATCGTGGTGGGAGGGTGGGACAATTTAATGCATGTATGCATGAAAAAATACGCAAATAAGTATAACGGGTTAGCACAAATTAACTGGCACGTTATTATATCGCGGATCAGCAAAGCAATATTACTATTTTTAGTTATATATTTTTTCGTTCTTTGGTTTAGACAACAACCCTATTCAGCCCGTATTGTCTTAGATTGCAGTTATTTGATGTATTTTTTTATATTTCTTTAAATACAGAAGAATACATTCAAAGATTTTTTTCAAGGTACACGACATAAAGCCCTGTCGATATCTATATTAATTTCCACCTGTTATAA
Organism: Apotomis turbidana; assembly: GCA_905147355.2. Taxonomy (NCBI): domain Eukaryota; kingdom Metazoa; phylum Arthropoda; class Insecta; order Lepidoptera; family Tortricidae; genus Apotomis; species Apotomis turbidana. Next base: position 15,421,722 of record LR990304.1, on the reverse strand, counting down.
ATATGAAATGTTGTCAATTTTAACGTTCCGCCTGAGCCGGGCGTGCAAGCGAGAGCGCGGAACAAGCGATAGAGAGGCACGATCGGCCTAAGCGTTCAGCTTGTGATGCTTCTGTCTCTCTTCCACTCCATCGGCCGGCATACGTTATTACGCAAAAATTCTCGTCCGTAAACCGACTTTACAGGCAACCAATTTTTTTTTGCCGACCCGTTCATATACAAACGTTTTTTACTAACAGACAACAGATGGCGCCGTAAGGCTGGCGCGCGCGTTTTTACAAATCCTGCATCGCTATGCAGGATTTGTTTGGCCGCGTCTGAGCGCGCCTGAGGATGAATCGCTAACCGATTCGAACATGTCAAGCAATATTCGACTCACGGCATGAGAAAACCAGTTAAATACGTATTTAAATATGTCTGAGACTCACGGGAGTCTTCTATATATTTAATAACTGTACTTATAGATATACAGGGTGATCGATCCAAATGGGTCAGCAGGAATAAAACGAAAACTATAAGAGATAGGGAAATCTATTCTAAAAGAACCATGGCGTCGATTTTAGATTAAGTAGAAACAGCATTCATTTTTTTTTATAAATCTCACACATTGGAATTGAACCTGGTCAAAATTCTGTAAGTAATCGCATGTCGTATTGTGACATTCTTTACAGCGGTTATAACCGGGTTATGTATGAAATTATGTATAAAAAAATCCAGTTTTTATTCAATCTAAAATCGACGCCATGGTTCCTAAGAACAGATTTCTCTATATCTTTTAGTTTTTGACGTCTCCCTACTGACCCATTGGATTTGACCCATATAATTTAATTTTAATATAAACAATATGTGTCATGCTTGGTATTAACTGTATTCATATTCATATTCATTTATTTATAATATTTTCAATATTACACTTTTCAAAACAGCTCCCTCAGCTGTGGTAATTGACATGCAATAAATATTATTATTATTATGAGCCCATTGTGTCCCACTGCTGGGCAAAGGCCTCCCCCTTATTTTCCACTGCTCTCTATTCTGTGCTTTATCTGGCCAGTCCTTGAGGAAAAAGTCCAAGTCATCGCGCCATCGCCGACGAGGTCTGCCACGTCCCCGTCTTGAGTTGTGTGGCGTCCACTCCGTGGTGTTTTTGGCCCACAAGTCATCCGGCATGCGGCAAACGTGGCCAGCCCAGTCCCATTTCAACTTAGCCGCCTTCCAAGCTACGTCGACTATTAGGGTTTGTGAGCGCAGTGTGGTGTTCCGGATACGGTCCATCCGATTTACTCCTAATATGCTACGCTCCATAGCCCGCTGGCAAACCCCGAGTTTGTATTTCTGTGCTTCTGTCAAAGACCAAGTCTGAGCACCGTAGGTGAGAACTGGAAGTATGCACATGTCCAATATGTCCATGACTTCCATGAGCCTACGTTTTAGCGACAATGGTAGGTTACCCTTCATCATGTTTTATGGACCAATAGCTGGATGCAATAAATAAATAAATAAATTTTGTATTCATCACCCTGTATGTACTCGTACATCTGGTGGTGACTGTACACGTCTTGCACTGGGTACAGATGTAGAGCATGCGATCACTTCCTTGTTAGTGTGGACGACAACTCGAGCACAGCTTACAATATGCAGAAGGTGCACTTCATACAAGGCACACAAATATAGGCAAAATAAATATGTGTCTTTAATAACATATTATGAAAAATTTGAAGAAAAATCATGAGTGCCAATTATGATTAAGGCAACCTGACGCGTGCCGCTGACTCATTCATTCCTCCGCGGAACTTACTGGTAGTACTGAGAGTACATAAAATAAGATTTTTGATATGATGATATGCAACGTATAAATGTCAATCTTGCGGACGTCACTGTCGCTTCCGCATCGGACTGTATAGTCATTTCAAACACTGCCACAAAAACGCTGCATAAAATCATCTAATAAAGATGTGCATTCGACATAAAAGAGTAGAAATTAAAAGGTGGCAATACTAAAGTGGCGTGTTTCCAATCAATCTAAAAAAACGGGACGTCAGTACAGTATTGCCACTTTTCAAATTCTACACTTTCTTGACACTCTCCACAAGAATGATCCATGATCCCGCTGTCACAAATACGTCTGTGTTTTGTCGGTGGCACGTCTGAGCACCATTGTTGAATGTGCGCGGTGAGCACACGTGCCACAAAACGCACAGGACCAATCCTGCTTTTGTTAACCCTTAAAGTCGCAAAATAAAAAAGAAACCCAGGTCAAAACCCGTGCTGTTAAAAATAGTAAAAAAAACTGTTTTTAATTAAAAAATGCAAAAAGATGGGTATTAAAAATATTTATATCTGGCTATACATCGTGAAATTAAGGGTTAAGTTCATTTTTATCGTTCCGTACGGAGGCTCTCAGTCTGTCATAGGCAAGTGTAATAAGAAGAGACATGGAATTTTCACTTAATATGTATTAGTAGGGCCGTTATAACAACAAATACTGGAAATAAAATTGGGATCCCCGTAAAACAAATGTGTTTAGGGTTTTTTTTTAATACTACGACGGTGGCAAACAAGCATGCGGCCCGCCTGATGTTAAGCAGTTACCGCCGCCTTTGGACGCTTGCAACGCCAGGAGCATCACGCGCGCGTTGCCGACCCTTTAAGAACCTATTTACTCCCCTCTTGAAGAACCGCATACTGTAGCCCCCGGGGAAAACCTCGGCAGGGAGCTCATTCCACATGCGAAGCGTTCGCGGTAGGAAGTTCCTCTGGAACCGGACAGTTCTCGACCATTTAGGCTCTAGCATGTGAGGATGAACACCCTGCCGATGGCGAGCAGTGCGGTGGTAGAAGGTAGCCGTGGGCATCATGTCAAACAATTCCTCAGAACACATCCCATTATAAAGACGGTAGAACACACACAAGGAGGCAAAGTCTCTCCTCAGACTTAAAGGCTCGATTCCGTCTGTGAGTTTAGGATTGTCAACAAGTTTTAAGTTTTATTCCTAACGGTTGAAGGGTTAATGCAGACCGCACACTTGTCTACACCAAATATTATTATTTTTTTACATTTATTAGCTATGTCTGGACAAAGCAAAAAAATGCCTCTCTTTCTTACTAACCGAAATAAAATGATCATGCTTAATACTTTGATGAGAGGTGAAAAGAAGGCTTCTGCACGAAAATTTCAATTTGCACCTCAGAAGAACATAAAACTGTTGCAGGCAAGTTTTTTTTTTTTATTTGGCTCCATATTATTCTGTTACATAATTATAGCAATGATTCTGGTTAAGTTAGATTAGATTAGATTAGATTTATTTATTAATAAAATAGTCATTTTACAGGTCAATTAATTCAATTACAATTTTACAATTTTACAGGTCAATTTAATTATTACAATTTTAAACATTTTAGCCTTAGGTCTACATTTAATTTAATTTACCATCAAAATATCGCATAATTACATTATTATTGCAAAATAATTATAATAACATGGCAAAGGTCAACAATTTCCTTGTATAAACTCGTCCACACTGTAACAAGCTAGATCAACAAGCCACGATTTGAGCTTGGTTTCAAACATATTGTCGCTTGCAGAAAGTTTTATATGGCTTGGTACCTTATTGTAAATTTTAGGCCCGATAACTTCAAGTGACCTTTGAACCTTCGCAAGTCGTCGTTTTGGAGCTAACAACAAGGGCTGTCTTCGGTTATTATTTTTACAGTTACTCGTTTTATAGTTTCCAATGTTGGATCTTACATATTGACAAGCGATCTGTATATACACCGCCGGCAGTGTGAGTATCTTATATTTTCTAAACAAGTTTTTTGCTGGGTGATCAAGTGGCTTCCGGTCAATTATTCTTATTGCCCGTTTTTGCATTTTAAATGCCCTTTCGCGGTTGGCGGCAGTGCCCCAGAGATCAACACCTTGGGTAAGAATGGAATGAAAGTACCCGTAATATGCCTTTTTTAAATTAACAATAGAGAGGCTAGGTGCCAGTCTTGACAGTGCAAAACACGCCGAAGAGAGGGAGTCACACAAAGAATCAATATGCGGGGACCACGTTAGCCCAGAGTCTATTGTGAAACCCAGGTATTTTGTCTCTTTTACTTGTGGTACAGGTTCATCGTTCATCGTGACATTGAGTACGCTTGTATGTGAATTCTTCAACTGAAAGTGAATAATGTTAGTTTTCTCCACATTCAGGAGCATCCCGTTTGCGGAAAACCACTTATTTATTTGGCACATCACCTGACTCAGTTTCATTTTAAGGGCACTAAAATTATCGGCATGGACGATGATGCAGGTGTCGTCAGCGTAGACTATATACTCTGATCCCGGACATGCGACGGTGATGTCGTTTACGAGCATAAGAAAAAGGTTATTTCCCATGCTAGATCCCTGGGGCACCGCGCTGGTACCTATCACTTCTAGGTCCGATCTGGCGTTAAGAACATAGGTACTCTGTTTTCGGTTTTCTAGGAATGAGGCTATAGCTTTATGAAAGTCACCGTTAAAACCGTAGCACGTTAGTTTTTTAAGAAGAAGGGAATGGTCGATCATCTCAAAGGCACGCGACAGATCGCAAAAAACGGCGGCGACCTGTCGCCCGTCTTCGAGTTGCGTCAACACCCGCCGCACCACTTCACGCACCGCGTCCGTCGTCGACCGACCTCGTTGGTATGCGTATTGATGTTCATTGAACAAATTGTTTGAGGTGACATGTTTTATAATTCTAGCGCTCATCAGGCATTCGAAAACTTTTGATATAATAGGGATCAACGAAATTGGTCTATAGTGTTTGGGCAAGTGCATATCACCCTTGCCTTTATAAACAGGCTGAACTTTAACTAACTTTAGTGCATCGGGGTAGATCCCTGCGGCTACACATTTATTAAATAACATTAACAGAAGTGAGATAACGATAGGAGGAAGATAGTCGAGAACGCGAGTCGACATATCATTTATATCCTTAGAGTCTTTACGTTTAATACTTTTTAGCGCATTTATCATTTCACCGAGGGTAAAGGGTCTGGATTGGCAAACGGGAGGTGATGTCTGTAGGTATTTATCAAGATATTCTAGCGCGGCGCGGATGCATGGTTTTGGGTTGTTGTTCACATTTGTGTCAATGTAGTACCGGTTTAGCAGTGCAGCGGCGGACGCCGCGCGATCTGCCTCACAGTTGCCCGGTGACTTGCCGGCGAGCATGTTTAGCGCTCCATTTTTATTTTTATTATTTTTACCGGTCTCAGACATTGCGACATATGTTATCGCCTCCGTTTTCAATCATACTATTCACGTAACACCTGCGTGCATCTGCCAGCATCTCCCAGTAGGAACGCTCGATATGTAACAGATCAGTGCGCAATTCAAGGTCGTCAGGGTTTCGTGCTAATTTGTTCTTTGTCGATCTGATGTCCTTACGTAATTTTTTTAATGTGTCATTGACCCAAGTGTCTATATTGCTCTTTAAGGGCAGTTTCTTTACAGGAAAGTGTACCTCAAAATAGTATTTAATAACATTTAGTACCAGTTCAATTGTTTCGCCGGGACACTTACTTTTACTTAATAGATTATCCCAGTCGTGAAAGTCGAGGCTAGAAGTGAAATTATATATAGTTTGAGCCGTAAACACTCGTTTCAATATGTGTTGATTTTTACACTCGGATTTCTGTACACATATGGCCACGTTTATACATAGATGGTCAGAGATATGCAGATTTAGACAACCTACGTCTTTTATATTTTGTTTAGGCATGTTTGTATAGGCATGGTCAATACAAGTTATGTTATTATAAGATTTCCTTATAGCATAAACTTTGTCAGGAACGGCCCGACATTATATTTCCAACTAACTAACTAACTATTGTGGCGCAGTGACCCAAAGAGGATCTTGGCCTCCGAAACAAGAGAACGCCACCGGTCCCGATCCTGTGCTACTTCTTGCCAGTCATCGGCTTAAAGCTGACACAGATCCGCCTCCACACTGTCACCCCAGCGATATCTGGGTCGGCCCACTGGACGACGACCAGTCGGTCGTCCCAAATATGCCCTCTTGACCGCCCGATCCTCATCCATCCTCAGAACGTGACCAAACCAGCGAAGTCTGTGGGATTTAATCTTGCCGATGATATTTGGTTCGGCCACCAACTCCTCGATCTCAGCGTTCTTCCGAATCCTCCAAGTACCGTCATCACTTTTGATAGGCCCCAAGATCTTCCGCAAAACCTTTCTCTCCGCTACCAGGAGCTGACTTTCTTCTTTTAGTGTTAGTGTCCAAGCTTCACAGCCATACATAAGGATTGGTCTAATTACCGTTTTATAAATCCGTAACTTTGTACTTTTGCTGAGAAGCTTGGACACCAACACCTTATGGAGGGCAGCACTGCACCGCAGGGCATTTTGGACGTATATGTGGATTTCCTCCTCTCTAGTGTTCGTGTCGGTAACCGTGCATCCGAGGTACCGAAACTTGTCAACTCCGTGGTATACGGTACCGCCAACATGGAGATCTTCACGCTTGACACGTGTGTTTCTATATCGTCTCATGTGGAGGTATTCCGTTTTCGACTGGTTAATCCTGAGACCTATCAACGAGGCTTCTCGGTCCAAGGTACTAGCTGCTTCCGCCACCTGTCCACGGCTTTCCCCTAGTAAAGCTAGGTCGTCTGCGTACCCTACCACCTTGTGCATACCATTCAACTCTATCCCTACGTCCAACGCTAAAACTTTTCGGACAACATGTTCCAGAGCTAGGTTGAAGAGCACAGGCGATAGGGCATCCCCTTGCTTCAGGCCGGTAGTCACCGTGAATTCTTCCGACAGCTTGCCTCCTACTCTAACTCGCATTCTACTTTCTTTTGTAGCTGTGGCAATTATGGCAACTAGTTTTTTGGGGATATTAAAGCTGGTGAGAATGGAATATAAAGTGCCTCTGTCTATACTATCATAGGCCTTTGTGAAGTCCACAAACAGTGCATGGATGCTTTGTGCGTACTCCCACTTCTTCTGCATCAACTGTTTGAGCAAGAAAATCTGGTCCATCGTGCTGCGATTTCTCCGGAAGCCACATTGGTAATCACCAAGGATTTTTTCAGCATATGGGCCTAGCCTGTTTAGCAACACGTTGGACAAGATTTTGTACGCTTTCCAACTAGTAAGGAGATATTCATACGTGATCATAATAGGTATAATATTTTTTTTATATGAATTTAAGCCGTTAAATCCTACCCGTTTATATTGAAACCATTTACTATAATTAGACGAATTTATATTATACATAGAAGATTTGCAGAAATGAAACGCAATTCAAGACTCCATAGCGGAAATTTAACAATTAATTCTAGTTTGCATTATGGTACGAAAACTAAAAAAAAGGATTTACTTTAGTGCAAGTGTTTCTTAAGAAATTATACATGACTTAAATAATGTAGCAAATGTTCAGTAATAGGTACTTAATTTTTATTCGGTTACAGTTTTGTTATACTACTTAGTCTAGTTAGGCATTTTTATGGTTTAGTGTTTGAAGTTAACACTCACTTTATTTAACTACCCGTACTAAAAGCAATGCTAAAAATGGCATTTAAGCCTTTCTCCCGCTTCGCAATTAGATGCCGATTGGCTAAGGTGCAATTTATTTCTAAAAAACGCGAAATTTCGAAAAATAATCGTAATTATATAGTTAAATTTGCATCGCAATTATCTTCTACTCGTCAATACATCATTTATCGTATATAAAAAAAGAAAAAAAGTAAAATTTCATAAATGCACGTTAGTCAAATAGTCATTCCAGCGTCGACATGTTGTTCTGTTCGGAACTGCCTCATATTGCTAAATTAGGGATATTGCAATACCTCATCGAATGAGGACCCGGTTTGTTCTCAGTGTCACGTATAATAAATCAAGATAACCGCAAACACGTCATAATGTATGAACACCGGATGCCTCAATTTCAACCGTTAAATGACGTGTCACGATCGCATTTTCCTTCATATTTTAATCTGGGTTTAATTCCAGTGTACTTTGAGATATTTCCAAATAAGCCATGCTCTCGATATACCTTTATCTGTTAACCTTAAGCTGTGTCGATTCGAGCTGCATAAAGTGATAAGTCATATTACTACCCGCAAGTTAGGGCCTTATCACACTTGCGATTGGCGAGCGCGTTTTCTTTACAAATAAACGTTGCGGCATACTCGCTGCGTGATGGCTATCATACGAAATTCGCTCGCAAATCGCAAGTGTAAAATAAGGCATTTAAGTTGGCGTTTGATCGCTAAGAATAAGTAGCAATCTTAACGTGACCGGGTTGGCGAAGTAGCGATATACTAGATATATCGCCACATCGGAGATCTTTTCGAGCTATCAGAGAGGTATATGGAATTAGGGCCCTTCGGGCATTGTTTGTTGGTTTATATTTGTCTGACCAGCCACCGTGCTACTCACACTACTGCTGCTACTTCTACTTCTAGGCTGCTAGTAAAATCGGCCATTCAAATCCACAAGGGTATTCCCTAGAAATCATACATTTTCAGAAATCTTGAAAATGTCAAACAGTTTAAATTTGTGTTGTAACATTCCAAATTATCTTATCATATCAGAAAAAAAAATGCTTTCGATTAAATGATAATTCGATTTGTCTATAAAGAAAGTACTTCAGTTCTTTAAATTCGCTGAGCTACTACCTCCTTCCGTGATTCCATTCTTTCGTTTTCTAGCTACTTCTGTTCGCTAGGCCGCTAGCGAATTTTCTGTCGAGAGGGCAACTGATTATAACAGCGCACACCTATATTGTCGCCTGCCGTGTTGACACTCTCGTCGAGTAATTTGCGCACTTGTATTTGAGCACCGTGTTTGCGCGGGCGGGCGTATTTGCGTCGCTTTGTGCTTCTTTTGAGCTCTAATGATGTTTGCCACCGTTTGAAGACGGGTAATTATGGGGATTGGGCGACGATTTGCGATTTTTTGAGCGCTGTGTCTTGATTGAATGGGATTTTGAGACTGTAAAATTGACAGATATATATCTCACGCTCAGACGGCTAACGGTATCCGTACTTCCTTGATAGGCAAATGACGTCATACAATATTATAGCAGGATTCAGTCTGGATGTCTTTTTTAATGTCAGAGGGCAAGAGAGCAAACGGATCGTCTGATGGAAAGCCATTACCGTCGCCCATAGACACCTGCAACACAGAGGAGTCACAAGTGCGTTGCTGGCCTTTTAGGTGGGACCATATATCCATATGGAAGGTTTGAAGGATGTGATATTGATCATCATCATCATCATCTCAGCCATAGGACGTCCACTGCTGAACATAGGCCTCCCCTTTGGACTTCCATATATACCGGTTGGAAGCGACCTGCATCCAGCGCCTTCCGGCGACCTTTATAAGGTCATCTGTCCATCTTGTAGGTGGACGTCCTACGCTATTGATAATAAGATTATTGATATTGTGATATTGATAATAATATATAATTAAATATTTATGCACGGTTACCAAACAATTAGCCACTTCAGTTTACTTAAGGCAGTTGAATTATTACTCAATGTCATTGTTAATCATCGAGGTTCTAGAATGCGTACCAGAAGACGCAGCATAGGATGACCCTGACAAGTAAGATCGACAATCTGGTCGGATCGAACGCTACACATTAGACGATTGGTCGATAAACCTTTGTCCAGCAGTGGACGTCTTTCGGCTGTCAATTTTACTGCTTTATCGTTGCGGCTGCTTTAACATTATTGTTAGATATAGAATCTGACCATATAATAAAGCAATGGCGCTGCGTCAACAGGACCCGATTCCCACCGGCTTGCTCTTTCTTATTGCTCTTGAAGAAATAGTAAGCCGAAATATTTTCCGGCTTGCCTAGGGAGTTTGAAGCCACGCCCCTGCCATATAGCATAAATGGGTCCTTTTCATTCAAAAACTTTTCCACCTAAACAAAATGATTGTAAACTTTGTAATTAACATAGTTTTGCATGGTCGACAGCGGCCGACCCATGTCACAGCACACGGCTCCATCCTATGGCTATGATTACAACGTTATTCTAAACCATGCATTGTGCCGGAGATAATGGAGTTGTAGCACTTAAGCGACTTGATAGAAATACTCAGGCTGTTGAGATTTTTTTACCTACCTTTACCTTTAACGGGTATCCGTTGTCTTACCATTACACTGAAGAGATTTCAAAGAAATAAAGCATTCGGTAAAGTTTTTTTCTACGAAAGAAGAGAATCCCGTTCGGTACACTTTGTAGCCTAAACAGCCTGACAGATTAAAGCGTGTGAGATGACATTTCATTCTCCTGATGTAGTTGTATAGTGTTTTTCACATAACTTTGTGCGTGTGGCATCCGTTGCACTTATATGATAGATGTCAGACGCACAAAGTTATGTAAAATAGAGTATTATATATTCAGAATGACATCGACTAAGTATGCATTTTTACCGAAGTAAGAGGGAAGGATTTCTATTCAGCTGCATTTTTAAAACTAAAATATCGGCAACGAAATGAACATTGAAAGAGCATATTTATCATAATAATTTAGGACCTTCGAGGCATGTTCTAAAAGCTTCTTAGTTACTAGAGGTGGGTGATGAGTAATGAATAACGTTACGATGAAAAAATCACTGTGATTTGACGTCTGAAAGTATTATCGTAAATTTCACAAATAAATGAAATCATCATTCATTAGTGGCTTTGTGGCTGTAGACCTCGCGAGGAGGGAATCCTCCGGGTTCTGATTTTGTATGACGAGAACCGGCAATTCCCGATTTCGGTCCTGGATTTGTATGGATGAAGAGTACCGTGAGCACGAACTGCTCCCGAGTTTGTTTCTAAAATTGTTTATTTTTTTCACGTTTTCAAACACAATATCTCGACCATTTTGAATAATTTCGATTAACTAAATCGATAAATAACAATATCTAATCATTGAACCTAATCACAAAATTTCATGAGAATCGGCTGAGAAATGTGACTTATATGCGAGAATAGCCGGAATGCATCTGAGTAGTATATATATGAGACTTCTAGACCACTTTTCATTGACAAAATTAGCGATCCAGGTCATCTTCACTGCTACACTTCGTTCCGCTTCGCTTCACTACGTTTCACGACGTTCCGATCCGACCTGGCTCGTTAATTTTGTCAATGAATGGTGGTCTAGAATTCTCATCTATATATTCTCCGCTGATTTAAAACGCTCATTGGGTTTGTGAATTGATCTAGCTGTATTCTTAACTCCCAATCGCTTTTTGGGAACAGAACTTGAATATCGATTTCCGTTTGCGTTTGCGTTCTCGTTCCATTCGCGCGTTCCGATCCAACCTGGGTCGTTAATTTTATCAATGAATGGTGGTCTGAACTTCTCATCTATATATTCTCCGTTTATGAATGCGTTAACGCTCTCACTGCTGTCAACGCTCTCTAAGCTGTCTAACTTGTTTTGCAGTCGGTCTCGATCGAAGGAAATGATGATAAAAAACAGCAAAAGACCTACGGGTGCCAGGTTTTATTTCTAATAATTTTTTCCACATCCTGGCACCCGTATGCATCTAAAGTGAGCAAACAAGATGTTCCGAGCTGGCCAGACCCGTATTCAACTTGTCGACCAATGTCCCATCATTCTAACTATTTTTCCAGAATGGCCAGTTCTGTACTAGACAGTCGGTTTGACTAGACTAAAAGGTCATTTTCAACATTCGATATTCAACAAACATTCGATATTCAACATTCGATATTCATATTCAATTTTCGCAGCATTCGATATTTCATGCTCATCAAAGTCGCAGAGCGGGCCCAACCCTTTGACATGATGAGGGGGTACTACCAACCACTGTAGTGTGCGTCATACCGGAGTTCGCAATTTATGCTACTAAACGGTAATACGTCGCCACATGTGTATCATACTGGGAGGTTGCAATTTAAGCTACTCTTCACCAGTACACGCTACCGCGTTACCAAAGCCACCATCGCAAAGCCGGGCCCAAGCTCTTAGATGATGAAGTGGTAGGAGTCGTTGTTAACTAGTGGTTGTTATAGCCACAACTTCTCCGTCCACTCTATCACAATAAAATGTATTTATATGAAGCGAACTAAAAACTTCGCAAGCGCGATGTAGCCTTAGGTATTTTATTGGCTAATGCGAATGACGTGCTCATACATCATCTGTGAACCAACTATTCACAAAAACACGAAAAGTCTAAAATCGGCAATTACCAAATACGAACTTATGATTAATAACATAAGATGCATATTAAAGTATAATCCCACAAATCATTTCGCTTTTTGTTCACTATAAATACGCGATAAAGCTAACTGTTTCAGATTAGTTTTTGAAAATCGGAAACTAAGATAAAGATGTAAGGTTTACATTACAATAGAATATTTGAATCATATTGCATTTTAAAACGCGGCTTACACTGCACGGCATAATTGTTTATTGAAATTTGATTCACTTTACCTGTTCTTCGGGCGCGTATGTGTCTCCATTTAAAATATACTGATCAACAAATAACTATTTCGTCACATGCATTAAACTCGGTTTTCGACTACAGAGAGCTCAGTATGAATAATTTGTAATGAAGACTATGTTCATTCCAAAACCAAAACGGCAAGTGGTAAAATAGCAACACCCTTGCATGATTAGATGAGAGGTATATTTCTAGTTACAAAAAGTATATTATTAGACATATTAAAAAAATAAAAATAAAAAAAAAAACAACGAATTTATCATTGAACTAATTTATTCGTTTTAATTATTAATACATACGTAAATTTAGATCTTAATAACTACTCGAATCACTCAACTTTTTTACAATTTTTTCCACTAGACAATCGGTTGCATTTAACAACTCGTCATATTCATCTTGTACCACATATTGCACCGTGACACTGTTCGCTCCGATGTTTGAATGTTCTATATCCGAAATACTGATTTTTATGAGACGCTTTCCTTTTGTTACTTTTCTGATGACATGTGAACTAAGACCCATTTCCTTTGCCTTCCTCTTTCCTTTCTTAGCGATTTTCCTTTCACTTATTGCCTGTATTCCTGATAGTGGAATCTCTTGTGATGGATTTAGGAGCACTTCCTGGTATTTTAAATAAGAATTCATGTCTTGCGAGTAATTGAACGGATCATTCATTTTTTCACCAAGTTGAGAATAAAACGGAGTGGTTTCATTAATTTCAGCAACGGAGTTAACGGGTTGTGAGCTCTGTAAAATAATTTCCAGTTATTTACATTTCACTTAAAAACGATAATAAGATACCTACGGTAACCTAAATTTAAAACACAAGTAGCTGGTCATCATCAGATCCTCATTTAATAAGTCAAATGTTACTAAACATAACAACAGGTTTGGAATTCCGAGCTTTAATATTAACCGAGATGCTGTCACTTGTTCCACTAAAAGCTAAATATCTTGGAGTCAGTAGAGTGTTCCGATTTTCACTAAACAAAGCCAAGTACCTACGATCCCACTGCCATATACACAGATATACGACGGGGGGTAAAAATGATTAAAGTACTCACCATTCCGATTTCAAATTGAACAAGAAATTTATTGAAACTGAATAGATACGTCCTGTTTGAAATCTCAAACAGATATATAGTTTTATTTTAATAAATGCATCTTTTTATAGGTAAGTACATACTCATTTTGTGCTGTTTCATCAATACTTGTAAACAAACTTATATTAGTTCAGGTTTGAACGTGTTAGATTCTTTTATTTATTGCATCATATAGGTATCTATGACATAATTAAATAAGTTTAAGGAAATGTAAAACTAAATATTGATAAATAACTTTCAAATTTAATATATTTCGTTATTAAAATTATTAAAATTGATTATTTCTAGTTACAAAAAAGTATAGAACAGCTATAATATTATTATAGCTTGTACTCTGAGTTCAGCCTTAGGCTGGTGGCGGCATCGTTTGATAAGCGTCGGCTGGGTTGTATCTTGTTTCTGATATAGGTAAATATAATGCTTTTGTTTTTCAAGTAAGTTGAAAGGTGTCCGGGCTATTTAAAGATGAATTAGGAGGCGAACTTACCGTTCAGTTTGTTGACTTCGGCTGAAATTATACTGTTTCAAAACATAAGAAAATCAGATAAAGAAAGCAAAAGGCACAAAAAATAAAACATGCGGTCAGGGATATTCGATTTAGTGATTATGAAAATTTACTGTTTAATAAAGAATTGATACGAAAAAAGAACTCGATATTTAAGTCTATAAAACATACAATTTTTACACAAGCTGATAATAAAGTAGCCCTATCTTTGGATGATGACAAACGAGTTATAATAAAAGACAATATTCATACGCTTTCTTAGGGACATGCTTCTTTTTTCTAAATTAAGGATTATTTTAAAGACTGGGTTTAGCTAAATTATATAGTTGAAATTTAATGATAATTGAACAAATGTTAAGTGCCTACAATAAAAGTTATGGCAACAAGCCACCTATGTTAAAATGATTAACTATTATATGTTTGTAATTACATTCAAACAATCCTCTTACTTAAAACAATATATTGATATGAATACAAGGTTACGTCAAGAGGTAACGTCTGTTTTTGAACAAGACTTTTGCAAATTGATGAATAATAGTATATTTGAGAAACTTTAGAAAATACCTGATAATGATAACAAAACAAAAAATAAAACTACAGCCGAGAGTTTGATTTCAAACCGCAACTTCCATAGTGCATCAGTTTTTACTGAAAATTTGGTTGCGTCCATTTCTCACTGTTCTGTTTAATAAACATGTAATTTAATCCGATCTGAGATACTTTGTACAGACTAACACAAACAGATGCGACACATAAAATATTTATATTCCAATATTTATGGCAATATAATGAAATTTTAATTAGCGTTTTTTAAATCACAGCTATTGTCTATCAGTGGCGTGGCGTTAATATAACCCGACTCCGACAGGCTTGTCCAGTTCTGAATGGTTGGGTACCATTTTGTATTGTTACTATGAAAAAAGCGTGTTAAAAAGTAGGCTAAAATATGCTCCGTGTTGTCTAGAGAGTTTTTGAAGATAATTATCAAATATATTAATGAAGCTTTTGATCAAAATTCTAACGCGTATCTAATATATGAATACATACTTGTTTTATGATATTATTTATACATTATATCTTATATTGTATTAAACAAGAAAACATATATAAAATTAAAGAAATATCTCGGAGGTTACTCCAATATACTTTTAATAATATATAACTATGCAGTAACTACTCTGTTTTATATGTATTCTGTGTTGTACCATCATGTCTATTCTTTATCGACGAAACATTGTAAGTCGTTCCATATCTGAGAAACAAAATGTTGGAAGTGCTATGTTAAGTATATACACTTACCGCGTTGTATGTTCGAGTCATGAAAGTATTATGCTTCTCAGCATGTGTTCAACTGTGCATTTTCTGTTACTTTTTGATTCGTATTATATTCCCGAAGTGTGAAGAGGATATAGCGTATTCAATTGTTTACTTTTCGCTTATGTTATTCATTTGGGTATATTAATGAAAAACAAAGGTTTTTTGATTTACTTCATTTATTTAGACAAGGAATACTTATAATAATTCAGAATTTAATGTTGTTATTATCTAAATGCCAATTTTTATACATAAAACTTTTTTAGAGCTCATTTTTTATGATATACACAATTATAAATACACTCTAACATACAATATTTTTTAGATAGCTCTAGTAAATTAGGTACACATTTTTCACTTAAATCAATAATTACACAATCAAAACATAAATCTTTCACCCTTTAAATTTTTTCTAAACCTATATATCTATCGGCCACAGACGTCCACGCCCATGTTTTCTATATACCATTTTTTAATACAAATAACATTTTTTAAAGCACAATTTTTTTTATGATATACACAATTAAAATTACACTCAGGAAAACAATAGTTTTTATTCAGCTCTTGTAAATTAGGTACATCTTTTTCACCTAAATCTAAAACAGTACAGTTTGAGCAAAAACTTTTAACCCATTGAATTTTTTCCGTACCCTTCACATAGATCGTCTTATATTTTAAGTGGTTACCGATAAGTCTTTTAAATTCTATGTAATCAACATAACCCTCATGCCACATAATACCAAAATGTTTTTCTAACCACCTTATCTGTCTCTTTTCACTTACTGTTAATATAGAAAATGGAAAGGGGGGTTTAATTAAAAAAAGTTGGGTGTAGTTTAAAGTGCCATATGCAAATTCTTTAACAATAAATTCGTTTTTGTCTGTTTTAAATCCTTGAAGATCTACAAATATGAAGTCACCCATTATGATATCTTTGTTGTAATATTACTTAATGGCTTATATTCGAAAATGCAGTCATTTAAAATTAAACAGTAAGCGCTGGTTTGCTTTGGAAAATCCGATTCGCATTCGAACTCCACACGCACATCCACCGAACCGGTTTTCAAGGTTTCGTTTTGACGAGAACAATCGATGACAAATAGAGGTGCCTCATTTCTAAAATCTAGCGGGCTTAACAAGGGTGCTTGAACACGGTTATAATAAGACTGTTGAAATTTAGCATACTGTTCATATAATATAGCATACCTCTCAGCTGAAAAACTAACATCAAAACTTTCATACGGAAAGTAGCTCGAATTTAAGAAAACCTTAACATCTCGCAAATTACAGTGATCAAAACGTGTTATGTCTTTATCGGCTACATTTTTTCGTCCTGTTTTGAACCCAATTATCATGTACCGCGGCTTTTCAATTTGAGATGAAGTTTTGATAGCCCAAGAATGTTTCGATGTTTCAGGCAAGAGCGGATATTCGTACAAATCCCAGTTCCTAAATGCTAACTGAATAGCACGATCTCTTTCCAAATATTTGAGTAAGCTCAATCTTTCTCGATCAGATACCTTAATATGAGGCATACGCCATACTATTTTAGATATCGTAATATTGTCTATGTATTCGTTCGCATTTAGTTTAACGCTATTTAAATTTGTATTGGATCTTAACAGAATCAGTTCATGCTTGCAATTAATAATAATTTTGGTGTAATCCTCAGCAAACCCAAGAATTTTGTTCAAAGGCACAGACACAGAAAATGTTCCATGTGTGTTTTTTGTACCGTCAACATCCCAGCCCCATAACTTAGACATCGATGCTTCGAACTCATTCATAGATACAAGAGATTTCATTGTGGTTGTAATCCCTGCGTTTTTTATTTTATCAATTTCGATTCCATTAAGTTCGTACCGAATATCTTGAAATAGATGAAGTATGGGGTTATTTGTAAAAAGAACACTTTTTACCTGTGCTTTCGATTCTCTATTGAATGCAGTTATAGTACCCTCTATGTATAAAGTGCTTGCTGATGGTAGTACGTAAAGATCTTGCTGGTTAATAGGTATACGTATTTCATCGTTGAAATTAAAACTTGTTACGTATGGCTTATACGAATGATATTCAAAACTCTCGATCGAGTTGTCAAAGGTAAAAGATTCAGTTAAGTTCAATATACTCATTTTGTTAGACCTAGGCTTTGGAGAAATTGTTTATTTTGTTTTGTAAGTTGAACTTTAGGTCTTCTTTTCTTGATCGCTTGATGAGTACTAGTGTTTATTTTAAGTGAGACTGAAGTTTTATTGAAGTCTATCATTTTTTCCTAAGGTGTAAATATATCTGAATCTCTTCACCCCGTAAATTTACTAAATTATTGTTAACGTCTAATATTCTTATTGTAATTGAATTCAAACTGTTTTGAGTTACAGGGAAATAAATTACGTTTTTCGGTGTTTCTATAATCCGATAACCAGGAGGCACATTAGGCACAAACTCGTGAATAATATGGCTAGGTTTTCCGTTAACAAATGATCCGCTCACTATGTCACATTCAATGCGGACTAAAGTTGTAGACAGAATGGAGACAGGGTAAGGCGACTCGCTTAATATATTTGCATGAATAGATTCCGCTCCGAAACCAAGTAAACTACCTATAGAATTTTCTTTATTAAAATAAATGTTTTTAGTGCACAGAATCGAAGTTTTTAAGGTATTATTATTGCAAGTCAAAGAAAGTGTACATCCTTGAAGGTGGTCTTTAAGGTAATCTTCAATATCTTGAAGTTCATATGAACCTTCAGGAATTTCAATTACTTCGTTTTTACCATAGTAAAATTTATTATTTCTGTAGTCTATATTGGGTATCGAATTAAAAGTCGATATATACAACAGTCCACATTCATATTCACCATCCAGATGGAGAGCTGGTGAATGGTTTGTTATTAGAGTTGCCGATGTTCCAGTTATAGACAAAGTGAAAGACATCGTGTAAATGATGAGCAGTTTATTGTACAAAGGTATTTATCGATTACACCTAAAATTTTTCAAGTATTTGAGACACAAATGACCACAGTTTACGGTATTAAATTTTTGGTACGTGTTATAATTATAGTAAATATCGTTATTATTTAAATACTTCATTAATT
Organism: Apotomis turbidana; assembly: GCA_905147355.2. Taxonomy (NCBI): domain Eukaryota; kingdom Metazoa; phylum Arthropoda; class Insecta; order Lepidoptera; family Tortricidae; genus Apotomis; species Apotomis turbidana. Next base: position 15,403,231 of record LR990304.1, on the reverse strand, counting down.
CCAGCGGAGGTTGAAGATCACCATAACTATTAAAATATTCACAATAATTGTTATCTTTACAATAGGCTACCCAGTGGCTTCCATTGTTTTCAGAACTGTCTAAGTTCAAAATTCCACATTCTACTTTTTTAGGTCGCTTCGGTAAACTGTCTCTCATATAAACTCCACGAAAATGTGGGATATCTGATGAGTGTTTTAAAATGTCAATGTTTGAAAGAGAGCGCCTGGGTAACCTTTTATTTAGTTTTTTGATTTTTTTATACATAATCCTTTTCCATTTTTATAAGGTTTAATATGTAACCCTTTTCCTAATGCAATAGATTCCATCATCTTGTTATGACGTTCTGATTCAGCTAAGTTCTTTCTTGCTGCTTTGTAATCACCTACAGCCTTTGCAATTCCAGCAGCTCCTCCTGCTAATGATCCTAACGCAGAAAGACCAGCAAAAATAGGTATCAGCGGTAATATGCCTCCGGTTTTTGGAATCGGTATCAAACGCGGTATCTGTATCTTTTTGTTAACAGTAAAAACTTTTTTTGCGGCAACAAGTGCACGATTCACTAAATCACAACCTTTTATTTTAGGATACTTTTTTATTTCACTGCGTATCTTAGAAACAAAGCGTTTGAATGATTTTATACCTGCACCAGCCTTTATTTTAGATTTCATCACCTTACTAACTAACCATGAAGCAATTTTTTCTCCTCTCCCAGCATCTCTTGACTTTGTTCTCTGTTTAGCCATTTTATAAAGTTCTAAATCAGCACGGTGTCTATTGTTCAAATCAGAATATCTATCATAAGCTATGTCGTGTTTCATACACGCATTATCTAACGCGTTAATTCCTTTATCGCCTCTTTGTAACCTTTTGTGCAAATTTGTACCTGGTCCGCAATAGTTGTAACCAGGTAAGTGTAATTCAAATGGTAAATTATTAATTGCACTGTTTAAAAGTCCTCTTCCTTTCATATCTCATATGATAATGAGATATTTTATTTAGAGAAAGCAAATATATTATTTTATAATTATATAACTGCGTTTCTATCAATCCAACTGTTTTCGCTATCACTAAGCCCTAACCATTTAACATACAGCTTTCTACCCTTTTTTCTGATCACCTTCTCTATGAGATAAACATCAGGATACTTAGTCTTTTGAAGTTCTTCTTTATAAAACGTACCAAGTATAGTGTTTTTCCGTTGATCTTCGATGTTATACGTTACAGGTATAGTATTATTCACTCTTTTAATTGTAAAAAGTTCTGTAGACCAATTAGGTGTATAACCCTTACGAAACACACTTTTATACTTGCTTATACGTACGCAATCTCCAATTTTGAATTTATTTAATTTACAATTTACATCAGATTGCGATTTTGCAATGTTTTTTTTAACCTCGATTTCATTAGCAAAAGTTACATCATTAGGTTTAAATTTCGTTGTGCGATGTACGGTTTGGTTATAGGATGTGACTATGTCGTCTAACGGTTTACCAATCCATTTATAGTTGCCTACGAAGCTAAAGTACTTGTAGAGTTTGAGCTTAAGTGTCTTTATCAGCCTTTCAACAATAGATGTACTGATTTACCTTCTTTGATTTTAAGTAACAATCCAATTCATTATTGTAGAATTCTTTTCCGAAGTCTGTTTGTAAGTTTCTAGGTCTTCGATTGCTTGATTTTATAATTTGGTTGAATGCATTTCTTACTTCTGTTTTAGTTTTAGATTTTATAGGTGTACACCAAGCATACTTTGAAAAGGTATCAATAACCGTTAATACATATTTATATCCTCTGTTCATAGTATGTAATTTTTGTAAATCGATCAAATCAGCTTGCCATAAATCATCGATTCCTTTAAGTAAAACAGAACGTCGTTTAAAGTTCCTTCGCGCTGATCGATGGATCTCATTTACTACTTGTTCTTTAGTCATGTTTTTTTTTTTTTTTTAAATAAGTTCTATCTCCTTCTTTGTATAAAAGTTTTCATTTAACTGAAATACTACTTGTTGAATCTGATCATTTATACTTTTGATCAAAGAGTCCAAATACTTCTTCTCGTACATATTTTTTATATAATTGTCGACGTACTGTTTATTTACTGCATCGTCTGGTGATAAAGGTTTTGCAACTCCTTTTAATTGAGAAGATTGTAAATCGAAATGTCCAGCTTCTGTTCGAAGTAGAGCCTTGTACTTGAGCTCAGAAATGTCACTAGCACGCAAACGTTTATGGACATGGTGTCCGAATTTGTCTATATTCATTTTTTGTTCTTGATAGTCAAACCTTAACTGTTAGAAAAAAATAGTGAGGTCCTTTATATATTATTAATTAAATCTGCTTCACGTAACTCTTCAATGATGGATATGATTTCATTATCTAGCCCCGTATTACCAGCGTCACGCGCTGCTATAAGCAGTTTTAATCTCTCTACTAATTCGTTTGGATCATCCCAATACACATAAGAAACGTCTCTTTTTACTTTTTTCATTGATGGTAAACCATCTCCGGACGCGAATATTTCTTCACTTACTGATCGTTGTTTGGATAATTTGAAAAGAGGTTTTATGACATACAAATATTTCATGCCCTTGTTGCTTTTTATTGGCTTATTTGATTCAAAGTCACGTCTATGTGCATTTGTTTTTAATAATAAGGTTTTATATAATCGTCTATCGTTTTCAGTTACCACATCTAAATCAGGTGCTTTCTTAAACAATAAATCGTTTAAACCTGGCGTTAAACAATACCTTACTCCACCTATTTTAAGTTCTTCATTATTCACAGAAATTGGATAAGATCCCAGCATTAGTTTACCATGTTCCATTCGTACACCAAAAGGAATGTTCATGTTATCATATTGTTTTTGCCAAGCGGGGTCTTCGCGAGGAGAAGCATACGATTCTGAAGTTCTGAATGATGCATTATTTGTAGTAATAGAATCATTTAGATTATCACTTCCATCTGATACCAATTCATCTTGACTTGAACTGTTGTCATTTAATTCGTCTCCACTATTACTTGAATTGGATTCAGGTGATTTTCTGTTAAAACTTTCATTCTTTTCATCTTCAGGGCTAACTTTTTTTACTAATGTTTTGTTAATAAAGCTTTCCCTCTTTTCATCTTCAGAAGGACTATATTTTAATGTTTTTACCGACTTATTCCAATTGAATTTATCGTTATCAAAATCTGAGTTATTAATATTCAGATTGTTTACATTATTATTATTTTTTACCATTTCATTAAGAGGATCTGTGATTGGTTTTAACATTGTTTCTAATATCATATTGTTGCTAGATTTAGCATCTCGAATAAGCTTTACTTTTTTTTTTACAGCTTCTGCAGATTGGTGTACTTTTTCTTTAAACAATTTCTCCTCGTTTATTTTAGCAAGGTCCATGTCCGATCCCGACGATTCCCTTCTAAGTATTAAGTTTGAAGCGAAAATACTAATCCTTATGTATTCAGTTAATCAAGTTCGATAAATGTATCAAAACATTTTCTATAACATCCAGAATTTTTTTTACAATCTTTATTTATAACTATGTAATTGAAAGGCGTGTTCCACACTTGGTCGCACATTTCACGAAACTGAGACCACGACATATCGCTTCCTACATGTTCATCATAGACATGCCGTAAATTAACATCATCTTGTTTAAAAAGAATTATCAAATTGGCATTATCCCTTATCAATTGTTTAGGTATTTTACTATATGTCTGATTCAGATAGAAGCTATCTATATTTTTATGTCTTCCCATGGCAAAGTAATCCCGTATATTATTTTGATTTTCACATGCAACATCATCAAATATTATGATTGAGTTAATGTTAGCGGTGTGAGGACTTAGTATTTCTTCATTTTCACTATATTTTTGAAATGAAACCGTAGGAACCGAGTTCAAAACTTGTTCTAGAAATTGGTACATAGGTTGAAATAACGTTTTAGAGTATACATAAACATTTTCGAAGCGTAAACCGTGTTCATGTAGCAGCAACCCAACAATTAAATTTGTTTTTCCACAGTTAGACGGTCCACATATTATACAGCGAATAGTATCAGGTAAAAGTAAACCATGTCGAAAAACGCGTTTATTGTGCGAAGAAAAAACGACATCCAAATGCAATCTCTGAGGCTGTTTTACAAACTTCATGATATAAATAGGCACGTGCACCAAACTTGAAAGGTTTTTTGTAAATAATTTTATTTTATTAGCTTTAGAGTATATATTGAATAATTCCATCTCTAGTTTAGGTCAGTAACACCAACATTCATTTCATACAACGTTGATCTTGACTAGCTCGATACCAGCGGAGATCGAACGGAAACGCTAAGGGAAACGCGAATGGAACGAGAACGCAAACGCAAACGGAAATCGATATTCAAGTTCTGTTCTTTAAAAGCGATTGGGAGTTAAGAATACAGCTAGAAATATCAATTCACAAACCCAATGAGCATTTTAAATCAGCGGAGAATATATAGATGGGAAGTTCAGATCACCATTCATTGACAAAATTAACGACCCAGGTCAGATCGGAACGTCGCGAAACGTAGTGAAGCGAAGCGGAACGAAGTGTAGCAGTGAAGATGACCTGGGTCGCTAATTTTGACAATGAATGGTGGTTTGAAATTCCCATATATATACTACTCATCTGGCCTTCTCAATATTAGCAATTACTTTTTTTTTGGGTCAAGCTGAAACTGACAAGATTCACTAGGTCAATGAATTTGTCAAACTCACGCTGCAATCATTATTGATTACTGACATGATTATCGTGTAATCACTAGTTAGAACTAAATTACGCATCTTAGCTGCTTGCAAAGAAGGAACTCACTAACAGCCAGCTGTGTACCACACCCTTAGTGCAGCTTAGTTCTAGTGAAAAAACCCCACAAGTTTGGTAACATTCAAATTTACCATGACATGAGTAATTGGCGCTACGAAATCACAGCCACAATTAAATAATTCATTTAATCAGGCGTTACTTTTCGGAAAACCATAATAATTATTACAATGATAATATTGCTTTGCTAATCTGCGGTATAATAATGTGCCAATCAATTAGTGCTAACCCGTTATACTTATTTGTGTATTTTTTCATGCATTCATGCATTTAATTGCCCCATCCTTACACACCGCGCGATGAGAAAAATAAATACGCAAATATAACAAACCACCATCATAATAACAAAACTTACTCAACACGTGTTTCGCCTCCATGAGGCATCATAAGGAGATGTTGGCGGTCTGGAGTCTGATAATTGAAAGACAGTTGTCGGACTTTTTAGGATTCCGTAGCCAAACCTATTACTAAGGCTCCGCTGTCCGTTCGTCTGTCTGTATGTCTGTCTGTCTGTCTGTCCGTCTGTCATGAGGCTGTATGTCACTAACCGTGATAGCTAGACAGTAGAAATTTTCACAGATGATGTATTTTTGTTGCCGCTATAACAACAATTGGTCGTTGCGTTAACTTTGCACCTCATTTGTATGCGGCGCCATATATACCAGGTGCAAACTTAACTTAACCCAGCCAGGTGATATGGGAAGTGTTTGTGCGGAGCCCTCGGTGCGTGAGTGCGACTCGCACTTGGCCGGTTTTTCTACTGGAACGTCAGTCACGGCGTTTGAAATAGCTTTTCGCCTCACTATTGCCGACATAGTTTGTGAGGGTCTGACCGCCGCTCGCGTAATATCTGGATCTCGGATGTGGTGTAATTATACTGATTAGTGTTGATTGAGATACTTGGGAATTAGATCTTGCTTAAAAGGGAAGTATGTTTGGTGGTATCTACAAAAAATGTACCTATTTAGGCGGCGACATTCCGCGACATATTATCAATAACGGAACTGTGATAGTATTGTTTTAGGTTTTCGTTCCAAAACGGTGATAACGATTTATCAAAATTACCATCCGTAATAGGTAGTGACTTCAGTATCGCATTGTGTATGCATTTAGTATGCTCACTGTAACAACAAATACCGAAAATAATGAAGGTAAAAAATAAATCGTAGATGAATGGTAATAATATAATATATTCTATTACCACTATATCTGCAAATACTTTTTATGATATTACAGAACCAGTCGTGTTCGTAATAAAGACACAAAAGAAAAAAATACAATATTATTATTTTATAGGTAGTTACACTTTTAAAAAGTTTCCTTGAGAACTGCGTAGGTATAACTCTAACTAAACTTATTATTTAATATAATAAGTTATATATATTATATATAATAAGGCTAAGTTAATAATATTAAAATCAGATAAGATAGATAAGATATTTATTGAATAATAACTTATTTTATAGTAAGAATAACTATAAACTAAGAAATTCTACTTGTTTAAAAAATGGCCCTGTAACCTACTTAAAAAATAAAGTTCATTATTTCATGAGTTGAATTAATTTTAAATATTCTTAGCGGTATAAAAAAAACGTGTCTTCATTTCCTCCTGATAGTGTGTTTTTTGCGTGACCTCAAGTGTAAAAAGGAAGCCACAGTTAACTATAGGTACATCCATAGACCGCAACAAGTTGCAATAAGGTCTATATCCGTTTACAAATGCACATTTAACAGTGTGTACGATAGTATAGCCGAATTATTTAATTTATAAGCAAAATTTGATCAAAAATATCTAAACACGCTAAGCCGTTAAGAGGCCTTATTCCTTTTAACATTTTTTTTTTCATATTATGTCAAGTAATAATAATTTTAACCAAGTTGTTGAAGTGAATAATATTTTTCCCTGAATTCTAGATAGTAGGTACTCGTAACATAGGTATTTTATGTTTTCATTACGTGCAATCGAAAATAAGTTGAAGAGACCAGTTTTCTGCGTGAATTTTGTAAGTTTCGAGTAGTTTTTAAGCAATGAAAAAAACCAAACGGTAGGTTTTAAATATACACCAATAAATCGCAATAGCCCTGTTCTAAGTAGTAACATTGATAATATGTTAAGAAACATGTTTGAACTTAGAGAAAAATGTCTAAAACAATCAGCATTTTTGAACGAATAAGGATCCCTATAGCTGTGTTCACAAATGTTTGATCAAATTTTTGCTCATTTGATAAACTCGACTGTACGCAAAGTCTCTCATATCGTACAAGTGTCGATCCATTTCCATAACTCGAAGAACTTATCACTTAGCTTCGATCGGCCGTTACATATATCTTTAATATGAACGACTTATTTGTTACTTTACTCTATTGGTTATGGAAATGGAATAGAGATTAATGGGATTGACCTTTCGAGCAATTTACTTATTTTTAGGGTTTCGTAAAAAACGGGACCCTTATACTATGACTGGTATGTCTGTCCGCCTGTCACCAGGCTGTATCTCACGATCCGTTAAAGCTAGACAGTTAAAATTCACAGATGATGTATTTATGTTGCCGCTATAACAGCAAATACTAAAAAGAGAATAAAATAAATATTTAAGTGGGGAGAAAACATCCGTTACCTTAACTTTGCACCTCATTCGTAATGCGGGCCATACATACCAGATGCAAACTTAACTAAGCTAAACTTGCTAGCGTACTCCAATGTTTATAATATTGTAGTGAAAATAAAATTAGCATGGCCGTAGCACATTGTTTGTATAGATTCATAACATAATTGAGACAATGGTGCCGATCACAAAGTCAGAATCATTACCGTAGATGGCGCTAGGTTGCCACTTAAAGGATTTAAGAATTTATGCACGAACTGTAGCTTTTTGGACAAAGCAACCGTGTTGGCCTGGGAAGTTGGAGATGGTGGTTAGAACCCCGCCTGAGACATTAAATTTTAAAATTTTCAATATAAACATCAGTTAACTTACCAACGTTGCTCATTGGGTTAAATTGATCCATAGATCACTTACTTTTACATCTATAATAGATGAGTTAAGCAGCGCCTAATAAAGTGCAGCATTTACGAAGATGGCTGGATAGAGTGGATAGCCCGATACGAGAGCGACGGAGCCACGGTCGCATAATTGACAAATAAATGTTGTACCTATCCATGGAGGGGGAAATGTTTTTGGTGGGATGTATATTTTCCGGATCCGGTAAATATACATAGAGTATGTCGCGCGAAAAATGTCACTGAGTAGTGATAAATCTTGCTCAATGAAACAATATTTCAAAATAATTTTGGAAATAACACAAATAAAATAAAACACGTAAAGCATCGATAAAAACAAATCCATTTACATCAAAACATAAATCGGCTTCACGATAATATAATTATGACTGTGATAATAAACGTCAGCGGTCCCATCCAATTTATTTTCCATTTTTTATCGCAGTATCATCAATATAATAGAATATTCTTCTTTAAAAATGCTGTGATTTTTCAAGCTAGCTGACTGCACTTATTCCCAGTAGCCAATCTCTCGCAACATTGGTTCGAGATTTAAAAAGTATTTTCTATTTTTCTATGAACCAGTTTCTTGCTACATAGATGTAGGATAGATCCAGTCGTATTCTAAACAAGGTTTGAAGAATCACTTTTTGTTGGTGCTAGTTTACTTTTTGCGCATGGGTTTGCTTGTGGTTTTCTCGTGACGTTACTCGTTCTTTGAAAATTTAATTTTTCAGGATAATAAGACGACGCGTTGGGCGCAGTTTGTAGAGCACCTGCCTACTGAGCTTCGAATCCCGGCCAGGGCAAATATTTGGGTCATCATCATCATCATCAGCCTATTCTTGTCCACTGCTGGACATAGGCCTCTCCAACTGCACGCCATTGTAACCAATCCTCGGCTACTCTCATCCAGCTCTTGCCAGCCACCCTACAAAGATCATCGCTCCACCTAGTCTGAGGGCGCTACGACTACGCTTCTTACGCAATATTTTGTGTGATGAACGCGAATATTAGTGTGTCATGTGCTTATATCTGTATAAGTATGTATCCCACCAAAACATTTCATGTAAAAGTAGTGACCCCAAAGGTTTTGATACGTCAGTGTATAAGTGAGTGGCAAAATCGGCGTATTTTAGGTACCAATAAAACCTAAAGTATAAAAGCTAGATCAATGAAATTTAGTACATTTCATATATTCCCTAACTGCATCTTTACCTGTGAAATTGGGCGCTCTGGTGTTAACTGGGACGAAACTATGAGGGTTTGAAAATGAGACGAAACGGTTCGAGAAAAGGTAGGTAGTGCCCCGCCTCTTTTTTGTTCGTCTTGGCGGGGGCACTACCGTGCCCCCAGATATCGTCGTCTAGAAACACAAGACTTCTTGAGGTTTATTTATGTATTATTTATTTTTTGATAGAGATTTTAAATGGAGAAAAGGACGAGCTAGGAAACCGATGAGCAGTTAAGACCGTTATCATAGAATTTATAATAAACTAACGAAACACTCTGTTTCTGGTTCTAGTTTGAATCCCCGATATCCTTATATTAACAGGCTCGATGTTCAATTATAAGACACACACACACACACACACAGTACACTTTACTTGTACACATTACATAACATCTCAAAGTTCTCAAAGCATCAATGTGTAATGAACATGACTAACTAAACTCCTTGCTGCCTCACACAAAGCAATCATGATCGAAATCTCATTGTGCGACAAAGAAAAACTTCCATTAAATTACTCCTTGAGCTGTATAGAAACTCGTATAAGACTCTTGAAAGGCGGAGTTGCAGGTTATATGCATTTAATTATAACACGGCCATATTAAGTTTGCACCTTCTCTGTAGCCGACACCATACATGCCGAGTGCAAAGTTAACTTAACCGGGTTATATGAGGGAAAGGCTTTCAATGTGGCAACCTATTTCGCTGGGCTGGAATGAAATATGCCACGGCTCGGTGACAGAGTTAAAATAATTTAAAATTTACTCGCTTTTTAATTAGCGAAGTCTCTTAATGCTTATTGTCATCACTGGTTGCAGTTGGCGGTGTAACTCAATGTGTAATAAGATAGCTTGTTTCATGGGTACTAGACGAAAATAAACATAAATATATACTTAAACTAGCGACCCGCCCCGGCTTCGTACGGGTGCAATGCTGATAAATTATGCATGTATTATACATATAAACCTTCCTCTTGAATCACTCTATCTATCAAAAAAAACCGCATCAAAATCCGTTGCGTAGTTTTAAAGATTTAAGCATACAAAGGGACATAGGGACAGAGAAAGCGACTTTGTTTTATACTATGTAGTGAAATACATAGAACATCCTTGACCCAGGCACAAAATATTCGAGTTCATCACACGCTGGCCCGTGCCGGGATTCGAACCCGGGACCGTCGGCCCAGTAGGCAGATGACCTACCACTGCACCAACCACGTCGTCAAATTAGACTTCCTGTCGATAATTATGTTTATTTAGATGCCAAACTAAAATTGGACAGCGCATTGACGGTTACAATAATATTATTTGATTTATTTGCTTCATCAAAATCAACCAATCCCTAATTAGCAATTCTAATTAACACTTACTCCAATCATCCTCAAAATACATAACCAAATAAGCTCTTAAATTCGTACATAAATTTGGTTAAAATGACTAATAAACTGTGAACATCCCCTCGACGACAAAAAGTCATATTTGCTGTATAATTAATAAGGCTTTTGTGATGTTTTGGTGCCAGGGTGTTATGTTATGCCGGCGTAGTTAATATGCGCGTAGATAGCACTGTGGAGCGCCTGCGCTAGTGATGTACCTACCTAACGCTTCCGGGAATCTTCTTTACCTATGATACAATTCCCACGACTTCTAGTACATGGAAATCGTGCTTTAAAAGTGGGGTTGCCTTGCATTAAATCGGGTAGTTCTGATTTTTGTATATGTTGCCTACAGTGAAATGGTAATGATAAATCAAATTTTTCGACCTCGAAGACCCGCCGGATCATTGTGAAATTCTTGAAAAACCATGAATTTTTCGGTGTTATTTCATTTTTTGTTACTTATTTCCACCAAACGCTTTTGTTACAGTAAAAATCACTATGAACACTTTTAAGTACACTAAATTTGCAACAAAATAAAAGTAATTTGGTTACATTAGACCCAATAGTTTCTAAAATACAGCTATTCAAATGTTAACAAATTTACCTAAAAATGTTTTTTCAAATTAGTGGTGTATTTAGAGGAAATCGGTTCCAGTCATGTCCAATACTTGCAAAGGCGCTACGGCTCCCATATAACTGTAGTTTTCGATGGGTATCCATCTGACGCTTTAGAAAAAAACACCAAGAGCACGTCTTCGTAGAGTTGGAATAAAGTCCTCATCTGACGTTATCTTCTTCTTACCTACCCGACAGATTCCTTCATCCACCAAGCAAAACCCGTAATGGCACAGTTCTTTCACGCTTGCAGTGGTTGTGATACAATTTCAGCACTTTTTGGCCAAGGAAAAATGAAGTTTCTGTCGACACTGAAAAAACAGCCGCGCCCCAAACAAAACGCTGCGGTTTTCCTAATTCCTCTCACTCACATCTGAGGAATGAGGCCTCGCACTCGAGGCTTCATTCCTCAGCTGATGACGAAGCCATCAGCTCCTCAACCCCTGCTTAAAATGATTTCCTGCAACTGTAAAAAAAGTTGGTTATACAACTTGTAGTTGCAGAAAATCTGGCCTCAAATGCTCGGCTGTTTGCAACCACTGCACTGCAGCGATCAATCTTGCTAAAACAAGCCTGACTTGATATCTGACGACATTGACGAACAATTCATCGACGACCCATCATTGGATGGCGGTTTCGAGCGGCCTGAGCCGGTCGATGAAGAAATGCTAACGGAGTAAGCCCTCCACAAAAGAAATGCTGTAGATCTGGAAGATCAGCCTGGTCCATCAAAGATGTACAAAACAGACTAATAATTGTTATTGAAGAAGAAAGCTTATTATAAAGTAGACGATTATTTTTCAGACGAACATATATGGTTGGAGAATTAATGTTAATAATAATTGTGTTAGTGTTAATTATTTAAGCTTGTTTCTTTAAACAATTTTTGATTGTAAATCTCATGAAGTAATATGACTTAGTATTTTAGGGTATTTATGACATAGTTGTAAAATGATTTGAATTGTATATGTATAGCAATGACCTTCAAAAAGCATTCTACATGGATCTATTTTGAATAAAATGAGTTTGATTTGATTTGATTGACTGTGTTTCTGTAAATTATAATGCTTATTTCATACGTCGCATTTCATTTTACAAACCCTTCTATTATTTTGTTTACTCACCTCAGCAACTTCACACAGCTGTATCTAAAGAACTACCGAGTCTTAATAGACCAAATTGGTCTCATTTAGTTGCAGATAGTGTGTACTTTAATAACATATATGGACTTATAACGTAAAATGGGTCCTTAGTTGACCTCGTTGCCAAAAACTTAAAAAAACGTCTAAAAATATATATTTTTCGAAGTTTGGCTAATTTTTGAACGCTTGCATCTTACAAACTATTTGATTTATCGCTCTCTCACTTTAACATAATTTGTTGAAAATTTAGTCTTCTTTAAAGTTTACATAGAGATATTTGCGGTAAAATAGGTCTCTCATGGTAAAAATTGGTGGAAACTGAAAAAACACCGAAAAATTCATGGTTTTTCAAGAATTTCACAATGATCCGGCGGGTTCCCGAGGTCGAAAACTTGGATTTGCCATAACCACTTCATCATATAGAACATATAAAAAAATCAGAACTACCGGATTTAATGCAAGGCAAAATGTACCATTTCCATGGACTATCATTTTCTTTATCGCAATCGAATAAAAAATATTCTATAAGTAATCATATACTTATGTGCAATATTTATCATCTTTGGATGTCCAGCCACCTTTGTGGCAGAGTTGGTTAAAATCTGTCCTGCTGTTTTGATGTGATAAAGCCGCGGCAATATTTCGATAGGTGTTAGGTTTGTTTTATAAACTATTTTGAAATATTACTCGAAATAGTTTTAGAATAAAGTGGCTTACAGACCAATAAAAATTTGCCGAAACGTTACAGATGTGGACTTACGGTAGGTAACCCAGTTACCCTGGTGCTCCGTTGGATATTTGGGTTCCAGATTTTATCTCTCAGAGAAATTCCGTCTCCGCCTTCTCCATAGTTCGCTCTTGGGAATCGTACTTCTACATTATATTAAGCACAAAGCCTAAGTAAGTGGGCGTGCGGACAGTTTTTTTGAGGATGCCAATCGATTCTATTTTTTATTGGGATCAAATGTCTATAAGAGACTACCTACACGTAGACTGCTCTAGAAGTCAGAAATGACCGTCAAAGTTCAACATTCCTACAGAGCACTAAAACGCTCCGATACAAATGGCTTACCTACATATGGCATAGTTCCGGGGCAATCTGCCGAATCCTGCACCAGATCAGACGACGCAACGGAGCCATGCTGTTACGTCGCCTAAATCAAATTAGATTTAAGTTTTTTTGTTTTGTATTTTAATTTTGTAGTTCACAGTGCCTTGGTTTTTTACTGTTATGCTGTGTAACTAATTTAAATAAATAAATAAATAAATGGCGTCATCTATGGGATGAGTTTCAATATGTTTATGGAGACAATAGTAATTTGCCATTTTCACCGTGAAAAAGTGCGTTAAAGTTGATGGTTGTCATACAGTTACAGCACCTACAGCACAACTGTGACACGAGACTCTTTCTCGCGCGAGATATACTACCTATCTCTTTCTGTACAGTACTGTGAGAGACAGACGGGTGATGCTATGTCGCGCAACATTAGTCACGAACCATAGTTGTGTTAGACGGGCTGTTTTGTTCAATTATAAAATCCTTTGAAGTCACATTATATTTCAATATTTTTTTTTCTTTTGTATTTTTTTTCTTCGTTTCATGACATATTGAGCTAATTTTAATCATATACCTAACTACGTACTAGTTGTACCACTACATAGCATAAAACAAAGTTGCTTCTGTCTATCTGTAGATCTTTAAAACTACGCAACGGATTTTGATGCGGTTTTTTTAATAGATAGAGTGATTCAAGAGGAAGGTTTTTATGTATTAATACATGCATAATTTCAGTCGCATCCCCTATAGTTGAGCCCGGAATTTCTGTGGCGCATCACTAGAGCCATGTATTGCGACAATTACCTATTACACCGGGGAGCTAATCTGGTCGTTATTATTTTGATTAATATTAGGGTTGGCGAGCACTTCGGAGCTACGGTTATAGCTTAATAATGATATTAAATATCTATTATTAATATTAGTTGGATAATACGATGACTGCAGAAATTGTTAAGATAGTGAAAGCCCAGAGATGTATGATACCCTAAATAAAGTATCTGAAATACAAAATGCAAGATACTTTACAAAAAAGTATTTCAGATACAGATATAAATATTTTTCTAAAAAGGTATCTGAAATACTAGATACAAAATACCTGTCTTTCAAATACTTTTTAAAGATAAAATACTTTTATGTCACACCGGGCCAAAAAGCGGCTTTTTTCGTACGCGTAGCGTGATTCCAACTACAATAAGTGTGACCCGCCGAAGATTTTTTAAATTTCCCTACAAACCTAAGGCCCCTAAGGGTAATATTCGAAAAGAAAATCTTCGAAGTTTATTTTAGTAAAAGTATCTTAGGGAATATACTATCTTCAAAATACTATAATTACAATATTTTTATTTTTACTTTGTATTTTTTGTATTTTAGATACTTTCATCTAAGATACATCACATATCTGAAGCACTATTTATAAAAATAGCACTGGATATGGCAAAAAAAACCTATCAAATTAATTAAACTATGTGAAATCCTTAAACCTATATTATAAATTTAACTTTAGGAAGTGGAATCTTTTCTGACCAGTTCCTGACAATCTAAAGAAGGCGTTAATATGGCCTTTACATAAAAAAAAACGGCCAAGTGCGAGTCGGACTCGCGCACCGAGGGTTCCGTACAAACACTTTCCATCCCTAAGTGGTTAAGTTAAGTTTGCACCTGGTATGTATAGCGCCCCATATAAATTAGGTGCAAAGTTAGGTATTAAAAAAAACTACTTACTAGATCTCGTTCAAAACAATTTTAGTTGGTAGTTTTTATAGTAATGTACATCATATGTTTTATGGAGAATTTTCATTTTCTTATTTTAGAAGTTAGAGGGGGGGGGGGGACCAACTTTTTTCCACTTTGGAAGCGTCTGTCACGCAAACTATTCGGTTTAGAAAAAAATATTTTAGAAACCTCGATATCATTTTTGAAGACCTATCCATAGATACCCCATATGTATGTGTTTGATGAAATAATAATAATAAGTAAATATAAATAAATAAGCCCCCAATATTTATTATTATTTTTTATTTTTGCATCAAACTCTTAATGCGGTTCACAGAATACATCTACCTACCAAGTTTCAACAGTATAGCTCTTATAGTTTCGGAAAAAAATGGCTGTGACATACGGACGGACAGACAGACGGACAGACGGACAGACAGACATGACGAATCTATAAGGGTTCCGTTTTTTGACATTTGGCTACGGAACCCTAAAAAAGGATCCAAATAGGACCTAAAACAATTACAGACCAAATAAATAAGTAAGACCAAATAAAAAATACTTGTGTCTCTGAGGCTGTAGACCTCGCTAACGTTTTTTAGGGTTCCGTAGTTTTAAAATGGCTGGTCTATGTTTTTTTTTTGTTTCAAACTCCATACTCTGTATCGCTCACTCGTTGTGCCGCCTCGGTCGGATCTCTCGCTCAACCGCTTGCCGCGCCGCTGGTCACGCAAAGTCTCATCTCCAAAGGCGTTCTTCAACGCGGTAAGTCATGCAACGCGTTTTATACGCCAGTGTGGCGCCACCCTAACCCACCGGTCCGCTCGATTTGTTCGGCGCCATACAAATACCCGGCAACTTTTAACACGATAATTGATTCCCGAAGTTGCGGGATTGGTTCCAGCGCTCCGTTTCATTTATTAGGCGCGCGTGGATTCTTGTTGTTTTTGAAGTTCCCGTTTGGGTGGTTTGGAATTGATTGTTTTCGTTTGTTTACATAATAGTGGCTTAGAAAATCGAGTCGATTATTTATATTGTTTTATGATCAAAGTCAACATTGTTTGGTTTGCCTAAGGTGTTCTTAGTTATTTATTCGCAAAAAATATGCGCTAATCTGATGCTAGTTGCCACCTCCCACAGACTGGACATTATCAAACATTCGTAAAGATATAACCAACACTTGGTTTCAATTTCTTATTTTTTTACGACGTGATCAGCGCAGTCTGTAGAGCAGCTGCTGAGCTGGCGGTACGGGTTCGGTAAGGGCTTGTGCACAAATCACGTGAGGTTTTTTCGGCTTCTTTTTGACAATCCCCCTGGTGATATCTGGTGAGGTTTTTTATTACCCTTCCCTCCCCTCACAGCCTCACGTGATTTTTTTCTTCGTTCACTGTAGAAAAATACACGTGAGGTCAACTTATACCCCTCCCTCCCCCAACGTGATCTGCCCCTCCCCCCTATCTAACCTCACGTGATTTGTGCACAAGCCCTAAGGGCAAATATTTGTGTGATGAACGCGAATTTTGTCCCTGGGTCATGGATGTTATCTAAAATGTCGACTTGCCAAAATAGCCCAGAAATATTGCTTAACTTCGCGCCCTGATTGAAGTAATCAAAAGACAAAGGATCTAGAACGTAAAAATAGGACGTTGGAATAACGAACACTAATGGGTTAATTTAGTATTTCACGGAAACGAAACCTCAACAACCGAGAATAACTTCCCTCATTACGAGTATATTGAAGTGTAATTTCATCATGCGTCTAAATATCATACAAAAGGCTTCACGAATAAGTTCCTGGGACCACCACTTCCTATATTACACTGAACTCTCTCGGGGCCACGTGAAGGAAACGAACACTCGTACAGCCACATACACAAAAGATTTATCATTAATATTATAAAGGCGAAAGTTTGTGAGTGTGTTTGTGTGCATGTTTGTTACTACTTTACGCTCAAACGGCTGGTTCAATTTTGATACATTTTGGTATGAAGGTAGCTGACACCCTGGAATAACACATAGGCTACTTTTCATACCGAATTAATGTAGTGTTCCCGTGGGACGAGCGGGTAACACCGCGCGGCGCAGCAAGAAATATTATAAGCGCGAAAGCTGGTGAGTGTGTTTGTATGTTTGTTAATAAGGTTAAGTTAGTATATCAGTCAAACTATTAAATAAGCTTCAGTATTTACGATACCAGCCAAACTGAAATAAAACCAACTTGTAGATATAGCACCAAACTATCAAACTTTAGGACTCATAAAAGCCGTGTGTCCACTTATATGGAGTTATCTGGAACTATCGCACCTCAAAGTTGAGGGAAGTTGGGTTAATCTGTTAAAGTAGCCGGCGCTTCACTAACACTTGCTGATCTAAGTTTTGTAGGGTTTCATATTATTAAAACTATCGTGAGACCTCTTTAATAATTATAAAAACGGTCGGACGGTATGGCATGCCGTTTTTGATCATTTTTACGTGTGTTTAAACAGTTTTTATAACTATCGAGAGACATTAACGTTAGTTTTAACTTCACGACGTCGTGACGCCGCACGTTGCGGCAACGTGCCACAGCACGACTCTGTGACACGTTGCCGGCACGATTTTTTACGTTGCACGCCGTAGATTTCCACGACACGACGTCGCAACGTTACACGACGCTGCAACGTATGTACCATGGACGAAATATCTAATTATGTGTTGGCCCTAACGGCCCACTTAATATCACGTAGTCCCTGGTGAAGATCCTCATATGAATGAGTTTAAACCGTTTTTATATTTTGATAAATTATAAACTATTGTATGTTTAAATTACTTATATACAGGGAGACATTGAAGAAGGACTATACATGAAAATAGACGCGACTGTTCAAACTTGACAACTGTTCCAAGATGATTATTACACATTTGATCTTAAAAGAGTACACATCAGTAGGTATACCGTGCCGTGGCAGTTCCGCTTTCCGCCTTTGTTTGGATAAAATTGGCACGCATTCGTAGCCAGACTTAGCGGCGCACACGCAACCAATAAAATATATTTCAGAGGCAGTTTTTGCGATGTTCAAAAAGAGTGTCCGTTCTGTAGTAACTGAAGTCTGTGACCATTTTTACATTTATTTGATAACTAGCTTCGCCGCGCGGTATTACCCGCTATAACCCGATAAAAAGTAGCCTCTGTGGTTATGATAGTGTCAGCTACCTCCATACTAAAATTTATCTAAATTAGTCCAGCCGTGTGAGCGTGAAGTAGTAACAAACATACACATAAACACACTCACGAACTTTCGCCTTTACAATATTTGTGTGGTAAATTCCATATGTCGCTGATACTTTCAGCCTTACTCCGGTGTAAAAATAGTTTACTATACCAACCACAATGAAAGAAAACCAACTTGTATGTAGGTATAGCAAACTATCAAACTTTACTGGGACTCATAAAAGCTCTATGTGTCCACTTATTCCGGAGTTATCTGAAACTATCGCGACAGAACTTGCGGAAAGCTGAGTTAATCTGTTGAAGTAGCCACCACTCTAACACTCACTGATCAAAGTATTGCAGCATTTTTTTACAGGAGGATACTAAATGTTGAGGCAAGGGACTAGAAATGGATCACTGGACCTTTCTGCTTCAGATATGATTCAGCATTTTTAGGGTTCCGTACCTAAAGGGTAAAATACGGAACTCTATTACTGAGACTCCGCTGTCCGTCCGTCTGTCTGTCTGTCCGTCTGTCCCCAGGCAGTAGCTCTTGAACCGTGATAGCTAGACAATTAAAATTTTCACAGATGAGGTATTTCTGTTGCCGCTATAACAACAAATACTAAAAAAACAATAACTTTATATTTAAGTGGGGCTCCCATATCACAAACGTGATCGGTTGAGTTAAATTTGCACCACATTTTGTATACGGCGGCATACATACCAAGTGCATACTACGGTACGGAACGCCCGATGCGTGAGTCCGATTCGCACTTTTTACAGGTAGGTTTTTACAAACTTTTATTTAACTTGCAATGTATGTATGTAACTATCAAATATAACTAATTTAGTTTGGGTGGAATCTTGCAACTCGATTTTGATGCAGATATCTTTAGCCGATTGAGCTGAAATTTTGCATACCTTCTTTAATCTTTAATCTTTGATGATAATGCAATAATAAAATGTTGCCATGGGGCTCCGGATAGTCTGATGATGGAGCCTAAAGGTAGCCCTAGAAACTCTGTAATAGATAAAGAAATCTTATCGAGTTACGGCTCTTTAGAATCGACTCAGAGAGCAATCGATGGATGTTATCTATATATGTATTTATATATTATGTATATCGTCGTCTAGTACCCATAGTACAAGCGTTGCTTAGTTTGGGACTAGGTCGATTTGTGTATGATTGTCCCTTAGTACTTATTTATTTATTCAAATAAAAGTACAGTCGACTATAAAAACTTGCAACAATAATGACATTTTTGAAAAAAAAATATTTGTATTTACCTAAATGTCTCTTTTCCCAGAACTTTATATGATTATTGATTCACAGCGCGCAAACAACAGACATTTTATTACACGCATTTTCGTTATTACCTTCTCATTACTCGTAATAAATCATTGAAACTGTGAAATAAATATTATTACAAGGAAATTACAAATGAAATAACTGGATTATTGCCTTAATTAATATTTTCCGCAGACTCGATTATTGTTTCCGATGTCGCATTTACGTCATCATAATTATTAATTTGAAGTGGGAATTAATACCCCCGGGAAAAATATACGTACCTATAAGTTAAACATAAGGTTTGCTCAAAGGTAACAGGTAAATTATAATAATAATCTTATTTCGCGAAAAAGAGTTCCATAGATTGGTTAGTAACAGTGTTGCCTTAAACACTATGTTAGTAAACAATAACCTAAAATAATGTTAATACCTAACTAAGCATTAACATACCAAAATGAATGGACATACACAGTACACTACACCACTATGTTTTGTACGGGGAACAGAGTGCAACCGCTTTAATTTGCCCAACCCAGTACATAAAAAAATCCGGCTAAGTGCGAGTGGGACTCGCGCACGAAGGGTTCCGTACCATTATCCGTGAGTTTGTTGTATGGGAGCCCCCCTTAAATATTTATTTTATTTTATTTTTAGTATTTGTTGTTATAGCGGCAATAGATATTCATCATCTGTGAAAATTTCAACTGTCTAGCTATCACCGTTCTTGAGATACAGCCTGGTGACAGACGGACGGACGAACGGACGGACGGACATCGAAGTCTCAGTAATAGGGTCCCGTTTTTACCCTTTGGGTACGGAACCCTAAAAACAGGCCAATCTCATTTAATTTATCAACAAATGCCTCATCGCATTAAGTATGTCTTTATACGGTAAGGTTTTTCTAGTGTGCAATAAAGATTAAATATAATATAAAAGAATGTATTTATCTGTGTGTCTATCTGTGGCATTGAAGCTCTTGCACGAACAAACCTATTTGAGTGCTGTTTTTTTATAAACGAAAGTCTTGAGTGACGAGATGTTGAGATCAAACGACGCTTGAATTAAAGGTGCGTACGCACTAGGCATAACTACGTGCCGCGACCGCAAATAATGAGTGAGTATTTTAATTATATGTGATTAAGTTGTTTAGATGCACCGCCTAAATTTTTTCTGCTTTGCCTTAAGGTTGACTGGTAGAGAATGTCCCATGGCATGAAGTCCACCTTTTGTAATTTAAGTTTTTCTTTTGTGTAAAGTTTAAATAAATAAATATGGTCCCGGGTTCGATCCCGGCCAGGGCAAATACCTATTTGTGTGATGAACTCGAATATTTGTGCTTGGGATGACCCAAGCATGCATGCAAGCAACCATGAGGTTGTTCTATGTATTTAAGTATATATTTATCTATATAAGTACGTATATCGTCGTCTAGTACCCATAACACAAGCCTTCTTGAGCTTAATTTGGGACTAGATTGGTCCGATATTTATTTATATTAATTTATTTATTAAATAATTTTGTTGCGCGTTCTAATACAATTTCATAAAAATAATTAAAGGTTGCGTCGCGTAGCGTCAGTCCGCTACCGCGTAAATACGCCCAGTGCACACGCAACCTAAAATATTTTACTACTAATTGTATATACTCGTACTTAGCGTGAGGTTCAATACGTTGAATTTAGCTTTCTGTTTAGAGTCTAGATATTAATGTTTCGTGAGTGTCGTGAAATGTTGCGTCACCGTGACGTGGAAATCTACGTACAAATCTTCTTCGAAATATGATAATTATCAAATTATAATACTTATTGAATTTTAACATAACAAACATATATTTTTTTTAATAACCATCTACACAAGAGACTTCGCTGTCCGTCCGTCCGTCTGTCACCAGGCTGTATCTCAAGAACGGTGATAGCTAGACAGTTTAAATTTTCACAGATGATGTATTTCTATTGCCGCTATAACAACAAATACTAAAAATAAAATGAAATAAATATTTAAGGGGGGCTCCCATACAACAAACTTGTTTTATGGTACGAAACCCTTCATGCGCGAGTCGGACTCGCACTTGCCCAATTTTTCCAATAAAATTCTCCTTGTAACTGAATAATTTTCTTAAAATAAGCGCTAATATTTCGTTGTCCTTCAAAAGAGTAGGAGTAGTAGGGCCTCGTGCAGGGTCCGTCCGGATTGTTACTACCGTCTTGCCTGCTAACCCACCGCCAAACAGCAATGTACGCATTGTTGTGTTCCGGTGTGGGGGTAAGATAGCCGGTGAAATTACTAGCATAGAGACAATTTATCTTCGTCCTCCAGGTAGGCAAGCACTTGTGACTCCTATGGTGTTGCAGGTGTTTATGGGCGATGGTTATCGCTTTCCATCAGGCGATACGTTTGCTCGTTTGCCGCCTATGACATAAAAAAAAAATTAAAAAAAAAAGAGAAACCTAACAAATGTATGTGAAGTGGAAGAGTTCTTATTGCCTTTCAGTTAAGGGCGCGAAGCTTTCAGCGATTTGCGGGAATTCCTGCTTTGACATAATATCGCGGGATTTCCCGGTGTCTGCAATAAGGAAAAAGAGGCGTCCCGGGACTGTCACGGTGACCAGTTTTTAAACAGGGTGTGAAAGTAATATCTAAATTTACCTCTTAATTTTTTTCCTAGTGGCTTTCACTCCTTGCTGATCTTAGCTAGAGGATTTGCGCCAGGCGTTAAACGTATCAGATGAGAGGAGAATGGTCGGTAGAAAAGTTTGATCTTTGTGATTGAATTTTTAGGATATATCATGCAGTAAATCATATTTTTTTTCAAGTTGTCCACTATCCTAAGGTTGTCCGGAAGAGATCGCTCTTTAGCGATAAGACCGCCTGTTGTATACCTCTAATTGTAATTTATTGCATTGTATTTCTCCTGTGTGTTTTATGAGGTGTGCAATAAAGAGTACTAGTATTGTATTGTACAGTCAACCAATTTGATTTCTAGGCCACTACAGAACCTTGTCACAATGACAATGGTATGTGATTTCAACCGGCTTTCATATTGACATTCACTGTGACAAGGTGCGTAATGGCCTAGGAATCAAATTGGTTGACTGTACCTCCTACTTGAAATTTTAAAATTGCAATAAAAACGTATTGTCTATGTTGAAACCTTCCAGTAGTATATAGGTTTTAAAAATTGTTATGTTAACGTAAGAGTAACCGTACTGTAATATTTTGCCTCCGGTCTTAATACAATATTAATTAGTATTTTCATGAAGGAAATAATCTTATTAAAACTTTCTGTACAGGTACAGGAAATTTTAATTAGTTAATTTCCATATAAGTTATAACATCTACATCATCACTACGTTACAGAATGACACTACAAAAGGTTCTATCTAGTGATCTTCGCTAAAGCCGTTCAAGAATAGTATTTTATTAATTGTTTGTGTATAATGTGACACAATTGGTCGCGGGGCCTAGCGACGCAATCGAACGATGCATGCGGCTATTCTCGCCACCGAATGACACGGAAAGAACCAAGAAAATACAGTTCCGGTGGCTTTTTTAAAGACCAGCAGAGAGGACCTTCTATACTGCTCTATTCTGCTCTGACTGTGGCAATGAGGAAGCGTTTCTCTGATGCGCGACTGTTTGTGTCAATACCGGTAATTAGGTTCGTCCGACACGACGACGACAATCGTCTCCCTGCCACGACAATTCCGAGGGAATCAAGGGAATGAGAAATGCGTTTTTTCTATGCCTCCTATACCCTTTCGTTAAATAAATAATAATAATAGTACATTTACTGCAGACGCTGGTAAAAAAGGGCTTGGCATTCACCGCAAGTCCGCCATTTTTATTGACTTTTGATTGGTGCAATAAGGTTTAAATAAATAAATATTTATTTTATGTATATCGTCGGCCGTAGGTTCAATTAGGGTAAGGGACAAAATACGCAAAATGAGTTGAATATACAGTTTTGTTCAGAATTTTCCGCTCTATCGAATGGTGTATGTAAAAAAAACTAGCTTGAAAAAAGTGTTCCTTACACTACTGATTTTTATGGGTTCAAAATGAAATCTGACCCACAAAAACCATGTATCTGATTTTTATTTTAATAAAGCAATATCAAATAGGGTAACTACTGCCACCAATCCACTTTGAATAAGGTAAAGGTCTTTCCAATTAAGGAATAACCTTTACATGACTTATTTTTGAAGACAATCTTATGAACCTGGCTTTTACACTAATGCTTTTTTTTGGTTCATGAATAAATAACACCCATACCTTAAAATTATTGCACGAGCTTTGAAAAAAATGCTCCTTACCCCAATTTGCCATCTTATATTTTTACCAGTGTGAACCTTACACCAATTTGGTTAAGATGATATTTAGGTTTGATCCGATTTATATTTAGATTCCGTGTCCGTTACGCTAATTTTCTCGTGAGAATCAATGAATTACTTATCACGTTACCCCTGTTACCTTTATATACAAACACATCTAACTTCATATTATTTTAATCATAAGATAGTGTTATGTTGCAATAAAAACACCTTCATCAGTTTTATAACCTTTGTTTATACGGGTATCATTGTAAATCATTGAAATTACTAGCGTAGTTTGACTCATTTACATGCAAACTTTCACGATAAATGAAGGTATTCAAATAAATTTGGTAAGAAAATTTCAAATTTTATAATCAGACCACCGAGAAATATAAGTGTCTATTTATGTTATAGGTATAATTCGTCAGTTTGACGTCTCTGAACTAAGTACTGAACTCTTTGCCGACAGCTCGTGATTGTTAATCTATCCGTGAAGTGTTTTGTTAGGCGGATACTTCAAAAAAGTGGGCTAAGATTGTCGAAAAAAGCAATAATCAATGGAATACTGGAGGAGGTATTAACACGTTCTTTATTAAAAGTTTTTAATTAACTTTACACAATGTATGTTTAAAAATATCTCAAGGAAGATTAGATTGACTTTCCGAGGACTAGCCGAGTTGAAATTAGGTATATGAGGCCGGATAGTCGACATGGGTAAAACTTTATAAATAACGATAAGGTAATCCTACTGAGTTTGGGCTTCTTAAAATCGTCTCGGTACTTGATGAATTGCAAAGGAAAATGTTCACTGTCAATTAAAAGGCGTCCTAAGTACGAACACGATACGACACACTTTAATAGTCAGTATCTGAAATTCCGCTACCGATAAGTAGTGTTGAGAAATCAAAGGATCTAACTAGAGCTCTTGCTATTCATTGACTGACATTGATGTCGATATTGATTATATTTCATAGCTATGAACAAGAACTTTTCATTTCATTGATGTTTTTCAAGTACATTATTCTTATGGTCATTTTATTCTTATTCTTCCTCGCTTACTTATGACTGAGGGTCGTGACCATTTGAGGCCGTTATGTGTTGCACCAAAGCTCTCCACTCCACACGGTTTTCCGCCTTCCGGATTGACGCCTGTAGATTTTCCTGACAGGCTTCTTTCACGGCATCGGTCCATTGGGTCGGTGATCTCCGACGTGCCCTTTTTCCTTCAGCGTGGCCAACTACAATGAGCTTTTCCAAACTATCTGGCTCGCGTCTAGCCACGTGACCGAAATACTGCAGGATCCGCTGGAGGCAAATGGTGGATAAGCGGCTCTTGATCTTCAGTTCGGCCAGGATCGACGCATTTGTGCGTCGTGTCGTCGATGAGATTCCTTGCATTTTTCGCCAGCACCACATTTCGAATCCTGTTCCGAATGCGTGCCTTAAGGGTCCAGGTTTCTGAAGCGTATAAAAATATAGAGAAGATCAGGGTTCTCATCAGCGTTGTTTTCGTTTTCCTGCTGATACCTCTGTTCATCCAGATTTTCTCTAGCCGCTTCATCGGTCATTTTATTATACAGCTTTATTTGATTCCTTAGGTAAAAAGTTTCAAGTTTGACAAGTAGTATAATTTATAAAATACCATAATAAATAATAGAATAAGTCATTTCGTTTCGTTTATGCATGTCGTTCACACAGGTACAAGTCGTATTCTTTCGTTTATGCACGTTCATAAGGATAAAATTTATGCAAATAAATTGAGTTAGTATGTCTTTAAATACTCGCGAACAAAAGCTATAACTACGAAAAACATATTTATAGGGTCAACGCATTAGTTCTTTATTTATTAAATGAAAGCCTAACACTATAGCTTGTATAAAAATTCTTAAAAAGTTCAACTTCTAAATATCTACTATTGAAAAATAGTTTTTTGTCTCTTCTGAAAAGTGCCGTTTTTGAGTTATCCCTTATTAACTGGAGGCACTGAATTGTGAGCAACTACTATGTTATCTAACAGGACTCCTAAAAAAGTACAAATGTAAAATTATTATTTCTGAACTGCATTTAATTTTGTAACTTTTATCGTTCAACACAAGCCCTAAACTTTTAATAATTTTACTGTATAAATTACATTGAGTGTTTATTTCAGTATTCGATCATAGAGGCTGAGAAATAATTAATGTGATTATAATAAAAAAAATAATCATAAATTAAAATGTGGGTTATTCCACTCGATAGAAACGTTACGTGTAACGATAAAAATATTGCATGTAACGGACACACAAAAAATACTCACACGGTTTCAATACATTTATATACCTCTTACATTAATTATTTAAAGGTTTCTGGTGTTAAGATACGCCTTACGTCAAATGTATGTGCTTATTTATTTTTACAACGAACCCTTTACGTTATTTTTTCTTTCATACATAATCTAAACTAGTCCCTTACGCCATTTCTTCATCAATATAGTGGATACAATGAATAGCTAAATTCAAGGTAAGGGACGAGACTACAGAATGCTTTGTCTGTATGGGACATCAGCAGCGAAATAAGTTGGTGTAAGGGACATGTCATTTTCTACAATATATACATTATTAAAACGAGTACTACATAGATAGACAGAACACTAAAATACAAGATTATGTATGAAATCAGGCCCAAAAAAGGTTCACTACTAAAAAAGTTATGAACGATTTAGTTAAGAAAAAAACCTTTGTCAGCCTCTCCTGAAAAATCGTATTTTGTCCCTTACCCCAATTGAACCTACGGTCGACGATATCATAACCTAGTTATAATCGTAAATTATTATAATTAATTAATTATTATAATTTACGATAAAAAATCTTAACTGTTGAGTTGAGACCTTCCGGCTTTTTTCGCAACAGCGGTCTCCTCTTGTGAAATGCCGGTAGATTCAGATTCAGACATGTAAAATGCCCTCGTGGCCTACTTACAGAATATTTTGATTTTAGACAATAGGCGATAGTGTTAACAAAGGTCTAAGCGTCATACAAAATGCATGAAACAGAGACCTTGAGCTTACGATGGCGAATTAGAAAGAAGACAGCATGTGAGTTTGGTTTAACTTCATCATCATCATCATCATCATCATATGAGCCTATAGACGTCCACTGCTGGACAAAGGCCTCCCCAAATCCATCGATTCTACGAGCAATGTGCCCCGCCCACTGCCACTTAAGTTTGGCGACTGGTTTAACTTCAATTATTTAAAAAAAAATCGTATTTTTCTTAGTTTGCTCTCCAAACAATGAAACTATGTCACGAAATGTCAAAAATAATGATCTCCAGTTAAAAAGCTTAAGCCGTAGCAGCCTCACAATGAAATTGTCATTTGTGCAATATTTCAAGCGCGCAACTTGAAAAGCAAGTTTCAACGAGAAATAAGACTGCAAAGAAAGTTGCAAGATGGAAAAGGTGCAACTACCTGGATAAAATATTTACAGGACAACTACGCGGCCCTGTTTTCTGATTTAATTATGGAAAGTTGAAACTTAAAATGGTACAAACTGGAACACTGTTTTATCAAGAACGGTCTAAAGTTGTCTTAACAAACCCCTAAGGTCCCGCCGGTGTCTTTCTTCAAAGTATAGTCATTCAAATTCTGATTTTAAGGAGCGTGGCTTGCAAGACCTCGACACAAAACGCCTAAACAGAAAAAATCGTCCAAAGCCTTCTTATACGTATACATACAACAACAAGGGTGAGTCGCATTGCGCGCCATGCAACAGAACCTTTAAAACCAAATTTGGTTTTGCAAGCCACATTCGGGCTCATGACCGACGCTCGTGAAGGTCATGGAGCCAGATTTGCCATTGACGGATACGGCAAGGAGGACTATATTATATACAAAGTATAGTAAGAATTCTTTCTTGAGTCCGAATCTACTTCATTTTGTTACCTGATAATCAATAGCCTTTATTCCATTATGCAGTGTGGTCACAAACTGTAACTTTAAATTTAAAAGTATGATAATTTCAAACACACCTGTTGCAACAAATGCATTTTCATGTCGAACGAAATAAGGTTTACATTGAAAAAGCTGGACATACAGCGAATTGAAGTGAAGTGAAGTGAAGTGAAGTGTAGTGAAGTGAAGTGAAGTGAAGTGAAGTGAAGTGAAGTGGAGTGAAGTGAAGTGAAGTGAAGTCAAACTAAAATTATATGTAGAACAAAAATATAATAATAAAATAAGTAATTATAAAACTAAAAGGGTTCTATGAACAGTTCCGGAAGGTGCCTGGCTCAAAGGTTCCTAGAATACTAGCTTAGTTGCTGGGCTGTGTAGTGAAATAAAGTAAACAAGAACTCCTGAACTGTACATCACAAAGGTCAGTCGTAACAAGTGCGCCAACGGGACAAGCACACCTACCATACCGAAATCACTGACTTTTAGAGCAGTTTAAGTGTAGTTAGTCCATAGAAATTTAAGCCCAATAAAAAATAGAATCGATTAGCATGCTCAAAAAAATTTCATCATGAAATGAAATGAAATAGTTTATACAGCAAGTAAGCCACGAGGGCACTTTTACAAGCCAGATTGTAAATCTACCGCCATTTCCCAAGAGGAGAGCTGTTGAGAAGAAAGCCGAAAGATACAACAGTGTGTCGTTTTTTCGTAAATAATACTCAAAACAATTACATTAAGTACATATATTATATGTTATAAATAATGCCTACTGTAGTAAGTTGGTTGGCAAGGCAGTTCGGCATTTAGATCGTTGTTTCGACAAGTTGAAACTTTAATAGTTACGTTTTTCTCTACGCCATTCTTCGGACTACGCATTCAGCTGTTTTTTCGTACGTGGTGGCCATTTTGGCCATTCCCTGCATTCTGGCAGATTTACGGGCACGCGGCTTTCAGGGCGGCTGTCCACATTCCATTTCCGGCCTGTTTTGAGGCCACGGTTTTTGTGAGCGCGGGATTGTGTTAGGGAACTCTAGGTAGCATTGTTACGTTGTGCCTGATAACAGTAAAACACATTTAAAAGTGTGGTTAAATCTTATTTGTGTAGGTTGTCTCGGTAAATATTGGTCTTGTGCTAAGATCTCTTGTCTTACCATCAATATCAGCCAGAAGGCATACAGCCAACGAGATATAGAACGCCACCATGATCAGACCAGTGATCTGCGCCAGGACATCAGTCTTCCTTGTGTGTCAGTTGGCTTTTAATGTGTATATTGTATTAGTATGAAAGTTGAACGCTTAGAAATAATCTTAAATGATAATAGAAGATACAAAAAAAAGCAAATTTTATTAAATTTTGGCGAGTCGGACTCGCACTTGCCCAATTTTTATGTTTATTAGTCATGAAACTGTAGGTACTCTTGCACTACCAAATTCACATGTATTAGTCCAATACACTACTCACAGCCTATTATTCCATTCAGAAGCGTTATTTCACGGACTTTGGGAGGCTTTGCAACCCATCGGCTGATGGAGCGAACGCAGCACACCCAAAAAGCCTATTCATATTCGTCAATCCAATACACTTACAACTTTTCGACTTTAACGAAAAAGCGAAGCCTTTTGAATCTAAAACGGCTTAAGAGGATTGGTATTTTAAATGCTATGAGTCCTTTTAGTTTGTGAAGGATTCGGATGATGAGTGAGCGTATCGTCCCACGGGACCGAACGCGCCAAATATTTTGTATCACATATAAAATCGAATAAAATCGCCGAAATCAATTTGCGTAATGGGTTTATATGTATTTGGATAATAAAAGTGCAAGTGGAAATGGATATTGGACATTCAAATTTGGGTACGCTTAAGTGATGGATGCTGGTCCGACTGTTTATCTGGGATTATCTCGAGTACTCTGGGTATTTTTTTAGATTAGATTAAATCGTTCCATTCGAGTTCTAAGTGTTTTCAAAATGTTTTGAATTTTTGCTTGTTTCGTTTTGTTCTTGTTACATTTTTAACATTACATTTTCTTTTCAAAATTACTATTAATCTTATATATAGAATTACATTTTTCTCCAACTTGCTTGGAAATGTTCCCATTAATGTTGTGAAACTGGACCGCGAAAGCGTTCGTTATTTTTATAAGGCTTTAATACAAATAAAAAAAAATTATTGGCCTTGGCCGGGAAATAGCTATTATTTACATAAGGCGATTAAATAAAAAACACACCTTCCGTGTATGAAGTCTCATACAAATGAGGGTACTCTTAATTTGGCCGGTTACTGTAATCAAGAGAATTTTACTTTTAATTTTTTCAAAGACTCATAATTCACCATACAGCCCAATAGCCAAGTATCAAAAACTGAATTAAAAAAATAAAAACTAGTATAAACTTTAATTGTTCTCTGCGTTTAGTTCTCGCACTGAATATTTCTCGGCTCTGCTACTGTCAATGTATTTTAAATGTCGATAAATTTCGAATAACGGACAAACAACTTAAATAATTATTTTATGTGCGTTTAATTTATAATCATGATTCTTAGTTATTTATTGAATATTTCCCACAGTTTTGATTTTAATAATATGATGGTATTTAATGAGTGAATTGAAAATTAATAAGTTTACCAAACGTAAACCCCCTTTCCTCTACAGTTAGAAATTTGGGTATCACCATGGACCAGACGCTTTCGAGGGCACCGCACATAGCGCAAGTTAGCCAGAAGCTCTTTGCATCTCTCCACTCTTTAAGGCGCCTGCAGAACTTTCTGCCAATTTCCACCAAGATCACTCTTGCCAGATCTCTCTTGCTCCCTCTACTAGACTATGGTGATATTGCTCTACTGGACCTTAAGGAGTACAGAGATCCAGAAATTGTGGGACATGCCGATAAATCTAAGAGTACACAACCACCTTACTGACACAAGTCCCACCCCGAGAGACAAGGCCAGGCTCCTTGCTGTTTCTGCTCGCGAGTCCGGATACTGGCTTCACGCACTTCCCTCAGTTAATTTCGGCACTTTATTAGATGATAATTCTTTCAGGCTGGCTGTTGGCCTTCGTCTAGGCCTAGACATCGTCGTTCCACACCAATGTCGTTGCGGATACCAGGTAGATCGTTTAGGTCACCACGGCCTTAGCTGCCCCAAAAGCGCCGGCAGACTCTCCCGCCACGCTTGTCTAAATGATATCATACGTCGGGCTCTTGTCAGCGTCAACGTGCCTGCAGTTCTCGAACCAAATGGCCTCGCACGAGATGATGGCAAGAGACCCGACGGCATGACGTTAGTACCGTGGCGGTTGGGGCGGCCCTTAGTGTGGGACTCCACCTGTGTGGACACTTTGGCACCCTCACACATTGCAACAACGTGCCAAAATCCAGGTGGGGCGGCCACAAACGCTGAGGCGGCTAAACGCCGAAAATATATGTGTTTAGGTGACAACTATATTTTCGTGCCGTTTGCGGTAGAGACTCTAGGCCCATGGGGCCCAGCCGCTCACAGTTTGTTTGATTCCATAAAAAAAAAACTAATACGAACTACCTGTGATCCCAGAGCTGGCGCGTTTCTCGGACAAAGGCTCAGTATTGCTGTGCAGCGGGGAAACGCCGCCAGCATCTTGGGATCATTTCCGCGAATGACAGACCTTGGATAGAGTTAGGTTAGTGTAGGTTTTAGGTTTTTAAATTGTTTTACCACTTAAGTCGAATGTTTTTTTTAATAAATTTATTTAGGAGGAACTACTTGACAAGCTTGAGCGCCTACAAAATGTGTGTATCAGGTATATATTTGGATTGTGAAAATATGACCACATCTCTTCCTTTCAAGCGCAGCTGGGTTGGCTACCGATTCGTCGGCGTAGAGACGTGCATGTCCTTTCATTGCTCTTTAATGTTCTGTTTGATCCTACTTCTCCTCCTTACCTTAGTGAAAGATTTTCGTATATGGCTGATGGCAGTGGTCGCCGCTTGCGGTCTAGCGGCAATCTCACTCTGGCTGTACCGTCCAATAAGACGCGTACCTATAGCAAGTCTTTCACTGTAAGCGCAGTGAAGTTGTGGAATGAGTTGCCTTTGTCCCTTAGGAGGTCTCCATCTGTTGCATCACTTAAGATTAACTTGAAGAAATTGTGGCTGTCCGATGACGTGTGAATTCATTGAATACTATATTTATTTACGCATTTAAATGTATTAATATATGTAGATATATATATATATATATACATAAATATATATATATAGCCTCGGCGGGAATGTCATTTCTCTGATTCGTATTATTGAAATGAAATCATACTCATCCACGAACTGACTTTTCCCTGTACATATATATATATATATATATATAATATTTTCTGATTTCTTATCTTCTTTGGAACTAAATTTATTCTGGAAACATTTGGGATACATAATGAGAGGCAGGGAAAAGTCAGTTCGTGGATGAGTATGATTTCATTTCAATAATACGAATCAGAGAAATGACATTCCCGCCGAGGCTATATATATATATATATATATTTATATATATATATTTTTATAGTTTATTTTCCATTGTAATAATTATTAATAAAGATTATATAAAAACAATAGGTATATCAATTTAAACATTCAATAGCACGAAAAAAACAAAATACAGTAAATTTTTACTATACAGTTGCGGTATTAAGCACTGTATTTTATCAAATGTTTGAAATTTTTGACAAAACAATATTCTGTATATAGAATCTTTTTATCGATTCATATTTGTATGTGGTAATACTACATTTTTTTTTTATTTAACAATATAAACAATATTCCACATATATTACTATATGTTTCATCTTTAATTTGTCAATTTCATTTAGGTATGCTAACCGAATACCTAACTAATCCTATAGGATAGGCACTTACCAAACCTATTTTTTAAACGTGATCATAATAATATTTGTACAATAATATGTGTATTTTTTATTCAAAAATGTCGTCAATTAACCTAATAAGCAATCAGACATAATGATTCCGAATAATATACCTTATCGTTGAATCTCAACTTGTACCTTTTCCAAAACCTATAATGTCGACTATCGAATTTCCATTTAGACTTAATGACAGTGAGTCAAACGCAATTGGTAAATGTAGTATTATACAATTTAAAATTCGGTGGATTTTTTAGCCTAGCGTTAGCGTTGAGTAGTACTACATATAAATGCACTTCAGAAGAGTACGAAGATCTACAAGCTGAATAGAACTAAACTCGAGATCGTTTACTACATTGTACACTTAATCAACTCGAATCACACAAGTGCAAGAGAAAATTTAAAACTAAATTGGGTCTATCTAGCCATTTCAGAGCCGACAGGAAGTCTATAGTTGTCGCATTGGATTTCCGTCATGGAAACTGATGAGGAGGACCGTATATCTTCGTCATTACACTCCTGGCAGAGTGGTCGTGGCTGTCATACCTTGTGTGACAAGCCTAACCACACGGCGCCATTCTTCTCTCACAGCGCGTCTGGTGCTCTCGTGCAGAGGGCAGTTTGTAGCCGATATGATTTGGCCAGTCCACCTCATGTATAATTATATGAAACTAATAACATAGATAAGTTTGAGAAACTAGCACGGCTTGAAGTTGTTTACACCCAAATCTCCAATCGTTGTAATGATCGTAACGAATTAAGGTCAAACGTGTCGAAACGTCGGAAAATTAACAGCTCATCGTATTTACTGGAAGATACGATTGCCCTATAGATAGGTTAAAGGCGCGGTCCAATATGTAATATAAAAATAATAAATACTTATGTAATACTAACCCTAAATATAATAACATTTACTAAAACGCCGATTGTATTTTATCCGATTTTTTTTTAATTTATTCATTCATTTAATTAATACTCGAAAGTCCTGTTTTTGTAACTGTTAT
This sequence comes from Apotomis turbidana, assembly GCA_905147355.2. Taxonomy (NCBI): domain Eukaryota; kingdom Metazoa; phylum Arthropoda; class Insecta; order Lepidoptera; family Tortricidae; genus Apotomis; species Apotomis turbidana. The sequence goes on along the minus strand of LR990304.1, from coordinate 15,369,627 downwards.
GTGCGAAAGTCGTGTAAATTTAAATCAAAATTGACTTCAATAAAAAATAAATTACATGATTCATGACATTGTCCGGATTTTTACATTGTTCACTGAAAAACAATGCCCTGTTATACATATGTCATACAGGTATACATATGTCATTTACAGGTTCAACTGACATGGCACTCTTGATTTCTTGTCAGTTGCCATTGCGACTTGAGCTCCCCTTTTTCCTTACCATCAAGCGAAGTAGAGTCACCATGTAGTGTCGTTAAAACCGTTATAAAAATATTCACATATTTATATTTAAGCACCTCATTCAACGTTACTTGATTATCTTTATGCCGCAAGTAATACCGTTTCCATTTAAACAGATTCTCATCACTTTTTCACGATTTTTATTATTGATACAGGACTTACTGATCATAGAAGGTTAGCCTTGTATAACGTTGATTTTCACCCGACTACGTTACGGAAGAGGGTAATGTTTTGTCGCATGGCAAGCTCTACGTCCGAGCCCGAGTGGCGAGGTGATCTCGAAACTCGAGGGACTCGAAAGTTCATTATACCGCGCGCAATTCCGAGTCTGTGATGAACTGAGTTTTATGAAATGTAGCTGACTGAACCTGACTTCAAAATGATACTTTTACTTTGAATTAAAAAGATACTTTTTAACCAATTTAATTCTTTTTTTCTCACAACCTGTGACTGTTTAACTGCTTTGTAAATAATTGCTAACTCTGTATGATGACTTAATAACCAATAGTTTAAGACATTTATTTCTAAAAAGATTTACATAATATCACTTACTGAGACAACAATAATTTAGTTATATCTAAATAGGAGAGGGTAGCATGCAAAAACGGTAAACTACTAAAACTTTCGGGAGACGTATTTAATTATTGTATTAAGCGGTTTCATGTACATGTTCGTAATCAGTGACGAAGCTACTGCGCCGCTGTATGGCTCCCTGATGAAGAGCTCAATATGAGTCGAAACATGTCGGCTGTTCCTGACAATTTCACGTGAGTGTAAACCGCTTCATACAATACTATTATTTTATCAATGAAAGTATGACTTTAATTATGATGCAAATGGTGTTTTACTCTCCTGATCGTCATATATTTTAAATAGATTTATCCACTAATGGCAAAAGATCGGAGAGAGAGATAATGGAAGAGATCAAATACAAAGAAAAATATGCTACCTTACTAGACTTGAACCGATAGCTCTTGCCATGCCGTGCGGGGCGAGTGCGCTCCAAATTCCACTGAATCGCGGCTGATTTGATGCTGTATCGCCATATTAGTGATGTAGAATCCAATTAATAAATAAATAAATATTAAGGGACAATCTTACATAAATTGACCTAGACCCCAACTAAGCAAAGAGACTATTAGCTATGGGTATGAGATAACATCCATGACCCAGGAACAAATATTGGAGTTCATCACACAAATATTTGCCCCGGCCGGGATTCAAATCCAGGAGCGCTATCTCAGTAGGCAGGTGCACTACAAATTGTGCCAACCGCGTCGTCAAGTCTACGTGTGCGAGGGTATTTCGGCTTCACTTATAATATAAAGCGCAACTTTCCGCCATCGTTCTACGCGACAATTCTTTCATCCTCACCACTTAGATAGTTGGCAGTCCACAACTGTGCGTTTTTATAGAAATTTCCAGGTGTCTATGGGCAACGGTAATCGCTTTCCACTAGGCGATCCGTATCGTTTGCCTCCTATGACATAAAAAAAGTGACTGCATCGCGGCCTTTTTGCAACTCACCGCTACTGAATCGCTGCAAAAACGTTGCCAACGCAAATAATTTATTGCTTTGTCGCACAGGTTCTGTTTCACTCAGAGCAGCGTGGTTGCGAACACTCGGGAGACTCGACTCATTATCGTACATAATTCCGTGAATTGAGTTGAACGGGTTTTCGGTACAATAGCCGAGCCGTGTCGGAGGAATCATGGCGGTGGCCGGAACATAATGAGGTGGCCCACTCTCAAGGGGTTTCCTCGATACGCAGAAAATGAGGATTACTTATTTTGCAGTTAAGATCATTTTGTAATAATAGGGCATTTCAAAAATATTATCTGAATGAGTATAAAGCTTGACAACAAAATAAGAGTCCGCTGGTGTTACAATAAAGTAGCAATAAAAAGTTATTATTGGGCGATTATTTGAGCGTTTTTACTGCCTCATTAGTATGTTCGTAATATCGACGACCTCATGAACTGAGGCGCCATTTTAGGTTGTCTTGTAGAAGTCGCGGATTTTTAAAATCATATCAGAGACGTTTAAAACGCTCAAATAAACGCTCAATAATAACTTTTTATTGCTACTTTATTAAAACATCAGCTGATTCTCATTGTGTTGTCAAGTTTTATATTCATTCAGATATTTGTGTATTTCGTATTTGTAACGTCAAAATGTTTATTCATTTGCTTATAACAATTAAGGGGTGCCGTCGGTTTTTTCCTAAATTCCATCCACATATCTCAATTCTGACAAACTGATCATTCGTGGGGATGTTAAATAGCTAAGTTCCAAGGTAACACCGTAAAATCATATACGCGTCTTGAGAACTTCTATTTTGAAGTTGGTTAACAAAGACATACACTTGGCGTACTATAAAGCGCATTTCTACTGTATGTTGAACCTGAGTATCTGATTTAGAGCAACGGGGAAGCCGGGAAGATCTCGGGGGAGTGAAGAGAGATCATTGTATCGCACGTAATACATTGCCCCGTTCAAAATAACATTGGGTGAAGAATCATAACAAAAGCGTGTGTCGTAAAAATATTGTTTTTTCAAACATGCAATGAAATATCATCATAGCGTGTGTTATAACAGGCTTCGAAGTATCACGTTTTGGGCGGAACAACTCGAGAGAAATGTAAAGGAATTTCATACAAAATTGAAGTTCTAAGACGGGAAGTGTTTTTTGAAACATGGCATCTGTGTTCATGACCAGGCTAAACGGCTGTTTTTTTTTCAGTGGTGTATTTTTTTTATTTAATGGTTGATATGTTTGAGGAAAGCAGTATACAAGTCTAGCCGTGAAAAGGACTTGCTGGCTTCGTATTACTACCCGGCCTCCGTACGGTCGGCTATCTTTACCTACTCACCCCGCAAGCCCTTCTTTCCCGGCGTCTACAGTAATGTACTATTACTTGGCCGTAACGGTAGCCCCGAGACCATGACCGCGACGAGGCTGTTGAAACGACACACTGAAAAAAATATCCAGTGGAGCCTACTGACATTACAGTAAGCGTAACCGTTATTGCAGTTAGGTTTACTGAAATGTCAGTAGGCCTAACTGTTATTGCAGTAAGTCTTACTGTAATGTCAGTAGGCTCCACTGGCTATTTTTTTCAGTGCAGATTTTAACCGACGCGTAGTAATTAATTATTTAATATTTATGCACGATTCTCGTTTTCGTTGAGATGATAATGTGTCAAAATCAGGTTGTGAGAAGGAGCAAACACATGTACTGGCAAAAAGTTCAAAACCATTGTTATAGTAGAGACTAGAGCTGGAACAAGTTTTTAGTACATTGCTTAAAGATTAAAAACAAGTATAAATATCTTTATTAGACGCTATATTTATGCAATAATTTATGTGTGTTATTCACCTTTTCTTTTATTCATATTAATATAGAAAAACATTTGTAACATAATTATAAAACTAATATAATTGCATTTCATTCGAGAAGTGGTCACTTTTTAAATATCATAGTAGTTAAGATCATCCTAACCTTATGTGAAACTACTTGTTAACTTGTTGTACTATATGTAAATATAAGTTGTTGTCCAATTATTTTTATATATCTGTCACAACATTAAATTACAATAATTTGCCTTAAAGTCACCAATAAATCATGAAGTATTTGATCACTTATTAACGTTTACTCACATCCGTACATTTTTTTTATATTATTTTACAACGAGATTCGAGTCAAGTTTTATAGTTTGAATACTCCTGCAAAAATCATCGAAACTACTTTTAATCTAAATAAAATTAAGTTCCCATTTTTTATCTAAACTCACCATCTAACAGGAACAGCAGCCGAAATAGGATCCCAATCCGCTTCATCGTGCGTCCAAACACCAAACGTCACTTCACTTCACCCCACTGCACCCGCGTAGCGCGTCCGTCCGCCGCGCGCGCTCGGCGGCTACTGAGCTTCGTAGCGTAGATTAGACACAGGATTGTAGCGCTACGAAGCGCTGCGTAGCAGTGCTACGAGATTGCTCATTATGAACGTACGCGGATTATAGTTTAATAAGTCGCTGCAGTTTGCGTATGAATTTAGAGTGATGTGTAGGGTATACAGAGTGGGAATGGAAAGAGCGTATATTTAAAGCTTTGCTAGAATAGGATGAGATATATGCAAGCAGAATGAATGAAAGGATCAGTTTTGGATTAGGATTATTCGTTTTTAACTGATTTAAATAAGGAACCTCTTTAAAAAATTGGCAGCATCAGATTTTGGTTGACTGTTTAATTTAGTTTATACACGCGTCTCTCAAGCACAAATTATTTTATATAGGTTAGGTTAGCCCCACCCCAAAAATGTACAATTCCACAATGATAATGAAAATAAGACAATGCGAATAAAACCACTGGATATAATTATATCATTTATATTTATAATTCATTATATATATAAGGTTTCTATCAAAATATGAATCTACATAATTATGTAGATTCATATTTTGATAGAAACCTTTAGTAGTCAAAATCCTACTATTATTTTATAATTATTATTTCATCAATGTTATTAAAACTGAAATGAATTTTAACGTAATTAATGTGACTGCAACACTGTTAATAAAATTAATTAAAAGTTCAATTAATATGTACCTAATTGAAACGTACAGTAAAAACTAAGGTTTTATTATTTAAACGTGAAATTATTATAATTGCCTTAATATCAAGGTTAACAGAGAAACTGAGTATCTAATTAACGAAATGTTTACATTATACAAACTATACGGTTTCTTTTTTACTTAGCATTAAAACAACAAAATTTTACCCAGGAGAAAGGTTAACTGTTATTTAACCTCCGAACCAGACGAACAATTATATTTTTTTCACGAAAAAATTAACTGACATCTAGAGAAAGACATCACATTCCTGAAAAGAACTGAGTTACATATAAAAACACTGAAATCGTCTTTAGTTGCTCCTATAATATTTGAACTTATGGATTTCATCATTAAATCTTCATCAAAATTGTATGGGACCAATTTGGAAATGAAATGGAAATGAAAATGAAATGAAAATTTATTTTGCTAGAGACATGGTAAACAATAAAGATCTTAGTTACATATGGTCACTACCATATATGCTACCAGATATGCTGATCCACTGATCAGCATATCTCGCCCACTACTTGGGCATGCAAATTATTTATTCTTAGATCTAGACACTTAAAATTACATATTATTTTACTATAACTACATACGCCTTAGTTTCCAAAATAATCCTCTCGCAGATGTAAATGGTTTTAGAGCAAGTTTTCTTATATCACTTGGTAAATTATTATAAATTTTGATTGCCATTGCATAACTATTTTTGCTACAAAGTTTAGTTTTGTATGTGGTTGGTAAGGGTTGGAGATGCCTTCTCTTCAACAAAAATATAGCGGATGGCCGTCGGGAGAAAAGTCCTGGGTGCCTATGATGGTAACGTTATCTCTTGATAAATAAGTTACAAAGCATCTGTCACACACACTCGCATTTTGTCAAAACGTGACAGAAATGAAATTTATGAAATTGTGACTCTTGCCTGTAGTTTCGCAGATTTTGGAGGTACGTGGATAGGATATGTCGACATGTGCGTCTGCCAGAGGGCTTCAAAGTGCTATTTGAATTCTCAAAATCCGGCGTGATAAATGCAACCATCACAGGCCCCCAGGAAAACATAAACATTTTCAATGTTAAATCATCGTACAACAGGCCTGTCATAGAGAACCGAGGAGTTTTCAAACAAGTGAGCTGACATAGAGAAGTCGGAGTTAAAAAATCTATTTGTCAGTATCTAAATCTGTAAGCCGCTCGGTATCTACACGATTTTGTACATATTGGAGTTGTCTTCGTGAATTTATTGGCAGAGGTATATTTGTATGGCGGCCGCTTCCACGCGTTTCGAGACAAAGTTTCCCGTCGGTGTTAACTCACATTTAATTCGATTTCCAATACGTTAACTATAACCCAACTACCCCCAACTTGCGAAGAATCTCGCAAATTGGTTAAAGTCTTAATTATAATTTGAAATGTTACGCCTTGAGTCCTGATTTTAGCGAAAGTTTTGCAATAAGAAACAGAAGGGTCGACGAGATTTTTGACTCATAATTAAAACTTTAGACGAAGGTTTTTAACCAATGTTTGTTGCCAGTGATGACAGACGGCACTACGCCTCAGTGCCGTATGTCATCACTGGCAAGGCTGGTCGCTCACAATGGGCCTCATAAGAAGGCTCAAACTTACTCAAAGGGCAACGGAGCGAGCTATGCTTGGTCACCTTGATCGACATATATTTATTTACATCAACATTACATCTATCATGACAGTTTTCCAATGCGGTAGAGTAGCAAAACATAACAATATTATAAGATTATCAATTACATATTACTTAAACACATATTAACTGGCCGGGTTAAGTTAAGTTTGCACCTGGTATGTATCGCGCCGCATACGAATGAGGAAATGCAAAGTTAACGCAACCGATCACGTTTAAATATTTATTCTATTCTGTTTTATAGTATTTGTTATTATAGTGGCAACAGAAATACACCATCTGTAAAAATTTCACCTGCCTGGCTTCATGAGATACAACAATCCCGTTTTTTACCCTTTGACGGGACCTTAAAAATGGTGGGAATCGGGTTCTATTAACCCCACGCCACTGCGTTTTAATGACTAGGGTAAGTGCTCCAGTGAATGAACAAATCCAGTGAACGAACAAAATGCATGTTTTTTTCGTAAAATAAGATTTCTGTACCTTTCTACCACGCGTGATATTTTTTTTTCGGTTAGCCACATTATTTGACAAGTTCTGGTAGCAGTTACTTCAACTCATACGCGTCAGTGTCAAAACGGGGACGGTGTAAAGTGGGCATGCGGCTGCTGTTTTTTGTTTATATGGAGGTTTAATAAGGATTAAGGTAAGCTATGTTGTGTTTAATGTGTCACTACGTGTGTCCTGTGCATCTGCCATGTACAGTGCGTGTTTTTTAAGCCGTAAGTTAGTGCTATTAATGTGTAAGTTTATGTGATTTATTTTCAAAAAGTGGCTTTTAATCCAGTGTTCTATAACTAGAAACCAAAATGGCTTATATCCAATGAACGAACCGGGGGGTTCATTCACTGGAACCGCGTGATTTATTGTTTGTCCAATATCTGACGTTTTGTTAGTAGTTATAAGATTTGGTTTTCTATGTTTTTGATAGAAATGTATTATCTGTCAAACAGCCAGTGTTCGAACAAAACTTTAAATATTCAATTTTTAACAGTTTATTCACTAGTCTGCGTTTTCCAGTGAATGAACTACCGCAATGATAGTTAGTTCATTAATTAGTTTTCAAAAACCAGTGTATGAACTACCGCAATGACAGTTAGTTCATTAATTGGTTTTCAAAAACCAGTGAATGAACTACCGCAATGACAGTTAGTTCATTAATTGGTTTTCAAAAACCAGTGAATGAACTACGATATTTATTTTTGTATTTTTCTTGTTTTAGAACATGGAAACGTCAAAAAAATCATACAAAAGATTCCAATATGACCAAGAATCTCTCTGCAAGCTTTACCAAAATAAAGCATGACTTTAAGGGTAGTTCATTCATTGGTTTCATTTGTTCATTTACTAGAACTTTGTGTTCATTCACTGGTGATTTTCCATTTTATCCCCTACAGCTTGCTATAATTTAAGACTGTGCAGCACTACTGCAAAATAAAAATGATTTTAGAAAACTAGAATAGTTGTTTACGCTATAGGAATAGTAAGTAATACCTAAATTTAATTATTGCTATATGCCAAAAAAAAAATTAAAGTTGATAATTTCCTTAAGTGTTCATTCACTGGAGCACTTACTAGGTACTTATTTTCGCAAAATAACTTCAATATTCAGTAATTTATATTTCACTGTTTTATATTTATAACAATAGCTATAAACTATATTCGGCCAATGAAATGCCTTTGTACTTAACACCTATATTCGTTACATCGTGAAAATGGATCGGAATATTTTCAGCGTTCATTACCTCGCATCGGCTAACGAGCAGCGGAAATGTATCTTCGTTATGTGGCAACACGTAGGGGGAGTGGGGGGGGAGTGGGGGGGAGTCAGGGGGACGTGGGACTGGACGATGGCTTCTAAACGCCAAGTTTTATCTAACTTGGGAAACAAAACCAACAATTTTCAAACTAGTCACAACCACCTTAAAGTGTCAACTGTCTAACTATCACGGTTCATGAGATACAGCCCGGTGACAGACGGACAGACAGACAGACAGACGGACGGACGGAGGAGTCTTAGTAATATGGTAACGTTTTAACCCTTGGGTACGGAACCCTAATAATAAATTACTAAAAACACAACATAAATGATTTATGTCATTGGATCCTGTTACAGGCCCCGGTAGGGCAGGGTAGGGTTATAGTAAATTCATACAGTAATATAAGAATAAGATTCTGAATACCTTAAAGACCAATTATAATAAACTAACTGCACTGCGCGTTGTTACCTGCTCATCCCACGGAAACACTACATTTTTTCGGGATAAAAAGTAGCCTTTGTTTTAACTCAGGGTGTCAGCTACCTTCATCAAGATTTGACCGTGAAGAAGTAACAAATGAACACACACTCTCACAAACTTTCGTCTTTAATGAAAATGCATAAACACAAACAATTGCCCTAGAAAGTAGACCATAATTAGAATAGATTTATTTTGTAACTTGCACAGTCACATAACACTAAAATTCCTTGCAATAATTAAACGAAAAAGCTGACTCAGAACATTGGCGTCCAACTCGGCAGAAATAAACCCCCTTAACAGGTGAGCTGGGTTGATTGGCACCGAGCGAGGCGCCCGACCTAATCAAATGGCGCCGGATTGCAACCGATTGTGCGCAACTATTCACCAACTGACAATGAAGCTTCAACTGTGTCCGATCCCAGGCAATGTCCAACCAAGTCTGGATGCTTATACGATTGGTTATATTTCTACTGAATAGGTGTCTTTGGGTCTGTCGGTTTTCTATAGCAAATTGGGAATGATTTACGAATATGTCCCATACCAATGTGACTCTAAAAGCTTCAGAAATGGAAGTAATAATAATAATACCTTAGGTTAGGTTTTTTAATAATGTATTTACCACGTATTTACCTATATTTTGTAATTTCTTTATTGTATTTCACTTTTGATATAACTTTATTGTAAAAACCCTAATCTCAGCTTTAAAATAAAGGAAATAATAATAATCACAACAAAGGCGTAGGGATGTGACGACCCCAACGCCCGCTGGTATTATCAGCGCAATCAGTCACGCAGGGCAGCTTATGGCGAGCTGTCGGGGGGGCCTCCGCTTCTGTCTTGCCTTAACCAGCCGGATAGAGTGGAGTCGCGAGAGTTGCGGCTCGGGGGTGGATGTGTAAACGTAAGGGGTTAGTTGGCTTCGGTTTAAAGCCCAGTATTACACCTCTCCGCCCTTAGCCTTCCGCACCGGTGTTGCCCTTAGGCCACTCTATGTGTCGCTATTTTATGGGGGCATCTAGCGGGAGGCAAGGCATCGTCTACCAGTGCCATTACACATTTCTTCCTGGACACAGACTTTTTTCCTGGTAGACGCCCGATAGTCTCGATCCATCCCAATTAACCAGTCCTCCATTTCATCCCCATAGCCCAATTTGTAACTTAGATTCCATATATCCATCAATAGTTCTTGCACCTAGTGGGCGCTGTCTCTGTATGCGTCCCATAACACAGATAGGGACAGCATCCGCTCGATGTACACCTTACATTCCCATAAATTGTCGAAAGGGCCTCTACGCATTGGCTTCGGCTCCGTGCACGCCTCCCTAAGGTCCGGGACACTATTGTCCCGTAAACGGGTGCATCATAACAATAAGTCAATATGAGATGTGTCTACTGAACGTCTCCTGAATCGCACTGTTAAGATTTTTCCTGGAATAACAACGGCTCTTAATAGAATATTGATTTTCTTGGACCTAAAATTGTATTTTCAGAGTGGTAAATATATTTGGTGACTACAAATGTAAACCGCTTAAGCGCCATGCTTGTTTACAACACTTAATCTCCGAGTTAGAAATGCAAAGCTGTAACCCAAGATCCTTGTTGCTCGTTTGAGGGCCGAAAATGAGTAAACAATTCAATATACCTACGTACAAAAACATACATTGTCTGAGTTACAACTCCGTCATCTATTCCCTGATTTCTGTAGGTATATATTTGAAAGCTTCCATTTTCATACTGTCCATTTTTTCTGCTTATAGTTGTAAAAACAAACCTACAATACAATAAATCCTACGCTCCAATATTGGTAGAACGACGTTATTTACAGCGACAATGATTTGTCCCGGTCGCGATGAAACGTGCTCCGGCACCGCAGGCGATAGTAAATACATACACAATATAACATTATATGTACATGATAAAACCACCACCACACACGGTAAAAACACGTGTAAGAACACCTCAAAAAATATTATTTAAGTGCCGACGGCGAAGTGTGACTGCTGTTGTAATTAGTAAATATTTATCTATGTAATGTTGTGAGCGGTGCGAAAGATTCGCGTGACGTTTAAACCTCCAACAGGTTCCGTAACGCGTATTAATTGTAAATTATTTGTGTTTACTTAACTTAAATTCAAATTAATTTATTTAAAAGACAAAAATGGCCCATAATTTGTTAGTAACATAGGAATATATGATACAGTGTTAGTAAACAGATTAACAAAATATAACATTACAAGATAATAATATTTATCTAGTAGCGGTCATCACACATTCGTAACACCGCATAATGGGTGAGTCATACCGGCTCGCTACAGTAGTCAGGATGGGGTTGGAGCTGGCGCGCCCTCTGAACATCAACGATGCTATTTTTTTCCGCATTATTGCGTAATAATCGTCGGTGCGGGCTTCCGCAAACATGCCGGATGCGCTGCAGAATCGCGGCAACCCCAACAACATCCTGAAGCCGTTGTTGTACTGGACGCGCCGGGAACTGATGGTCTTCTGCGTAAAGTTAGTCCACAGGCTGCACGTGTAGAAAACCTGACAATAGGCTTTAAACAGTGTTATTTTTAACCTAAATAAATGAACAACTATACTATTTATTATACTAGTCATTAGTCATTTATTCTTTAACAATATACTATATAATTGTGTTAGAAATCCTTACGATTCTAGACGGGTCATGTATTCAGGAAAAATCTTAATAAAGCGATGCAGGACCGTCTTTCGTTAAGTATTAGCGCGCTACGCCAGTCTGGCGCCATCAGTTGGTCATCATTTCTTTGTTCTCTCCATCACGCCGAAAAAGCTCGACAAATTTTAACTAATTTTGGTACAAGGATAGCTGAGTATTCCAAAATAGGTTACAGTATACTTTTTATCCGTCCACGATAAAGAAAAAAATACACGGATGAAGTTGCGGGCACCTCTTTAATTTTATTGTAAAATTCTAAAATGGTGTCGAAATTCCTATGGAAAAAAGTCATTATATTAGGAAGGACAACATAATCGATCGAATGACAACGAAGTAATCATAAACGGTTTCTTACTCTTAAGTAACGGAACCCTATTTTTTTTTTAGCAAAGAACCGAACCACGGGTGGCTGTAAAAGTTCCTCTGAGATGGCATCTTAAGCCAGATGTTGGTTCTATTAAATTGTGTTTGCTGTCGAGAATTAGCGAGCTCGTGTACACAGTGGATCGCCGCTTATCAAAAAATTGCGCTTTTTAATATTCCACGATAAATAAGTGTGACCTCAACGGGACTGATAAGTCTTTGAATAAATGAGTTTTACATAGCACGAGGATTCTTTAACTATGGTTTACTATGGTTATTATTATGGTCTAAATACCTGTCTTCTTTAATAACATTTTTGACAATCATTATCGCCTTCGTATTTCCAAAATTGAGATGAGATATGTCACTTTTAAGCTCATCGCATTTAAATGACAGTTCAATGGCGATATAACTGTTATCTAATGGAGATTTGACGTTTGGCAATATCTCAAACGGCCTTCTCGAATTGGGCCCCAGGTTCCTTTGATTGAGGTCACAAATATAAGTAGCAATACCCTGCAAGATTTTAACGCGACTAAAATGACACGTAAGCTTTAGCAAAAGTACTCTTGCCTACGTGAATAACAGCTTTTTAGGATTTTGTAGTGTGTGTCAGTCTGTCCACAGCTTAGCTCAGAGACATAGTGGTGATTTCTTGCATTGTATTTCTCCTGTATATTTTATGAGGTGTGCAATAAAGAGTACTTGTATTGTATTGTATTGTATTGTTGAAAACATTTTTAAAAACATTTTTTTGTGTACCTTCCCTACACGTAACAAAAATGGGGATGTTTATCCCATGGTGTGGGGTATCGATGATTAGGTTTCTCAAAACTAAGTCAAGTTACCTAGCACCAGCTGCAATTTTTATGGAGCTAAGTAAGGGGAAGTCCCCTAACGCCGGACGGCGCCTAACGCCGGACACTCGAACTATCTCGGCAACTGGAAGCTCGGCAACGGCAACTCGGCAAGTGAAAGGGGCACGGGGGACGCCCGCGCCCCTTCCACTTGTCCTTGATTCGCTCGCGTTGCTAGTTGCCGAGATAGTTCGAGTGTCCGGCGTTAGGTGCCGTCTGGCGTTAGGGGACTTCCCCCTAAGCCACCCGTACCTACTATTTGGATCATGTAGAATAGAAACCTGGTTCTGTTTTAGGCCATAGGTAGCGGGTTCTTGCGACTCATGCAGTGCATTTAAAGTATATATTTTGATTGTCTTGGCTAATAACTTCGCCATTTTGCCATTATAAGCATGAACTAGTCTGACTTTAACGATTTTTTTCCTAGAATGTTCCTTAAGGCTATTGAAATCAAAATATAGCCTAACTTCAATCTTAGAGGAGACGGCATTCATTACCACTGGCTTGGGATCCTGTTGTACATATATTCAAGGATCAAGCTCGACGAAAGATTGGAAACCCTGGACCTTAAGCGGTGTAAAACAAAAATAGTGTCAAAAGAAGAAGATTCCGGGACGAAACTTCTGTTTAAAAAATATGAAATAAAAATAAAATTAAAAATTTAAAAAACCCCCGACATGACAACCAATAAAAGAAAGAAATAAAATCTACGAAATGGGCCTATACAATGAACAGTAGAAAAATAATCCAAGCTTCGTTGCGTCGGGGGACCGCTAAGTAAATGAAATGCAATGTACTGAAAATCGTAAAGTGGGAAGCCCAAATGCATACTCGTACATGCAATTTTGCGTTGAAATAGTGGATTGTACAACAAGTGCATAAAACGCACTATTTTACACGAGACGTTTATCCATCCGAGCGAGCTTGCGAGCGAGGATGAATATAAAGTCGAGTGTAAAATGCGTTTTATGGACGAGTTGCACACTCTACTTTTCACTTTGATTGCGAGGAAATGAAACTAGGTCATGTAAATATTATACTTAATAACAAATTAAAATAAAATTTAAAGTTACATTAGAGCAATGAGAAATATTTAAAGTAACAGTTTTTCATGGCATATTTAAACATTTATTTATTTATTCATTTGTTCATTTTTAAAACATTTTGTTTATAATATCTATAATAAATTATTGTTGTATGTTAAAGATATAATATAATATATTGATATACCAAAATAAAAATAAATTTAAAAAGTAATAATAGATAATAAAAATTACAAGTTTATTCCAAGAAGTTTTATATACTTTGGCTGTTGGTATCTTTGCCTTGGTCTTAGAATATTAACGAAACGAAATGAAACAAAGAATATACTCTATGAAGTTTTAAGTTTTTTTTTTATCTGTTTATTAAGGAACTTTTATCATTGGTATTCTTATGTCAGCTTAAACCCGTTCCAGACCTTCCGATCCGATCCAATTTATCGGAAGAAATCGGATCGGATCGGATCGGAAGGTCTGGAACGGGTTTAAGTTTTAAGTTGTTCGCGTGGCTGTTGGACCGATCGCCTTGGTCTTCGACGACGATTTTACTTTAATAATAATAATTTCTTTATTTCGGACAAGCAAGGTATCCATAGAGTGTTAGTAAAAACAAGCAATATCTTAATCTAGTGTTAGTATTTACAGATTCATTGGTAATTTTAGTATGTCAATAATCAATCTACAATATATATACATGTTGGTATCTATATTATAAGTTGTGCCACACTTTTAATTTGCTCGGTCCAATGCTTGAGGATTGGACAATCAAACCTCTCAGAAATTTCCTTTAGAATGCTGTTGGGACTACATCTCACACGACTAAGTAATGAGACTATATTTTTACGAATTATAGCCTGAAAACTATCCGTGCGAGCTTCCACAAACATGCCCGATGCAGAGCACCTGCTAGGTAGTCCCATCAGCATTCTAAAAGCATTGTTGTATTGTACGCGCAAGGCGTTGTAGGCTCGTTTCGTGTACCGGACCCACAGGCTGCTCGTGTACAAAGATTGGCAGTACGATTTAAACAATGTGATTTTTACATCACGTGAGCAATGAGCAAACCTGCGGGTAATCATGTTACTCCGAACCGCCAACGCCCTGCGCTCTCTTTCTACATCCAAATCATCTTTTAGGTCACTCGTGAGGATGTGTCCTAGGTACTTGACCTTATCTACTACAGGTAATGGGCTAGAGTTCAACAAGATAGGTGGTACATAGTATGGCTTAATTTTACCTGCCTTAAATATCAGCACTTCACTCTTTTTATTGTTGTACTCCAGTCCATGAGCCAAGGCATAGGACTCGCAACAGGCAAGCAGCTGCTCCAGCGCGCTGACAGACGGGCTCAGTAGCACCATGTCATCGGCATAGCTTAGGCTGTTGACACAAGTGCTACCCACATAACATCCCGCATGCATACCACTGAGCCCCTCTATCAGCTTGTTGATGTACAGGTTGAAGAGCTTCGGTGAGGTGATACCGCCCTGTCTTACACCGCATTCAAGCCTGTACTCACTGGAAAAACTGCTCGCCCATCTAACCTGGTTTAACTGATTGCTGTACCAGTGCCTAAATAGACTCACGCACTCCGCCGGTATGCCCGTCTCACTTAATTTTTGCCAAAGCAGATCATAATTGACTCGATCAAATGCCTTGGACAAATCGAGGAAACAGGCATAGACGGGGGTTTTTCTATCAGTGTAATACCTGACCGTGCGCTTGAGACACAGAATTGCACTATCTGTAGACAGCCCCGCTCTAAAACCGAATTGGCCGTCGTGTATTTTTAAGTAATTGTCTAAAACATTGTCAAGCACACGGTCAAGTATCTTAGCTGTAGTTGTGGCGAGTGAGATAGGCCGATAGTTCGTCATATCAGATAGGTCACCCGTTTTATTTTTAATCACTGGTACAACAATCGTCCTCATGAGCGCCGCAGGGAGATATGAGTGACCAATACACAAGTTTAATAACAAAGAGAGCACTCGAGGTAGGTGTACCCCTGCATATTTGTAGTGCTCTATACTAAGGCCATCGTGGCCAGGCGACTTACCTCTCTGCATATTATTGATGACCTGCTTAATTTGCTTAGAGGTAAAAATAGTAGTACGCCCGCCCCCGATATCCCCCAAATTTACATTTAGCTGGGTGTGAGATTTTACATGAAGCAATGATTCAACATTAAAGTGCTCTCTAAACATGTTAGCAATCTCCCCGCAATCTGACTCACCCTCAACACTCACCGGCAAGCCAGGCCTCACATTCATTTTCTTTGTCCCTTTCCAAAAATCTTTGAACTTTTTATTTCCATGAGAAGTAGCCAGCTTGTCCATTAGAATCCTGCCTGTTCTGACACCACCTAAGTACTTTATGCTCTAGAGCATAAAAAGCGATTTTATGTCGTCTAGGCACAGCATAAAGTCGAACTTTTAGAGCATGAGAAGTGAAAAATATATTTCATTTCATTTAGGTACTTAGCGGTCCCCCGAACGCAACGAAGCTTGGATTCTTTTTCTACTGTTCATTGTATAGGCCCATTTCGTAGATTTTATTTCTTTCTTTTTATTGGTTGTCATGTCGGGGGTTTTTTAAATTTTTAATTTTATTTTTTACACCATTGCGAAGTTGCCTTATTGAAAAGACGCATTACGCGCGTGCTAAAATATGTGATAAGGCAATATTTGGTTTATATTGCTTTTAAATTATTTTCAATCATTGGATATAAATCAATTTGGTTAGGATGGTATATCCTATTATATTTATTTACAGAATATAATAGTTTGGGTCCTTTCAAGGCAAGGGTACTGTTTTTTTTTTTTTTTTTCATTTATTATTAATAAAATGTATACGTTTTATTACATTTATATTTCGCCAAACTGCATAACAGTTTGTTGGCGAATATGTACACTCTACTTTGTTTTCCTGTTACACTGCGTAACTCACTAACCTCTAATTACCTAAACTACCTACACTTAAATATACTACTAACAGCTGAGCAGCACAATGTACACCATGAAGCTCTAACACGTTGTAATAAGGTTTACATTGGTTTACAAATGCATAGACAACACTGATACTATTTTTCACTACAAAAATTATCTAAGAACAAATGTTTTATTTTAGCTTGGAAACATGTTTGTTGCTTAACGTAGTCACGTACCGTGAGGTGAGACCGAGGTCAATCGCCGGACAGTTTGTAAATAAAAAAAACCGGCCAAGTGCGAGTCGGAGTCGCACATCAAGGGTTCCGTACAAACACTTATCCTATCTTAACTGGCAGGGTTGAGTCAAGTTTGCACCCTGGTATGTATGGCGCCGGATACAAATGAGGTGCAAAGTTACGCAACCGATCACGTTTGATATATGGCAGCCCCACTTAAATATAAATTTTATTCTGTTTTTAGTAGGTACTTATTTGTTGTTATAGCGGCAACAAAAATAGGTATGTACATCATTTTTGAAAATTTCAAATGTTTATGCACGGTTTATGAGATATAGCCTGGTGATACACAGACAGACGGACAGTGGAGTCTTAGTAATAGAGTACTGTTTTTTATCCTTTGGGTACGGAACCCTCAAATTATCCACTTTACTATTACTACTATGTATGCACGACGATGACCGATCGGGACAAATTCGAGTCATTATGTAAAACAAAATAAGTCTGTCTCAAATGCTAATGCAAAAGATGGATGCGCGGAAATGAGACGTCGACAAACTCGTCCTCACCCGATCTCAATCCCGTTCATTTCCGATTCAATCGAATTTGCTTAGCGCTCTTTTGCATTTTTAACGCGTGGATATTTTTTTAAACGTTATCTTTTGTTGATGGGGATAGTCTTCTATCCTTATGCTTATGAAGTTACTATACGCGTGGCGCCGTGTTATCGACTCATCCTACGGGAAAAGTTCACTTTTCAGGATAAAAAGTAGCCTTTGTGTTGATCCAGGGACTCAATTACCTTCAAAATTGGTCCAGCCGTTTGAGCGTGAAAAAGTAACAAACATACACATAAACACACTCACAAACTTTCACCTTTATAATATTAATGAGATGATGAATCAGAATCCTCGCTAAGCTTTTCAGTATCGCAATACAGCGAGGTTATACTGCCATAGTCTTTGATACGATGCCACGGAGGACATTTTTAGATATAGTTTAGTTTTATCATACAAAATAAATGATAATACCGGTCGACGAACGGTCGATCGTTGCAGGAACCGCTGGGGAGACGTGGTGGAGGTGGATCTGCGTAAGCGTCAAGGCGAAAACTGGCGAGAAACAGCGCAGGATCGGGACAAGTGGCGTGCTCCCATTTTGGAGGCTAAGATCCGGTTTGAGTAGTGATCATGTTTGTGTAGTGGCTCTGTGGAGCTAGAAATAGTTTTATATTTAGTTAACACGTTCACTACGGCATCGGGTCGAATATATCCGATGAAGAACTTTCCTCCGGTGCGGGGGAGATATTGCTGTTCCTACCGTTGGTGCGGGACTGATATCTCATTTTGCAGGAGTAGAAAAGGGACAGTTAGTGTTTTATCGATGTTTTTTCGAATATAGGCGTTTTACGTAATAAAAACTCATCGGATCTTTTCGACCCCATGACGACCAGAGAGAAACTGTTTTCATCTAGTACGGCTACCGGGTCTTAAGGAGCAGATGCCCGGTGACCCGATAGCCGTACTGAATGAAAGTCTAGTTGAGCCAGTGACTTCGAAGTGTGTGGGTGGTTATTAATAAAATTACAGTGATTTACGAGTAATACGAGATAAGGTGAATAACCGCCCATGAAGCGGTCGCGGAAAATGTACCTTTACGAAAATAGGTTAATGATTA
Organism: Apotomis turbidana; assembly: GCA_905147355.2. NCBI lineage: Eukaryota > Metazoa > Arthropoda > Insecta > Lepidoptera > Tortricidae > Apotomis > Apotomis turbidana. Next base: position 15,351,081 of record LR990304.1, on the reverse strand, counting down.
GACAAATATAATATAAATTTATATGTAAAAACTAGCCAAGTCAAATCTTGATATTGAATTACACCCCAAGTAAAATAAATGCATTGAGTATGTCGCATGCCCTTGTTTCTAAAAAAATTAGGGCAAAGAACTTGGCGCCCATATAGATCTCAATTCTTTTGTCGGCGAAGTCGACAACGTGGCATGCGATAACTTGGCTCTAATTTAACATTTATGTTTTTGATGGGATATCATTACTTTTTGTACATAAATTATTATGATGTGTTAATTATTTAATCATTACTTGTGTGTGTGCTATTCTAGTACATCTCTTAAACAAACAAAGAATTTTCCAAACCGGTTAGTGTTGGATTCTTGTGTGTGTGTGTGTGTGTGTGTGTGTGTGTGTGTGAGAGAGAGAGAGAGAAAGAGTGTGAGCTATGCTAATACATCTTTAAAACAAAGAAAGAATTTTCCAAATCGGTTAATAAATGACGGAGTTCTGAGGCAAGAAGCATAAATAATAATAATAATTAAAAAAGTAAAAAAATCACTGTTTTCGATTTTTTTATGTGTACACACACAATTACCAAGCTGAATGCCAAATTTCACCTTTCTAGGTTACCTGGAAGTGGGTTAGGTTTTTGATTACTAGTCAGTCAGTCAGTCAGTCAGTCAGTCAGTCAGTGATAAAAATACCGTTTTTTGGACTTTAATATCTCAATACCTATTTCACCTATATTTATGAAATTTGGGGTTCTAGTTCTTCTAAAGGATCTAAATACATAAGCCAAATTTCATGTTTTTATGTTAAATAGATTTGGAGTTATTGAGGGGTCAAAAGTGGCTCCAAACGGATCGTGTAATATAACACACGGCTGCTTGTCGCCAGTTCTTGGGGTGAACTTGGCTGGATACGCTGCCGCGTGTCTAGATTTATGTGTGACTAAAATGAAAATGAACATGAAACTGTGAAAAACAAAAAAAGGGGATATACGTGCCAGAAATATTATAATTGGTAAGCGAAATATTGCCATTAATAATGTTAATACAAGCCCATCCACTGGCCAGACACTTCAAATACTACAAAATATTAAAAGTAATTCAAAATGTTATGTATCAGATAAGTCTTACTTAGCCTATTAAAATTAATAACTATCGATATCGGTATTTTATTTCTACCCCAACACTAAAAAAATATCGACGATGTTAACATTCAGTGCGGATATCGGGTCTAAAAGATCCGACAGATTGTTCTTTGTTTTGCAATCAAACCATTAATTGAATCTACCTGCGTTTTGAAGATGGGTTTGGTTGTCTATGTAAGAATATGTTAACATAAATATATTTGCGTGAATGGCTATAACCACGTACATAATCACAATTAAACAAGAGTATACCCAACGGATCTTTTAGACCCGTTAACGCACCACAGTACAGTTGCACGTCCGATCTAAAAGACTCCATGTCGTACCCAGGTAAATTCCCAAAAAATCTTTGCCGTAGTAGTGAACGTGTTAAATGGCTAACATTGAACGGAATATTGAACTCGATCAAGACATCAACACTATCTCCTAACCAGGTGGGTCAAAGATCAGATAAATCCGGCGGACCGCTCCCCCATAAATCCGTCGGCGGCCGTCGCCTCGTGGCGGCCATATTTCACTATTCCGTCGCACACACGCGTTTGAACGATTCGGTATGCGTCAAGTCATGGTGGTGGTATTACACTTACGAGAAGGAGCTCAACTTTGTCAGCGAATATTTATTCATACTTAATTAAATGAAAAACAAGTAAAAAAATAACAATAACGAACTTAACTTATTCTAAATAAGAGTATCTAAGTAAACCCGATGTCCCCAAGATCACAGCCCTGCGGCAGGGTACCCATGATGCCGGCTTCATCCCCCCGCTGAGCAGCCAATGACATCACGATTATGTAGGTGGCCATTTGTAAGTGTACGAAAAAATTGCTAGGCAATATAAGCCATAACCCTCATGTTTGTTTCTCCGTTGTGGAGTAAAAATTCTCTATCTCTTTCGCCGATGCTAGAGGTACAAAATAGATAAAACAGTGATTTGCATTCGTGATATTATGTTCTATCTCTTGTTGTATGGGTGATTCCGCATTCCGTTTTTTTTCGTTACTTTTAATCGAATTCCCAATCACCAACCGACAAACAAACACTGCATAGCCACCGTGGTACAGCAGACTCACTTTTCAACCGACTTCAAAAAAGGCGGACGAAATCGATTCATAATAATTGGCGCACCAATCGCGATATATTATATATACAACAAAACCACGAACCATCCGCGTTATGACTTCTTTTGCTTCTCCGTAGTTGTCATTTCATTTTTTATTATTTTCGTAAAATGCCATTTTAAGCTCACTGGCACTGATTTGAAACATGTTTTTGTAGCTATTATCTCTGAATGTGCTTTTGTGGGTTCATCACGCCGAAGACTGGAACGATTCCAGTTACTCGGGTATTTTAGTTGCAAGGGTAGCGTCGGTCGGCCCCCGACTAGATGGACGGATGACCTCGTGAGGGTAGCGGGGAATCATTGGATGCGGTCTGCACGGGATCGCACTTTGTGGTGAGTCATGGGGGAGGCCTATGTTCAGCAGTGGACGTCTGTGGCTGATAGATAGATAGATAATCTCCACTCTACTTTTCTACCCTACTACGGATAGACAAATCAGAGGGTTATGACCTTCTCTTGCACTCGAATATAGTCGCTAGCTGTGGCACTTTCTACTTGCAGAACACAAACCGGTAATTATTTCAATAAAAATTGCCTCTTGTTTACCTTTAGTGTTATCTGTATTAGTACATCTTTCTTTCTTGTATTGATTTGTATTTCTTTCTTGTCGCTAGGTGTGCAAGGAGTATTCTATTCTATTATCGGTATTTTACCGGTAATCCAATAATATTCTACTAGTTAACAAAGTTGTAAGTTAGCTGTGTAGTCTGTGGCAGTATCATCACGCAGTATGTTTGCCGCCAGTTTTTGCCGTCGGGTTTACCGGCTCCAACGCAATCCTGAAGACAATGGGTTCGATTATCCGACGTGCTGCAGGGAGATAGATTTTGAAGTATTTTGGGCACAGTCTGCCTAGGGCTGTCATCCATCTGGGTTGGGTTTCCTCGGATTTTTCCTCGTTTGGAGGCCGTCCGGGGGCCGACTAGGGGGGAACCCGGATAATTTTTATGTGAGGAAACACCTTATTGAATTAATTATTTACCGGCATTATTGTGTACAAAGTAGGTTAAAACCGTATAATACAAAGTCAAGGCACTAGCTTCATTCAGCGTAACTCTTTAACAGCGTAACACCGTCAAGCGTTTTTTTTTAATAATATTATTTTCGAACACGTCCGGGAAAAAAATAGATTTACGTCAAATGTCCGGGTTTTTTAAGTCATTGTCCGGGTGAGGCGAATTTATAGATGGCAGCCCTAAGTTTGGTGCAAAAAGGTAATAAGAAATTAAAAAAATTACCCCGTACATTGGATTTTTCGGGCTCGTTTTAGATAGATAGAATATTTACCTACTACTTAGTTACCTACTTTATTGCATACCTCGACACGAAAGAAATGCAAACACAGAAAAAACTTAAAATTAAATAGAGGTAGACAACACGCGGGCTTATCGCTAAAGAGCGATCTCCTCCGGACAACCTTTGGGTAGCGGACATTTTATATGAACGTCAGAAATGATGATTTTACTGAGAATATATTTTTAGATACCATCGATTAAAAAATAACAAAAACGTTGGCCAAGCTAGAGTCTAATTCGGACGTAACCGCTTTGAATAAATAAAAACCTGTAATTTTCTTGGGCTTATTTTCTTATTCATCCCAATCGATTGTATTCTTGATCCTGGGCACACGTTATTGTGAAAATGCTCCACACGGTTTTCCCCGTTCCCCGATTCCCGTGGGATAGAGTACATCTTATATCATTGGGCGAAGCCGCGGGCAAACGCTAGTACACGATATAGTTATGTATATAAAATGTGTAACTTCTTTTACAGTTCTAGCACGATAACGCCATTCCCAAAGTTTTTTGAAGAACGTTTAAGTAAAATAAGCATTAAACTTTCTAAATATAAAATAATGCACTGTCTTTACAACTTGAGATAATATCTCTCGAATATTATGATAATAAGGATCGTTTAAAGTGAAGTATGAAACTACATTTGTCTCTCGAAGGTCGTCGTACGTTACCGCTCGCTCTCGCTTCAAAAAACATTTTCTTGAATATAAAGGATTCAATATTTTAAAACTTTAAAGATCTTTATACAGATTTCTAGGAACTGAAAATGTTTGCTAGGTACCGTCAAGTATTTTTACGCCTGAGCTACATTAAAACTATTGCAAAATAAGAAAATTATTAGATACATCCTCAAAGTGTCTTTGTGTTTCAAGCTTTGCCAAAATAATCACTTTTCAAAAAGAAAAAACCGCCTTTAATGAGAAAAAAGCGCTAAATCGATTCATATTTCTACATCAAATTCCATAAAATGAAAATGAAACAACCTCTGACTCTAAAGTACTTATGATCTACCAAACAAAAAAATAATCGTCAACATTCATTCATAATATTATTTGATATTGTCAGAGGGGATATTGATTGTCCAGATCTTATAGCGGAGATCAAATATTTTACACCTAAGTCGAATACGAGGCATCCACGTCTTTTTAGTTTGCCTCATTATCAAACTAATTACAGTAGAAATTCTGTGATTTATAGAATAGTTAAAACATATTATAACAAAAAGTATAGCGACATAGATCCGTTTGTACTTAATAGTAAAAATAAATTTAAACATGCAATCAAAACAAAAATGAAAGATGATTCTGTACATTAACCTATGTATATATATCACACACACACACACACACACACATACACAGGTTAGGTTATTATAGTAACCTTTTGGATTGATAGTAATAATTTTAGGTTAAGCAAACCCGTTTTCATACCTTGTATTTGATAGGGAGACCTGTTATTGGCTACACTAAATGTATCTTATCTGTAGATTATTTTTGTATGTTACAAAGCTGTTGGTCTTCTAATAAAGAAAATAAAAAATAAAATAAAATAATTGACGGAATAATTGAATAACATTCAAACAAAGAAAAATTGGGCAAGTGCGAGTCCGACTCGCGCATGAATGGTTCCGTACCATAATCTATAACAAGTTTGTTGTATGGGAGCCCCCCTTAAATATTTATTTTATTTTATTTTTAGTATTTATTCTTATAGCGGCAATAGAAATACATCATCTGTGAAAATTTCAACTGTCTAGCTATCACCGTTCTTGAGATACAGCCTGGTGACAGACGGACGGACGGTTAGACAGCGAAGTCTCAGTAATAGGGTCCCGTTTTTACCCTTTGGGTACGGAACCCTAAAAACCAGACATCAAACCGAATTGCGAACCTCCTTTTATGAAGTCGGTTGAAAACAGTCAAGCTAGTTTCTGCGTAAGGTTTTTATCATTTGTAATTATATACTTAAAAACTGACTTCAACGAGGAGAAGTCTGATATGGTCGCTAAGCGATCAAAGCCTTTTTTTTCAATAAAGATAAAAAAAAAACGAGGAGAACTCATATTTCCCAAGGCAATTGATCTCGCTATAAAGAAAGCTCCGAAATCGCCATTGATTTCTCATGGATTTCGTAACCAAGATCCTTCCTCGAATATAAATAAAGTTTCTTTCAAATCGTTCTATCTATGGCGGAGTTCCGAGGTAACAAATATACCAGCGAGGACTTCCTTTTTTGGGAAGTTGGTTTAAAGAGTGGCTATATATATGAAGGAAATCTGGGGGCACGGTAGTGCCCCCGCCAGACGAGCAAAAAAGAAGCGGGGCACTACCTACCTGTTCTCGAACCGTTTCGTCTAATTTTCAAACCCTCATAGCTTCGTCTCAGCTAACACCAGAGCGCCCCAATTCACAAGTTAAGTTGCAGTTAGGGAACATATAAAATGTACTTAATTTAATTAATCTAGCTTTTATACTATAGGTTTTATTGGTACCTAAAATACGCCGATTTTGCCACTCACTTATACACTGACGTATCAAAACTTCTGGGGTACTTCCCAATGACCCAGAAAGCTGAAATTTGGCATGTAAGCTAGGTTTAGTACATAAACAAAAGAATAATTCTGAAACTTGGGACTTTTACCCCCCAACCCCTTAAACTAGGGGATGAAACTTTGTATGAGACTTCTGCAAATTTTGATTTTGTCTCCCATGAAACGCTTCTTGCCAAATGCGAACTGTATGGCATAAGAGGTGTGGCTTATGACTGGCTCAAGAACTACTTGTATGCCAGGACACAATTCGTAGAGGTAACTCAAACTGACTCTTTAAATACCGTTATTGCACATAAGTCGTCTACTAAAATTAACAAGGTCGGTGTACCACAGGGGAGCATATTGGGACCCCTGCTGTTTTTATTATATGTCAACGATCTACCAGACATTACGAACTTTGACTGTACCCTTTTTGCTGACGATTTATCTATCGTCATACCGTGCCATGATGCCAGAACATATAATAGTGACATAGTTAAGACAGTTGTTGATATTATATCATGGTTACGTAAAAATAATTTAAATGCTAATATAGATAAAACGACATTTATACAATTTGTGAATAAAAATGGTAATAAACATCCACTAACCGTAACCTTGGCTAATCAACATTTAAAGGAATCTTTTCACACAAAATTTTTAGGAATATGGCTAGATGATGAGTTTTCCTGGAGCAATCACATTAATGAATTATGCAGCAAAATAAACTCATTTGCATATGCTCTGTGGAAACTTACAAAGGTTAGCACAAAAGAAACTGCACTAAAGGCCTATCATGGATACATTTGTTCTCTGCTTAGATATGGCATACTTCTTTGGGGGAACTCTAGCCATGCGAAACGAGTACTGATAGCTCAGAAACAATGCATAAGAGCTATATGTAATGTAGATGTTTTAACGTCTTGTAAGCCGTTCTTTAAAGACCTAAAATTACTGACTGTACCCAGCATATACATATATGAAGTGTGTTTATTTGTTAAACTTCATCCAGAGTTCTTCAGTAAAAAAAGGGACGTATGTAAGTTTAATACAAGATACCCTAACCAACTTGCTATTCCATCTAAAAGAACGAAATTATACGGTAAAAATGCATATTGTATGTCAATTGATATTTACAACCGGCTGCATGATGACATTAAGGAATTGCCGCTTACTTTATTTAAAACTAGATTAAAAAAATGGCTTATTCAAGAATATTTCTACTGCGTAAATGATTTTTTTGATTATTATAAAGCTCAAGTGTTGTATATAATAAATTATCTTACTTTAATTTTGAATAATGAATATAAGATATTGAATATTGACATTGTAAGTAATATTGTAATTTGAGATGATGACTATATGTAAAGTCTATTGTTTCATGTGTCCATTTTGCATGCCAGTTACTGGTGAAATGTGTGTTTCTCTATTTACCTGTCTGAACATCTTATGTACCACGTTTTAAGCAGAATAAATGACTTTGACTTTGACTTTGACTTTGATACTAGAGGTCTGAAAATTTATATAGGGACTCCTTGTTATAAATAATAAAATACATATTCTAGGATTTTTAGAAAATCACCCCCCACCCTTTAAATAAGGGGATGAAAGTTTGTATGGGTTTTCCATAATGGGGGATAAAAGTATATAATATGGGGCTAAACGTAAGTATTTCTTAAATACACAATTATTACTACTTACTTAGAAACGCTACAGCACAAGAAAAATGAAAATAAACCTAAAAATTAAAAACTACTTTACAAAATAAAATGAGATCCCACCAAAAACATTTCATGTAAAATTAGCCGCCAAGACTCACAGGTAAGGAATTAAATTTATATAATATATTATCATGAAGACATAAACTTAACTTCTTGATATTGTATGGGCCAGACGGTCCGTTGGACTTTATTTACGTTACTTTATGAAACGGCCAAGCCATACCTTTGAAGCCAAGGTGAAGGATTAGTAAACTCAGGGCTTAGGGCTTGGCTTTTCCAGGGATCTGATAACTTTTTTACAGCGAAAGCGTTATGAGCATGTGTCTTGGCCGCCAATTTTACATGAAATGTTTTTGGTGGGATATAATTTTCTCCAACATGCAATGAATTGTCGTCATAACATGCATTATAACAGGCTTCGAAATATCACGTTTCGGGCGGAACAACAAAATCAAAGGCTTAGGCCGGGAATATTTTTTTATTTAAATGGCTGTTTCACGAACAGGCTAAAGCTGAATCATTTTTTGTGGTGTATTTCCTTTATTTCACTGCGCATGTTTGAAAAAAAACACTATACATGCCTTAGCCGTATGTCTATACCTACTTATCCGGCAAGACCTTTTCCGGCGTCTGCAGTAATGTACTATATCATCGAGGAACTATTTCGTCAAATACAAATAGGGCACTGTGGCGTATTTCCTCGTGTCACTACCACCTCAGCTAAACAGGCTGCGGCTTATCTTTAATGGGATTCGTCGCTGACCGTGTCCCGTGTGTCTGAGTCCGCTATACTGACTGGCACACACTAGCACCGAGTAAGTGATATTTATAATAATACTCTTTATTACGCAACACAAAATAGAAAGAAGAAAACACAAATAAATAAAATACATTTAAGTTGGTAACATCAGGCAGAATAATATTGTACGGGTACCTGAGAATCTGTTTCTCCAGCAAACATTTAGGAAATTAAATGTTATCCAACTTTGTAGTTCAATGTGCTAATTTATATAAAACGAAAAAAATTGCTTTTCCCTGCCTCTTAAGTCGGCACAAAGTCATAGAGGTCAAAATCTTAGAATCTAGAATTTAGTTAAAGAAATATTTACTAATAATTACCAGCTTTCTGTGAGATTAATCGAAGGTCTTGTTGGTTGAGTTGGTTCTTACTTACTTTTGGCAGAAAACAAGTAGTCGTTTACAAGATATTCAGCTTTTATTAGAACAACTGACAAGATTTCGTTAGCATTTTCTATGACTAGCGACTGGTGGAAGGGGTGTTTTAATTTATTTAATTATTTGTACATTTATAATTAACTAATATTTGTACCCTGTAGAATTTGTCCAGGGTCTTTTCATAGATTATGATCAGAAACAACTGCTACGCATGTGATAAAGTGTATGAGTAAACCAGACGTTTTTAATGGTCAGTTTTTGTAAGTGCGTAACTACCAACACCAAGAAAAACTAATTAAATTTAATATTTAAAAGTGATGTTCAAATGCTCATCTCACAAAATTGTCCCAATGTCGTTTACCACATTGTGGTCTGAGACAGCCGCTATGCGTGTACCCAGTTATTGAATATCTGTCTCGGCCCGCGATGTTTTCAATGGGTCGGATTTGCGAAATCCCCGCCAATATTGATGGCCCTTCCAAAGCGCATTATGAATAAACGGCCCTTTTCAGCTTTTTTGTCCCCGAGTTTCGGTGTTTGCTATTTTGGGGTTGTTTACAAAAAGACAGTGAAATTGCGTCGTATCTGTACATTTTAAGATTTTGTGACTTGAACGAAGATATAAAAGGAAGATATAATTATATGGGAGCGCAAAATAGTACATTACATACCTAGAGCGGTGAATTAGTGAATGTAACAGATCGGAAATGTTTGTAGCCCAAACCGAAGGTGAGGGCCATAAATATGCGATCTGAGGCTTTATTTATTACAGCCCGTGGTTTGCCTAAAGTTTTAGGTCTGGCCTCCTTGGCCGGGAAATAAAATTTTCTCCTCGCGTAGCGAGCAGTAAATCCCACTGACGGCCTAGAGTGACGTAAAAGAGTGACATACTAAGTTTTGATACACTTTCTATGTCACTTTGATTTTCGATTCGTTCATATATGTGATGCCATAGACATCAGGAAAATTTGACTTGTCCGGGTCGAACGTGAAATTTCACTTTGCGCTTTAAGTAGCTCGCATCGTATTTTAAGATATACCGGAGATATACCTGAGAGATCGCAAACAAAGTACACTCGAATTAGCGCTCTGGGCAGCGATTCCACTGTGCACTTAAAAGATGATAGTGAAGCTATTATAATATGATTCGTTCATATCGGCTAGCTAGTGTGCCAAATATAACATTTGAATTGTATAGTTCTCGCTAAATATGACGTCATTTGACGTTTTCCAAATCGTATTCGAGTTGCCAATATTAAATTAACAAATCGTATACCTACTAATTAATGTGAGCTGCCAAACTGACGTACGAACAATCTGATCTAAAGACCAATTCAATTGAAATGTCATCTGTTGAGAGTGGCATTTCATTTACACTAGAATTTGACGGGCTGCATCAAAATGACGTTTTTAGGTTAAAAACGGCAGCCTGTTTGTCAGTCTGTCCGTCTATCATCAGGCTGTATCTCATGAACCGTGATAGCTAAACAGTTGAAATGTTCACACATGATGGTAGGTATTTGTGTTGCCGCTATAACATCAGATACTAAAAACAGAATAAAATAAATATTAAAGTGAGGCTTCCATACAACAAACGTGATAGGCTGCGTTATTTTTGCATCTCATTTGTATGAGGCGCCATACATACCAGGTGCAAACTTAACTTAACTCGGCCAGTTAAGTTAAGGGATGGGAAGTGTTTGTACGGAACCCTCGGTGCGCGAGTCCGACTCGCATTTGGCCGGTTTTTATCTTGTATTTACAAGCATAAACAGACAAAGTTATACCGTCGTATATTTACCCAAATGTAGTAATTGTAGTAGCGTTCTGTTTCCAACACCCGACGCCCTTTGTGTCGCTAGTAATGCTAAGTGGACTCACTCGGAGTGTGTGTATTGTCTCATTAAGTGCTTCTATTCCCAGCTAAGTCTAGCCGTACTTCATAATAATATTTACAGGAGTAATGGGTCCATGTGAGACATTACGTAATTTTCCCCAAGTTGCTAAACATACAATGCAAGTGTATAATGCCTATAGGATTTTTGTGAGGCATCTGTGCGTTTCATTTTCATATACGTGTAATACAATTGAACAATAAAAAAATTACACAAGTAAATCACCAAGAAAAGCGCGTTTTCCATCAGGCGATCCGTTTGCTCGTTTGCCCCCTGTAACATAAAAAAAACACCTCAAATACACAAGTATTCAACACATGTGACGCCAATACCGATTTAAACATTAAGGAGCTACGAGGTTTACTATTGGAAGGCATAAAATCGTTAATACTAATATGGCTACGCATAATTTCTTTTCGCCGAAAATGAGATGTGCATAAGCCTCATTACGCATATTTTTTTACGCATAACATTAAAAAGCATAAATACAGAAAGCATAACCGTCATGAAGACTAATAACAAAAATCATAAGCATAAATTGGCATAATAATCTATTGGCATCATATCAAAATGCATAACGCTATTATCCTATCAAAAGTCATGTACAAATGGCTCATAGTAATAAAATTGCTATTCAAAAGTGTGTATATGTAAGCCAGGTCAACGGAGGTCCGCTTCGCAGACCCCCTCTATTCCGCGTTGCTTAGGCGCTTCGCGCCTGGTTATCATGCTAACCTAACCTAACCTAATGTGACCTAACGTGACGTAACGTAATATTTCGTTGTTGATCATTTTGCAGGTTCAATGTGCCCGCAACAAAATATAAGAAATCGCAGTATTCAATCCCGATAAAAACCAATACACATAATTTCTGAATGCGAAACTACAACCGCGCCATTAGTATTGGCTAATCTCCCAAAGTATAATAATTTAAAACAAACAATACGCAGACAAAGAAAAAGAACGATTTCGATAACCGCGAAACTGAGTTTCATTCATTTAGACAACTGAAATTATGGATAATGGCAGATATACCAAATAATTATTAGCCCAAACAATAGTATGCGTAAAGTATATTCGGCCAATACAAATTAGTCCAAGTAAAATTATGCTAATAGCGTAGTATGCCAAAAAAACATTAGGCCAAAATATTACTATGCGAAAGTACTATTATGCCAAAACAAATTATGCGAAACAGCATTAGTCTAAAAAACATTATGCGATCCGAGGGGATCCCGGAGCTACGACACCCTACAGACAAAAACAATTCGTTTTTAGTTATGAGATACTCACACAGCATTTTGCGCGTCAACGTCCTGTTAGCGGCGACGCAACGTCGACGCGACGTCTCTAACGCCTTCCGAGCTAAGTCTTGCCACTACCGCCTTCTCAAAGCCCGCACACCTTCTTGTGCTCTGAAGGTGTTACGACGCGGTTTTTTTTTAACATTGCTTGAACTGTATCACTATCAGTAGTCCGACTTACATAACCCGCTAATGGCATTATCTCCGTGCCACAGGAGTAATCTGGGGAGGGTGACGCGGGCGCACTTAGGCACATGCAAAGTCGGGCTATGACAGAGAAAAAACGTAAACTAAGTAGCAGTAGTACCCCGCTGGCGGGAATTACGCTGAGGCGCGTTCAAAGAGCGCGGTGACCATCACTTGGATGGTTTCCGTGATCTCTTCATCGCGACGTGGTAGCGAGTCGCGAGGCGAGGGGATTGCGTACGCTATCTGCTGCAGCGACGCTGCGCGAGCGCTCACGGGACGCTGGTAAGACGCTGACGTTAGTGCCGTCACGTTGACGCTACGTGAACATTCTGCGCTGGTAGGACTTGGCGCTTAATAGACGTTAGTATGGGCTCTCTCTGAAAATAAATAACCGAAGCGATGTTCTCTCTACGACCATTGATAAGCGGACCCGAGACGGGGACCGGACGGAACGCCGCCCGCGTTTCCGAAGTCGGCCGTATTATCCAGTTATTACTACAGAATCGATACATGTTTAGACATAATAAATAAATAAAAAACGACTTCAACGTAAAGATGTCGTATTTCAGAGGACATCTAAAAGCAATACTACAAATAGGTTATGCAGAAATCGCCGTACATGGTGCCTGTAATATGTAAGAAGTTTCTTCGATTTGTCATGGTCATGGATCTCATTATCAGATCTTCACCAAAATTTTATGGGAATAATTAGGAGATGACTGTCCCTTCTTTATAGAAAAATATTATAAAATATTTCTATATCAGTTTATAAAGGACTGAGTTCCGAGGTTACAAACATAAAAAAAAAACTACCGAATTGAGATCCTCTTCCGCTTTTTGTTTCGGAGTTTTGTTGTTTTGACTAGTAGTAGTAGTTAGTAGTTGTTCAAAAAGACATAGGAACACAGAGACAAGTGTTGAGGTGTTTTACACCGGGGTGTCAGAAGGAGTCGCTCTTCCAGAATTCATACACTTGAGAGACATAAATTAGGGCCCTCGTGATACGGCATTACGTCTGTGGACGACGACTTTTATCTTCCCAAACTACCACTCCATCTACAACTGAACATGTTTCGTAGTTTTTATTATAAAGGTAAATATGCCTAAATGCCGTTTTTGATTAGAGCTTATGTGTATGACTTTTGTCTGTGTCGCAACCTGTAATTTTTAAAATGGACACGATTTTCACACATTATTATAACATAACGGTTTATAGTAATGGACCGGTATAACTGACTGTATTTGAAGTGCAGTGAAGTGATTCAAACCAAGAAGGCTTTGCGTTTCGTGGTGGGTTCGACGCGTCGTCAATTCTGATCCGTCTGGAACTTTTCTAGCGCATCAGTGCTTTTGAAGTCTTATTATAGTTGCATGTTTGAATAATTTTATCATAAGAAAGGAAGGAAAGTAAAAGCGCTTATATTATTGTAAGGGTGTATACTAGGCGTTTGAATACAATAGTATACGAATTCTATAATCATTTGCACAAAAATCTTTTAAAAAAGTCTAAAAAGTTCGTAGTTTTGAAAGAGGAAACAGACGAGAACGAAACCTCGATATGTATAGCCCGGTTACGTTAAGTTAGAACCTCATTTGTATCCGACGCCACAGTTACCAGGTGCAAGCTGATAGTTTGGTGAAAGGAGCAGTGAAGTGTCCTCTGAAGACATTATACATCAAGTGCAGTCAAGTGAGGACGCAGCGCTCGCGTCCGCGTAGATATTAAAAAAATAAATATATCCACATATATCAAAAACAGTAAAACGTATCTATAAAATAACTTTTTAAGGCAGTAAAAATCAAATTTGGTGATACTAGTAATATTCTACATTATTACTCTTTGATGAATGTATGACTGTTGTAAGCAATGATACCCAGACTCGGAGACGCCACACACACTTCCGTGTATATAGAAATTATAGCTGTGTTTGCGTGGATTATCTTAATATCGCCCGTCATAAACAAGCCGGCATCTACATATCTATGATAATAAAATAAACTGTAATACTTGTCTATGCTTTTATACGCAAGCTGACGTCTGCCCTTTCTTTACGAACTTTTTATTACATTTACTTAGTTGCACGATCGTAATGGTTTTTATGCAATGGTTGTATTAAAGGAATTATAATACAAGGGCTGCTCACTAAACTTAACGTTTTTTTTGTGATGGTAAATGTCATTGTAAGGATTAATTATAAATTTTTCGGCTTTCTATCTATCCACTGCTGAATATAGGTCTATATTGTAAAAACTTCAACTGGAAGAAGCGAATGGAGCAAGGATCAGTCACCTTACCGGATTCCATACCGGAATTCAGTAATTGATATAGTAATTTGATTATGTTTTTGGCCTTAATTAATAATAGATTGTGATCATGTCTAGTGGGTTAAAGGATCCAGTTGTGTGTTATAATAACCAGATTCTCTGCGGTAAGGATACAAATCAGACGACATTAGCAGTTTATTTAAGACAAGTCAATATTATTTAATAATTATTCGCAGAAGCGATAATGAAGGTTAATGAATCTAAATATACATCTTGGACGAGAAGTAGTGTTAGTTATTTAATTAATAAACAAATAATAAATAAAGGTTGAAATATTTATTTATATGATGCAATGTCTCTGTTCTAACATTTTTCCAAATGACCCAGTAGGAATGTGGATAGTGTATGGCTGTTTAGTGTTCGATATAATACATAAATATATAACTAAAGGGGTTTTTTTGTTAGGAAAGGACAGCCCCGCCCCGCTGTCCAAAAATCGGATTCGTCCAACAAATAAATCCGTCCTTGACAGGATAAAGGGAAGACACATATTTGGAACGCTATAATAAACAGCTAATTCCATTATAAGTTATTGATAGAGATTTCTCACCACCAAGCCATGTCAATATAACTGGTTAATAAACCAAAATAAATATATTCTGCTAAATGGTCATATGTTGATGCAATATAAAATATTGCTAGTGTCTCTTTCAGTTATTAAACATATAGATAGATAATCTGTCCCAGGAGACATGTAACTGATACATGACACTAAAAGGAGCACAAGACCAAGCAGTAAGGTACACAACCTGACAGCTGAGTTGGACAAGTAAAACAGGGGATGGACTCAGCCATATCCTCATGTTAATATCTAGCCACCAAGTTATGTCAATATAAATGGCTATCAACCAAATAAATATATTCTGCCATAATGGTCGCTTGTAAATGCAGTATGAAAATAC
Source organism: Apotomis turbidana (assembly GCA_905147355.2). NCBI lineage: Eukaryota > Metazoa > Arthropoda > Insecta > Lepidoptera > Tortricidae > Apotomis > Apotomis turbidana. Next base: position 15,335,496 of record LR990304.1, on the reverse strand, counting down.
TGGTAGTGTCTGTTTCAGCTAATATTAGGTATATAGACAGATCATCCACCTCATAAGAGAACCACAACTGAGAAATGACACTTAAGTAATACCAGACCATCGCAATGTATTAACACAACATGGTTGGGTGATGATGATAGTTGATATAACAATGAAACCAGCCGTTTCTCTTATGATAAAAATATCAGACTGTGTCAGGAGAGTCAGAAGGAAGGGTAGGATATTTTACCTTTGTAAAACCTTTACCTATACCAGACTCTTCCCATCAGCATTTCTAAATATTAGAAGTCATATTCAACTTGGATCAAATATGGGTTTAGTCGTCGCCCGAATTAAGACTTATAGTCGATTGACAAAGGGTCTCTGCAAAGTCGATAGTCGCCAACCTTCTCCCTCGTCAGAGAAAACTCCAAGTCTTTAGTAGATGGTTTTAGACACAACAGTGCACAGCCCGAGCCTTCCTAGTATTAAAGCTTATAGCCGATCTCCGGAATTGCTCTATAGAGGACTCCTTTGACCAGCAATACGCTTCGATGCTGGTACTTTGTATGACACAAAGGTCTTTGCAAACCAGTCGCCATATCAGCTGAGCCTCTCATGTCAATCTGGAACAGACAACCAAACGACTACCAAAGTAGTATATTTCTCCAAGCTGAACATTCTGTTCATTGACATTGTTTTGAAGGAGAGAGTCTACCACATACCTTATACCTTCAAGACAGACCTGCCTCAGTATTTATTTTAAACAGAGACAAATCTGTGTACCAATACCAATATTAAAATAGGTGTGTTAAACGTGTAGTCAGTATAGTGTGAAGGAAATGTAATTAATAACACAACTATTTCTGGGATAATTTATCTATCCACAATTACATAAGATATACATGTTTGGTACTTGTCTAAACTACCAGCTGAAACACAGTGCAGATAACTCTCAGCCACTTAGCATCAGAAGTGCATAGGGCCTGTATCTTAACACTCTCGTCTTGAGGGCTTTATTGAACCGTAAAATGAATCATGGAAATGCATTTAGTGTTAAAGGAGGCCTGGCCGGAAAAGACATCTCTCTAAAATTCCTAAATGTGGAAATAAACAACAGCGCTTACCTCTCTCGCAATAAGGATTATTGCAAGCAAACAATCCGACATAATCACACTCCACACCACATCCCACATGACCATCAACTACTTCCGAAACCCAGAACAGCTGATTTTCGATACTTATCCGTCAGGGTTTTCTCTTACACCTCTCGATCCAGACCGAAGACCCCCAGGCCTTCCGCACGTCCTCCACATCCCGAACATTCTCCCCAGAGCCCCCATCTCGAACCTTCTCGATCAAAATCAATCCAAATCTCCCAATAAGCGCCACTGCGTCGGATAGCGGAACTAGATTTGTGTACATGTGTTTTATGTTTCAATGAATTCCCAGTTCCTCATTGGTTGGTATTATATACAACTCACACAAATAAAAGATATCTATAGGCTTACAGGTAGATATACTTTAGTTCCGCTACTCGCCGTTGGTCGCTACTGTAGCCACTGATATTGGCGGCAATGAAACCAAATTAAAATGTATCTTTATTATTATAGATTAATTATTAATCCCAACATAGCTGTCTTTAAAATTCGGTACGTTTTAAAAGTTCCCAATGCCTGTAAGATAATAAGAACGTGACTTAAACGCAATTTCTCCCAAAACGTCACTGACATTTCTATTACACTCGACAAGACCACATCAACAAACCTCCTAGAAACACCAACGCATATCATATAATTAACAACAACTGAGCTTTCCAGCACAATTACAAGCATTGAGATCAATACAGCATGCGGCCTTTAAATTATATTAAAATATTTAATAAACACATCCTTGTTTTATGCTTGTCTATCACAACGCCCTCTAGTGTGAAAGATTTAAACTTAATCCACGCACCAGCAACCCTATCAATATTTAATTCATCAATGAATTACGAGATGGCGTTGTAAGGTAAGGCAGCGTAGACGCTGAACCTTTACAATAGACTCCCAATAAAACACTAGATGGCGCTTCACGTCATAAAACCATTGGCTAAAACTCACTGGAGCATAGTTCCGTTACATCCGCCCCGCAGAACTTAATGGCGTTTATCAGAATTAAGTTCTAGAAAAAAGAAAGGGAACCCAGAGCAAACAAAGAAGAAGAAAATAAAGATAACCAAAATACTACAACTAAGAGCAGAAGAATAATATATAAACAAATAAAAAGAAAAAAAAACAAGCCTTCCTACCACAAAGTGCCCTAAATATATATATATATATATATATATATACATGCATCATAGATTGATCAATGCACTTTTAGAGAAAATTATACTCTATTAACCCTATCTCACTGCATTTATAACTAATAACCTGCTTCCGCGCATGATAAAGTGACTATATACATACACATCTAGTATCAATAAAATAAAAAATATATATAATACTAGGAGGCGTTCACGACCCCACCCACGCATTTTCCCTACCAAATAAAGCATCAGCTACAACTGTTATATTAACTACAAATATAATGAAACACATGAAATAAAATTAAAATGGGATTTATTATTTATGTGAAATGTAATGTTTCTTAACCCTAACATGCTTCATCAATGGAGACTAGTTCTGTTCCTTGGATGTGCTGCCCCATGGACTTGCCTATATAACTTTCCTGCATTACTTGGTACGCTTCATCTTTTCTTGAATCACTTAACAAAAGAATTCCTTTAAACTAAACACTAATATCATAATTGTTCTTATTTATTTATTGTGTTTTCACTGAATATTGTATTATTTATGTAAAACACAACCATAACTGACACTTCAATTCACTAAAACATCTGAACCACTTCACCACACATCCACTTTAACCAACTCTCATTGAAATCACTTGTTATTATTATCAACACACAGCACCGAGACATGGAGTTGACATCCCAGTCTACAAAAGAAGCACTGCTATGCTCCTACTTGTGGATACAAGCTATAGTAAATTATACATAATAAAAAAAAATAACAAAATTAAATTATAAAAATGATCAAACAACTAGTCTTCAGAAGCAAAAGGTTGGCTTACTAAGAATAAAGAAAAACAAAAGTACTGACAGACCATATAAACCCGATTACCCCGTACAATATCTTATATATACATATCTTGGACAAATAATATCACCAACAAAGAAATGAATATCAGGATGATTATCATTTGGAATGGAATTCAATTGGACGCTAAAAGAAAGAATTTGATACTAACATTCCACCGAATATGATTTACAAATAACAAAGCTCTACTACATATAAACACAGTATGAAGAGAAGTATTCTAGCTATTAAGTTACAAGACAAGTTTTTACTTGCACAAAATAATGCGATAAGAATACAAGTTACCAACATAATAAAATGTATCAAAGCTAAAATAGGACTGGACAAGACATCTTAAAGAACTAATAGGGAAAATGAGCTAAAGATGTGATGGAATTGTGTCCTAGGTACAGCAAACCAAACAAGGTGACTTGGAAAACCTTGGGGAGGCCTATGCTGAAAAGCAGCACAGTTAATGACTATTCAGAAGGCTTTAGAATAACAAATATGTCCTAAAGGTAAAATAAAAATAAGATGCCAATCTATCTTATATAAATTAAAATAGAATACATAAATAAACACAACCAGACTACCTCCACAGCCTACTATTAGAATAATTATTGTTTTCATGGTTGTTTCTAATTATTTTCAATGTATTTATTCACCATCATTTACAACCACTAACTGACAGATGATATATCCAATATTAGACATAATTTCAACCAGAAGCTACCCAAAACCTCTATTTAACAAGACCAGTAAGACTTAACAATAGTTAATAAGTCCTACCTTCTGATATATGATAATCATGATTATAAAAACATAACTAAAATATATTTTTTTTTTTCATTGAAATATATGCACATAGAATTAATACCTAATCTACACGTATAACAATTTCTTAATAATACCTAAAGTTAAAAGGGAACAAGGTTCTTTACTACTAAAATAAATATTACAAATATTATAATGCCTAAAACAAAACTTCATTTTTCATAAGAACTCTAAGGGTGTAAACAGAATTTAGGCAGTGCAAGCTTAGCAATAATAAATATCAGATATAAGATATGTACGACATTTCGCATAGCTGGGCTAAATCACCTTTCTCGACGTCTAATATTCACAACTTTAAAAGTAGTTCCTCTCAGAACACAACTTACCCGAACTTGGTACAAAGTCACCTAAAATACACAGTTCACGTGATATATAACATTCATAGTACATAATGCACCACAGAACACTACACTTATTTATTTCACGTAATGTAAACACAATTTAATAACTGAATTTATATGAATACCGACTTGTATTCAAACAAAATTACCTGCATTCCATATTTTCATTTGACACTCACTTGACATCTTCGTCCAGAAATTCATAACCTTTTCACTAAGTAATCCAATACGCCCCGTACACACTTTCATCCTTCAGCATTATCCCTGTTTGACATTTATTATTTTATTGCCTGATTGCACACCATTACCACGCAACCGCACCTTATTTATTTATCGTAATGGAAAACAACCAGTATACAATCACAAGTATAGTTTACAAAAATAGATTATACAGAAACTAAAACATTTCCAACTATTACGGAGAACTGGCATGGTATTCGAACGCGACTTTGTCCTAATGTTGCCAGGCTGGCATAAAATCCAGCAAATTATGAAGTAAAATATCAAGTAAATTAATTAAAATTTAAAATTAATAGCATAATAATTTACATAGATAAAAGCATAAAATACCGCAAGTAGCGCGATAAATAAAATACGTATCATGGAAATAAGTGTGGACTAATTATTGATCCATAATTAATGTCGATAATTTTTAATGCACGTTATATATTATACAAAATATATATATTCCCTATGTACAGTAACCTAACTACCATGTGATTACGATAAATAACTATATTTGCAAGAATTTTATAGATCAGAAGAATAATCCAAGTAAACATTAAAATCAACGTAGGATATTGCAGGGCTTAAACTACATGCACAATGATTATCATTCACTGTATCTATGTTCCAACCGTACTTATTTATTTCATCCTGATAAGATAGCTCTTTAGTAACTATACAGTAAATAGTTTGTAACGGACCTAAAAATAAATCTAAACTGGTTGGGACTCTATAACTATTCCTGTGGCAACCCCAAAAATCACCCACCATTTGACAGATGCCAATATAATAACCTTAAATATTTACCTAAACGTGAAATCCATTTGAACAAAATTATGGAAAATAATAAGAAAATGTCAATTCCGGCCCAGAAAACCATAATTACTGAATTGAAGAACAATAAACTCAGTGAGACGCGTCTATTATTCAAAACAACAGCAACTGGAGCGCTTCATTCCTTTGTTCGCTTGATGACTATTTGGAGGCCTCTCAATTCTCACCGCCGCGGCCGCGGACAACATCCCAACATGATAACACGCCCCGCAGACTCAAGCCACTCCACCGCCACCTCAAGGACACAAGACTGCCGCAGAACGCAGCAATACGCAATGCATCTTCATGCTCGGCGAACTTGGTTGAGGTAGCATGATTGCTTTTTCCAATTGTGTTTCTTCTTTCTTCTTTAACTGGTTTATGGCTATATTAACCTTTCATTTCTTCTTTTTAGGTACCTGCAAAGCCCTATTTTGCCAATGGATGGGAGTGAAAGACAATCGTCATGGAATAATTTATTTCTGACTAATATACAAGCATGGATTTTGAAAGTCAATTATGGTGTTGTATTTGTTTTTGTTATGAGTGTGTGCAAGTGTAATATGTGGAATAAATGTGTTCATGGCTTATTTTAAATAACTAATGTCCCATAATATAATAAAATCTCAATCGTCTGAAATGTAACCTTTTTGAAACCGCAGTACCATTTCACAGAACCAATTGTGCCATTAAATTTGGCATTTAATATATAGATCCTGGGAACGGCCTTGGCATCAATTGTAAAAACTTCAACTGGAAGAAGCGAATGGAGCAAGGATCAGTCACCTTACCGGATTCCATACCGGAATTCAGTAATTGATATAGTAATTTGATTATGTTTTTGGCCTTAATTAATAATAGATTGTGATCATGTCTAGTGGGTTAAAGGATCCAGTTGTGTGTTATAATAACCAGATTCTCTGCGGTAAGGATACAAATCAGACGACATTAGCAGTTTATTTAAGACAAGTCAATATTATTTAATAATTATTCGCAGAAGCGATAATGAAGGTTAATGAATCTAAATATACATCTTGGACGAGAAGTAGTGTTAGTTATTTAATTAATAAACAAATAATAAATAAAGGTTGAAATATTTATTTATATGATGCAATGTCTCTGTTCTAACATTTTTCCAAATGACCCAGTAGGAATGTGGATAGTGTATGGCTGTTTAGTGTTCGATATAATACATAAATATATAACTAAAGGGGTTTTTTTGTTAGGAAAGGACAGCCCCGCCCCGCTGTCCAAAAATCGGATTCGTCCAACAAATAAATCCGTCCTTGACAGGATAAAGGGAAGACACATATTTGGAACGCTATAATAAACAGCTAATTCCATTATAAGTTATTGATAGAGATTTCTCACCACCAAGCCATGTCAATATAACTGGTTAATAAACCAAAATAAATATATTCTGCTAAATGGTCATATGTTGATGCAATATAAAATATTGCTAGTGTCTCTTTCAGTTATTAAACATATAGATAGATAATCTGTCCCAGGAGACATGTAACTGATACATGACACTAAAAGGAGCACAAGACCAAGCAGTAAGGTACACAACCTGACAGCTGAGTTGGACAAGTAAAACAGGGGATGGACTCAGCCATATCCTCATGTTAATATCTAGCCACCAAGTTATGTCAATATAAATGGCTATCAACCAAATAAATATATTCTGCCATAATGGTCGCTTGTAAATGCAGTATGAAAATACTGGTAGTGTCTGTTTCAGCTAATATTAGGTATATAGACAGATCATCCACCTCATAAGAGAACCACAACTGAGAAATGACACTTAAGTAATACCAGACCATCGCAATGTATTAACACAACATGGTTGGGTGATGATGATAGTTGATATAACAATGAAACCAGCCGTTTCTCTTATGATAAAAATATCAGACTGTGTCAGGAGAGTCAGAAGGAAGGGTAGGATATTTTACCTTTGTAAAACCTTTACCTATACCAGACTCTTCCCATCAGCATTTCTAAATATTAGAAGTCATATTCAACTTGGATCAAATATGGGTTTAGTCGTCGCCCGAATTAAGACTTATAGTCGATTGACAAAGGGTCTCTGCAAAGTCGATAGTCGCCAACCTTCTCCCTCGTCAGAGAAAACTCCAAGTCTTTAGTAGATGGTTTTAGACACAACAGTGCACAGCCCGAGCCTTCCTAGTATTAAAGCTTATAGCCGATCTCCGGAATTGCTCTATAGAGGACTCCTTTGACCAGCAATACGCTTCGATGCTGGTACTTTGTATGACACAAAGGTCTTTGCAAACCAGTCGCCATATCAGCTGAGCCTCTCATGTCAATCTGGAACAGACAACCAAACGACTACCAAAGTAGTATATTTCTCCAAGCTGAACATTCTGTTCATTGACATTGTTTTGAAGGAGAGAGTCTACCACATACCTTATACCTTCAAGACAGACCTGCCTCAGTATTTATTTTAAACAGAGACAAATCTGTGTACCAATACCAATATTAAAATAGGTGTGTTAAACGTGTAGTCAGTATAGTGTGAAGGAAATGTAATTAATAACACAACTATTTCTGGGATAATTTATCTATCCACAATTACATAAGATATACATGTTTGGTACTTGTCTAAACTACCAGCTGAAACACAGTGCAGATAACTCTCAGCCACTTAGCATCAGAAGTGCATAGGGCCTGTATCTTAACACTCTCGTCTTGAGGGCTTTATTGAACCGTAAAATGAATCATGGAAATGCATTTAGTGTTAAAGGAGGCCTGGCCGGAAAAGACATCTCTCTAAAATTCCTAAATGTGGAAATAAACAACAGCGCTTACCTCTCTCGCAATAAGGATTATTGCAAGCAAACAATCCGACATAATCACACTCCACACCACATCCCACATGACCATCAACTACTTCCGAAACCCAGAACAGCTGATTTTCGATACTTATCCGTCAGGGTTTTCTCTTACACCTCTCGATCCAGACCGAAGACCCCCAGGCCTTCCGCACGTCCTCCACATCCCGAACATTCTCCCCAGAGCCCCCATCTCGAACCTTCTCGATCAAAATCAATCCAAATCTCCCAATAAGCGCCACTGCGTCGGATAGCGGAACTAGATTTGTGTACATGTGTTTTATGTTTCAATGAATTCCCAGTTCCTCATTGGTTGGTATTATATACAACTCACACAAATAAAAGATATCTATAGGCTTACAGGTAGATATACTTTAGTTCCGCTACTCGCCGTTGGTCGCTACTGTAGCCACTGATATTGGCGGCAATGAAACCAAATTAAAATGTATCTTTATTATTATAGATTAATTATTAATCCCAACATAGCTGTCTTTAAAATTCGGTACGTTTTAAAAGTTCCCAATGCCTGTAAGATAATAAGAACGTGACTTAAACGCAATTTCTCCCAAAACGTCACTGACATTTCTATTACACTCGACAAGACCACATCAACAAACCTCCTAGAAACACCAACGCATATCTTATAATTAACAACAACTGAGCTTTCCAGCACAATTACAAGCATTGAGATCAATACAGCATGCGGCCTTTAAATTATATTAAAATATTTAATAAACACATCCTTGTTTTATGCTTGTCTATCACAACGCCCTCTAGTGTGAAAGATTTAAACTTAATCCACGCACCAGCAACCCTATCAATATTTAATTCATCAATGAATTACGAGATGGCGTTGTAAGGTAAGGCAGCGTAGACGCTGAACCTTTACAATAGACTCCCAATAAAACACTAGATGGCGCTTCACGTCATAAAACCATTGGCTAAAACTCACTGGAGCATAGTTCCGTTACAATATACATGTCTACAGCTGAATATAGGTTTCCCCCCTAGGTTGCTACAAGGTGCGATACTGTTTCATTTCCCAACTCTCTCTTTTCTCTTAAAGCAAAAAAAAATCTCAGTGTATTTTTTTATGCACTTATAGAATACAGTAGGTTAGGTTAGGTTTGTTTTATGAAAGTTCCGAAAAAAATATGGTTTCAGAGAAAATCGTGAGTTGGGAAATGAAACAGTTTGGGAAGTGATACTTTGGAGAACAATTTTTGGCCCCTGCGATCCTAACGAGTCCACCTTGTCGAGGGCCTTCCCACGCTGCGCTTTTCTATACGTGGTCGCCACTCCATGGCTTTGCTGCCCCAATGGCCATCCATTCTCCGGGCTATATGGCTCGCCCATTGCCACTTCAACCGAGCAATCCTCGATATCGGTTACCTTGATTTTTTGCAGATATCCTCGTTTCTAATTCTATCACGCAGAGAAATTCCGAGTATAGCCCTTTCTATTGCACGTTGCGTGACTCTTAGCCGCCTCATAAGTACCATTGTGTGAACGACCACGTCTCAGTTCCGTAAGTCATCACTGGCAACACGCACTGTCCGAAGACTTTCGTCTTCAGGCACAGGGGAATTTTTAGGCGTTACTGCTTTTAAATCACACACTAAATAGAATAACAACGTATGTAGCTCGCATCAAATTGCAATGTTCTCTGTGTCTATAAAACGGGTGGTGAGTGCCAAAAAATAGATTGGATTGAAAGTCCTTTAGCATTGAGTAATGCAGACGCCGGCTGGCAAGCGATAGGCCGCTTTCAAGTGGTGAAAAGAGTCATCTAAAAGCAAAAAGAGTCATTAAGGTTCCGTACTCAAGGGGTGGGTGCTAACGGGACCTTAATACTAAGCTCTCTGTCTGTCTATCATAGGGCTGTATCTTATGATGGCAGAGACTTAAAATTTTCCCATATTACATATTATGTATCACAGGTCATACTGTGGTTAGCAAGGCCATTTGACTGTCCTATAATAACAACATTTTTACAGTATGTATTGCAAAATATGTGTGAAACAGATTATTTGTGAACGATAAACAAGTAAAAACAACAATAACCAACTTAACCTATATTTATAATAATAATAATAGTACTCTTTATTGTGCACCACAAAGTAAAAATAAAATAACAAAAGAAATAAAAATACATTAGAAACGGTAACAACAGGCGGTCTTATCGCTAAAAAGCGATCTCTTCCAGACAACCTTAGGGTAGAGAGTAAATTTGTTTATACTAAGAGAACCTAACCTAACATTGAATTTGAAAGCTGATATCTCCAAGATCACGGCCCTGCTATATTTGTGTCATTTAATTTAAAACAAATGGTACGGATACCTTGGTGCGCGAGTCCGACATACACTTAACCTTTTTTTTAGGACGGGATGCTAACGAGAGGGGATTGCGAGAATGTGGGAGCCATACATTCCTCCTCTGCCTTGCGTCATTTGCCTCATTGTTGAGGGTCGTGTTCATTTTCTAGGAACAGTCTCTCCCGGATGATGCGTCGCCATCTGCTCCTATCAGTAGCCGTGTGTAGCATCGTGAACTGTAGGGCCAAGGGTTGCGAATCTGGTCTGTCCAGCGTGTCGGGCTTCTGCCTCTTGGTCGCTTGCCTTCGACTTTTCCAGTGATCATCAGTTTTTCTAGGTTTTCACTGTCTTTTCTGGCAATGTGACCAAAGCACTCTAGAACCCTGCGAAGACAGGTCGTGGACAGTCTAGTTCGGATCTTGAGATGGGCTAAGATCGATGCGTTGGTGCGGCGTGCTGTCCATGGTATGCGCAGCGTTCTTCTCCAGCACCACATTTCAAATGCACCATGTTTTAAAAAAAAACGTGACTAAACATGATTTTTTCGTGTACCTACCCTTCAAATGTAAAAGTACACAGCGAATCATACAAGCGCTGCCGATCGAATTTAAATGAAGCAAAGATTTGCACAGACAGGCTATTAATTGATATTGAATTGGGACAGAAATAGACATCAAATAAAACACGAGTTCGCAGTAATGAAGCCACCTCTCTCCCCTGGGCCCACCCTGTTTTAGAATGCTTCTGTAGAGGACAAATCGTTGAGAAAGACTGCTAATGCCATATAAAATTTTGCATTTTAGTAAAATATGTGGGTGCCCGATGTTTCATATAATATTTTTTGACCAAATATAACGTTTTACGTAATGTGACGTTTGATATAAACCCGTTTTTTTACTTTGATTTATTTCAAATCTAGCTACGGTTAATTGTCTGGTGAGTTAGGTTAGACTGCGATATGGTTCCCACCAAAAGTGATGTGAAGCGAAAATGCGCTGGGTTTTCAGTGGGTAATGCCGCGGGTCTAACCGGGAGCCCACATACCCGTTCCAAACCCTCGATCGGACGGGAGGCAGTAAATAAAGAAATGTGTGGGTCGGTGACTTTTGTGTGGTGCACGCGATTTTGTATAACCATTAACAGTCTTTTCGAATAATTGGTCTATGTTTTTGAATACAAAACTTCCTTACTGTGTCCTCTTAGTCGATTTCCTGTTCAAAATGTTCACACCAATTTGATTTAAGAGCTGAAATCCTTTCCCAAATTATAAATAAGTATCTCAGCCAATTTCTATGATAAGAAAATTGGTTTCGGATAAATCAGCAAATAATTGGTTTCGGATAGTAACTTACATGACAAACGGAGACAGTTGGAAAATGGGGTGGGGTTGAAATATTAAAAAAGAAAACTCGTTTATTTCAGAAACTCAGATTCCATATATTGTTAGTATAATTAACAAATATTGACTCCTACAATTATTTTTCGTCAAATGTTTCATTTTGCCGAGAAATCATTTCTTAGAAAGCATTTTTCTTTGCAATTTTTTTTTAAGTTAGACGAAATGTTATAAAAAATTAATGTGAAAAATCGTTCCAATTCGCGTACGTTACAAACGCAGTGGTATCTGAAAAGGCGCCAAGTTTGGCACTACATTGCTGACAGTTAAACTGAATTTATAGCCTCCAAATGCGTTTTGAGCCTTAACTTGGCAGATTTCTTAAATACTCAACACATTTTCATGAAATTTAAGATACTGTATGGAAAATAATGGGACAAAAAATAGGGCTTGGATAGGGCTTGTTTCGCGAGAAACGTCTATTAATTAGTAGCATTTCATGCGGAGAAGGCGGTCTTGAGCGCTGTGATGCTAACTCGTCAACAATCCTATATAATTATTGACCACAGTGCTAATTCGTCTACATTCTTATTTCGACCACAGTGCCAACTAGTCCACATTCCCTTTTTTACACGTTTGAATCACTGTAGACACTTTTGACCGAATAACACTGTAGTCGATAAAGGAATATGGGCGAATTAGTACTGTAGGAATTGTATGCTGATGACAAGGCATTGTCGACGATTTAAGAAAATTACGAAATGGAGCTGTGGACGAAGTTGTTATGATGAGAAACCAGTTTATCTTCATACGGACGAAGGCAGCAGTAATGGCTACCGCATGAGATGAGCTTGAAATTAATAAAAAATATTGTTCATACGCAAAACTGAGTTATTGAAGTCGCAAGCCCGCGGCGCATATTGAAATACTTGCAGTGCAATGGTTCCCCAATGCACTTGGTGGAAAAGTTACTATTTCATTTAAAAACTTATTATTGGTTTTTCTTAGCAGGTCTAGTACATTTCGCCGCGACATTGCATATCGTGTGACTCAGCGTCACCTTTTTTGCTTGCATGGTATCAGTTTGGTATTGGTTTATGGTATTGTAACGAACAAAAAAATATTATCGCGTGAGAAACGGTCGTATGTCACAGTTATGCTAGATTAACCAATAATCGCAGTACCTACCAGGATACTGGGGTACCAAAGTTTCCAGGGGTAACTGGACATCCAAAGATTTTCGTAGGATACTTTTATCCGACTACGGCGAAAAAACAGATTCAGGTGCCTAGAAGGCATATAATTATATATAAACTGGATTTACAATCCTGCAAAATTGTGCAGTTTGTATGCAGATGAAAGTCTCTGTAACATTTCTATTACATATAAAGTATTTAAAAAGTAGGCATAGACTTGCACAAAGTAGGCTAATTTGTGGTCTCCATTCAAGAACACTCATTGGAAAACGCACGCAATTGCATCATGTTAGTAATATTATTTTTTTATTAAATAATCTTGTTACCTTTATTTGTCCGTCAGTGTACGTCTTCGGAGTATTAAGAAAGTCATGTAAATACTTCTCGGCTTATAACCACATCTGTATGACTTTTAATTTAACCAGCTTTCATACTTTATTTGAACCCAACTTGTTCATATTATGCGTTCATAAAGTTTTTGTGTACGCTCAAATGACGACATGCCTTAATGAAAAGCTTATTAAAGTTTTCGTGACATTCCGATTAGAAAAAAAACCGATTTCAACCAAATTTGATAAATATGAACAGCGCGATGATGGACGACTGATGATGGGTGACAGGTCCTCAAGTGGGTCTCCTCCCGGAGAGCTGAAAATCGACCTCAGTGGAGAGTGCCATGGGAGAGGCCTATGTCCAGCAGGCTGATGATGATAGACAGTGGACGCAACCACCATCACACTAATATTATAAAGGCAAAAGTTTGTGGATGTGTTTGTGTGTATGTTTGTTACTTCTTCACGCACAAACGGCTTGACCAATTTTGATAATTTTTAGTATGAAGGTAGCTGATACCCTGGAGAACACATAGACTACTTTAAAAAAAATAGTGTTCCCGTGGGATGAGCGGGTAAAGCCGCGCGGCACAGCTAGTATTTAATATAGGTTTAAAAAAATTAGAATTGTCTACGTAATTGGGTCATTGTCAGATTTAGGTGCGTGTCTTTCCGGTGGACATTTGAGAAATTAAAGATTCCTGGGCCTAATTTTCTGATTAAATGCCTGTGAGAATAAAGAACGTTCCCTCTTCTTTAATCCGATGTAAAAGCAACATAACCTAGATTCATACAAGCTCTTAATTTTAGACCACCGAAGGGACGAATTTTGTTTTTTTGAACTGATTATGACCCAATTATAATATGTACATAATTATACTATTACACTACGTAATTATATATATTTTTCAAAAGTTTAATCTGGCTATTAGATTAGATAGCATTTTTGACAAACTATCTAACGAAAAGCATTTTCTTTACCTCATGACCTCTATCTGTGCGTCTGCCCGGTCATATATCAAAGGCGTATTATACTAAGAAGCGCTAGACTAAATATTTCTCGATAGATATGGCCCATTAGATACTTAATTACACTAATATTTACCGAGTTCATTTTACCGCTCCGTAATTTATCTCCTGTATTAACTGATTTATTATACGGTCTGATAAATAAGTATAATAAGTTCTGTTGCTTGAAAAATAACAAATAGATACACTACTTAATGTCAATAATAATTACTAACGGCTAGGTTTACAATAGGGCGTCAATATGATGGAGAAAATATACTTACACAGATACAGTTAGCCAAATATTAGTTTATCACTTTTTGATTCTATTTCATATTACCTATGTATAGCATGTGTAATGTGTAGAGCCTAACAGTTTTTCAGCCCACACTTAATTACGGATTTTTAGTGGTAAAAATTTACTTTACTGTCATCGACAAATTTTTGGTAACTGACGTTGAAAGCAATGAATGTCACTGGTGTAAACAAAGAGGAAATAGGACTAAATATTCTGCAAATACCTAAGTACTTTATTCAAAATAAAGCCAGAACTATCCACAGCGAAGAAAGTCAAGTTTTTTAAAAATAAATAGCACTTAGATTTTATTTCGGAAGAAGAACGAAGGATTGAGCAGCATTCCGGTAAAAAATGTTTTTCATTAATTGTTTTATGACAAACCGCTACTGATGTTTTACAATGCTAAAGTATTGCCACATGAAATCTGTTTGTCGCGCCAATCCGTGGGCAAAACCGACATTTGTTAGACTACAATTAATCATCAAAACGACCCTGTGTTGAAACGTCAATCTTGCGGACGTCACTGTCGCTCCCGCATCGGACTGTATAGTCATTTCAAACACTGCCACAAAAACGCTGCATCAAATCATCCGAGAAAGATTATGATGATGATGATTTGGGTCGAAAAGTGATAGGGGGCAAACGAGCAAACGGATCGCCTGATGGAAAGCGATTACCGTCCCCCATAGACACCTGCAACACCAGAGGAGTCACAAGTGCGTTGCCGGCCTTTCAGGTAGGAGTACCTACGCTCTTTTCTTGAAAGTTTGAAGGTCGTATCGCATAAAATAATATATAACAAGAGCTAGTAATATCTGCGTTTTTTGATAGCTGACTTTATATTTGCTATTGCGGTCTGTAGTTCTGAATTCGGCTAGATTTAAGTGGGACTGGGCTGGGGTTATGGGCATCCATATAACCCAGGAAAAAATACATACTAATCATATAAATACATACTTAAAACATTTTAAATTGGTATGTACCTAGTTACCTGTAGGTATAATTATGTATATCGTCATTTAGTGCCTATAACACAAACTTAAACCTACTAGAGCTTACTGTGAGGCCCAGTCCAGTTCACCAATGTACTTGCAGTCTTTTGACCAGCAATCTAATACTTAAATATTATAGTGGAAACTGGATAAGTGGAATCGCAAGGGACCGGCTGTTTAGTTCCGCTTATCCAGGTTTTCCATTTTTCCAGTTTTCCACTTAACCAGATTCAAATAAAACGTTTTCTCACTTACAGAGGCTCTCGCTAACAGAGGTTGTGGCACTTGTGGATGCTAGTAATGTCGCTTATAGAGGTCACGTATACATATATGGTCAAATAAAAGATCAGACTTAAATAATCCTGTATGTAGAGGTGTTGGTGTCCACTGCACTACGCTCTGCAATTTTTTTTAAACCGAATCGTTGTTTTCTTAAGCCTTCTAACCATCCGTTACTCTTAGAAAAATAATGAATATTAGCCTTTTTGTAAATTCTTCAGCTTTTTCTTTTATCATTGGTACATTAACTGGTACATTTTTTTTTATACAAAATACGTAGTTAAAACGCGAACCATAAAGTTAATGAAACAGACTACCCTCCTTGTGACGGTTTATTAAAAATACAAATTTTATAACGCCGAGCTATTCCACTCATAGAGGTTTCGGAGACGGCTGCTTCCAGTTACAGAGGTAAAAATAAGAAATTTTCGAAAAAATGGATTCCGCTTATATAGGTCCCAAAATTCCACTTATAGAGGTAATTCGTTGCCAAGGGACTGAAACCGAGAACTTGGGTTCACTTAAAGAGGTTTTCCACTAACCCAGGTTCCACTTATCCAGTTTCCACTGTACTTCGTCTGTAAATGGTTCTCCAAATATTCCATCATAAACGATTTACGAGTGATATGTAACTATATAAGTAAGATTTCATTACCTTCATACTAGATGAGCTCAACAAATCTCAGTATACAATCCCCGATCCATTTCTATTAGGAGCCTTTTTATTCATTCATATTATTCATTTCATCTTTAGTATGGTAATAATGGGAGCTCTTAAAAATTATCTTCGAACTGCCTCCCCAGAGAGGGGAGGGGAGGAGGGGTGCCCCCTTCATTGTGAACAGTCCTATCACTCTGATTGCATTTGAAACAACTGAGTTGAATGGAGTTGTGACAATAACATTGAACCTTTGAATTGAATGTTCTTATAAGCTTTGATTGTTTAAGAGATTTTGAAGAAAAGGCATTACAAAATTTGTCAGTGTTATCTTCATAAGTAGATTCATATAGGTATGAATCAGGGGTTTACAATTTGATGATTGCTCAAATAGTTAAATGGTTTAAACCTATTGGCTGCAGATATTCAATTAGACATAAAAATGTAGCCAAAGCTCATGAATCCTTAAAAGATCGCTTTTAATTAAGATTTAATCGAACTGGCCAAGAAAATGTTACCGTCTTTACACACACTAGCTCTGTCCACGCACACACGGCCATCTCACATACATCAGTGACTTTGATACAATTTGCCGCGGAAAGTCGCCGCTTTGATGTATTACCGGAAAAATAACAGCTCCAGATTAAACGGCGACTTACATCCTGCAGAAAAGCCAATACGAAACAGATTTTCGCACTAGAGCATAAAGGCAAAAATCACTTGACGATGTCAGAAGTGGGATCGCGATGTTACGCGTTTTTCCAAGCAATAACTGACTTTAAAATAAAATGGATAGGGTTTGAGGTTCCTCTCATGTTAGGGTTGATCAGAAAATTCTGCCATTACTCCCTCGGATGACTTTTCGTGAAATTTACTATTGCGAGGTTTTGTTCCCGCGATTGTTTATGGCAGATTAAAGCGAGAGCCGATATGCTTTAGCCTCTTTTATGTTCTCCTGGTAACTGTGTTTACGGATTTCTTGCTTAAGCGGATAAAAATATGTCGGAGGCAAAAAAATATGAATTCTCTATAATCCGGGAACATGTCCGTTCGAAGATGGCAACTGGCTTTGAGGCGGCTTTAGGCGGGGATTACTGTGGCTCGGCGAATTTTAACATGAAAGGTGTTTATTTAAATATATTCGGGGAATATTGGCTGTCGGGAATTATTTGAAATACATTTCTAGACGTATTGTAGATTGTACTAGTCGGAGAGACTCACAAATTTACCTTTGGCCAAAGCTTTGCTTTCCTATAGCTATTTCTAGAATGCTTATAATTTTAGCTAGCCAAATGAGCATGTTAGTGATAGTTATTCGAGTCCCTTCAGCACGTTCCGATATTCCAGCATTATTAAAGTGAAAACCATGGACGCATGTATCTTTGTGCCATAAACCTGTTTCTATTTACTTGAGTTCGCTGTCCCAACGTGTCGATTTTAACCCAACTCAGGATCTGAACTACAACTTGTCTCCGTAACCCTACACGGAGGATTCCGATCATATTGCTAGGAAGCACAGTGACAATCTTGATAAACCGTTGATCACAGGGAAGGTAAGAGCCCGACAGAGCTGGACAGACCAGATCCGCACAACCCATGACACTACAGCACACAATCACTCTACTCACAGCTACTGATAATAACAGATGGCGGCCTATCATCCAAGAGAGACTGTTCCAAGGAAATTACCAAGGCCCTTAATGATCAGGAAACCGATGCATGGAACATAGAATAGATGTGGTAAGGTTAGACATATGTACTTTAGCGATATGACGCTCACTCCAATGAGAAAAACAATTGATTACACTATAAAGTGAAAAATGCAAATCAATAAAGTAATAGCTTAAAATCGGAATTTGACACTCGTCACTACAAAACGTCCAACGCTGACTCCGACAGAAATCAAAACAGCCGTTACTGTTGGTTCTCATTTGTTTGGCCGGCCGACTGCTTCGTTAGCGAAACACAGCTTCCATAGAGCTCGTGTAATGTGGCACCGTGGTGGCACCCCTAGACAGAACACTATAATACACACACAACACAAACCCCCTTTATTTATTGCACAAATAATAGATAAATAGTCATATAAAAAAACGGTACACAACAGGCGATCTTATCGATAAATCTCTACCACACAACCTTTAAGGAATAAACATTCTTACACATGAATATGTACATAAACATAACTTACCGTTAGCATATTGTGCACAACTTTCCTAGTGTGATGCTACAAAAGCACGCTTTCCGAACAACTGTGGATTCACTGGTGTCAGTCAACAAATATCTGAGTTTATCACACAAATAATGTCACCCTTGCCAGGATTCGAACCCAGGATCGTCGGCTCAGTAGGCAGCGGCACTACCACTGCGCCTGCGCCTCGTCAATAAATAAGCGTTACATTGAAAAGAGTTACTGTGACGCCAGTGTCACGCCGCCCCAGGGTTGCCACACGAGTGCAACCGGAATATCGTACCGACATACTAAAATTATCGTACTAGACAATTAAATTATCGCACAAAGATGTACAAAGACGTATCGCTGGTCAAAGCGGCAGGATCAAAAGTAAATAAAAAAAAAACAGCTCCAATAAGCGTGTTAATTACACAGATAATGAGCAATTTTTTCGAAATTAACTTTAATTTGATGATTTATACTTAGGTATTTTGGGGAATTCAGACATCTGACATTGGCATCCCTGCTAATGGGTGACAAGGTTGTCATAAAGCTTGTACCAAACAGTCGAAAATTTTGACGATTTGACCAGGTTGGCAGTCATTTCTGACCATGTGGACATTTATCTCGATGTAAGGTCACACCAGCGCGTTTTTCATATAATGTTATTAAAACCCTAGAATTTAAACCGACCTTCGACGACCTGTAAATTATCGCACTTTTGGGTAATCATTGTATCGTACAATCATCGTACCTGAGGCCAAATTATCGTACATCGTACCAGAGGCCAAATTATCGTAAATTTATCGGCAACCCTGCGCCGCTCTACTCTCGCGTCAGAACAAAGAACGCCGAATGAATCCGCGCCGTCGGGGTCCGCGCTCCAAAATAACAGAAACGCTCCTGTCGCTTGTCGCACTGTTCTGATATGTAGTTTAGGGTTTTCTTTTCCGGTTACTTTTTTCGCGTCGAAAGTATTATATTATTAGGTACAGTATATTCTTTAACTATGCACCAGGGCGCCATTTTTAACTGTTTTGTGATATCATCAAATTTCTAGAGTCCACAGACCAATCAATTAAAAAAAACCAAACTAAAGTACAATAACGTACGTAGGTATAAAGTGATGAAATGGAAATAAATATGTTTTTTTTTATGTCATAAGGGGCAAACGAGCATACGGATCGCCTGATGGAAAGCGATTACCGTCGCCAAGAGACACCTGCAACACCAGAGAAGTCACAAGTGCGTTGCCGGCTTTTCAGGTGGGAATATATCAATTTAGACCCAGGACTCCTGGGCCAGGAGTCGTACCTACTCGTATATGGTCTTTCGAATAAATATAAAAAAAAATTGGGCAAGTGCGAGTCCGACTCGCGCATGAAGGGTTCCGTACCATAATCTATAACAAGTTTGTTGTATGGGAGCGTCCCTTAAATATTAGCGGCAATAAAAATACATCATCTGTGAAAATTTCAACTGTCTAGCTATCACCGTTCTTGAGATACAGCCTGGTGACAGACGGACGGACGGACGGACAGCGAAGTCTCAGTAATAGGGTCCCGTTTTTACCCTTTGGGTACGGAACCCTAAAAACAGACAAGTGCGATTCGGAATTGCGCGAAGGCTTCGGTGTCATCAAATAAAAAAGTATAAATATATTATTTTAGTATTTATTGGTCTAAATTAAGGCCAAAATAAACGGCCCTGTGGCAGCCGGATGAGCGGACGGACACACCGACAGCGGATGCCATGTAATAGGGTACCGTTGGGTGCCGAACCTTGAAATCAGCAGTTCTCTATAGAATTAAATTTATCTCTAGGCATATTTCTGCCAAAACCCTCGACAACAATCATAAAAAACACAAACAAACTCTTGCATGCATAATATCAATAAATCCAATAAGAAACTAAATCGTCCACTTACATTGATAACTCAGCATTGAAACAAGATACTTGAAAAATCGCCGCGTGAGACAAAGAAACTTTACCACCCACAAATCATAAATAGGGAATGGGGTGGTCAGTTGCAAAAGCGTCATAAGAGACGCTACATTATACTGAGATATGCCTTTTCATAGTTAGGCTAGTGTGGAAAACAAAATGTCGCGCCATCGCCAGTCGCCGCTCGACGGGCATTATCATAAATCGCGCGATATCTCATTCCAGTTCCGCGATATAGTAGTTGCTGGACCAGCGAACCCTTCCCCTGATGTATTTGTATCAAGATTTCTTTATTGAATAGTGAATGGGGAATGGATGAAAATATCAGAATTGCTTGAAATTTTTACTGGTGGTAGGAATAAGCTTTCTTAGCACAAAAAAAAGTTACAGATTTTTTGGCTGCACCGGTGATTTTAAAAAAATCAAAGAGGTTTTAGTTCAGTGCCTCTGAGCCGATTTCGGCTGTTTAGAAGTTCGCCCAAAGCTATACAAAAGTCAAATGACGCTGTCAACATCTTTGATACTTTTGACAGATCTCTTCAAAATCACAACGTCTTTTACTTTCGCTGTGTTCGCTGTATTTCGACTGCTTTCGACGACTTATAGCACTTTTTACGAATTGTTTCTGCCCCTGGACCTTGAACATTGCCTGCCTGAACGACGACTTACGCTTTTTGACCCTGGATTTGATATTGCAAGCTTAAACGACGACCATTGCAACTCATTGGACAATTGACTTGTTTTGTCGGCGAACGGATATTTTTACGTGTACTTTGCCATGGCCGATCACAAATATGAGAAATATAGAGATCCAAAGACATGTTTTATACCAACGTGCTCAAAAAGTGATAAAAAAAACCCTGGTCTAAGATTTTTTTATGTAAGAGCAGAGCTTAAAGAAAATTGGTGTCAATTGGCTGGCAGGAACTGTCCAAAGCGCCCAATTCTTTGCTGTGAAGACCATTTAAACGTAAGTTTATTTAACATAAAATTATGATCCACATCCAGACAAGGGGAGCGATTTTATCCTTATGTTGTCAGTTTAGCACGCCCTCACACGAAACTATTTGCTGTATTATTTCTCCTCGCTCGGAAGTCGCTCCCATTGTGAAAAATATTACCGTTGCTGAACCAGCAAGGTATATCTTCGATCCCATACTCACTCGCCAGTTCAAGGAAATATCAATTAATTCTCACAGTTTTACGCATTCTCAAAGTTTTAATTTATTGGCTTTATTGTCCATTATATAAATAGTGGTTGTAAGTACTATGTATTGCAGTGGCATGGCATCTAGCTTACTCTTGGGTAAAGCCCACATGAAGCCGAAGGATATTTGTTTTATTTTTTCACAAATTAAATCATTATTATTATTTATATAATTTTATTATTACTTACAGTTAGAACAAGATTTGGAAAATTACCACAAATGGATAGCTGGTGCTGCTCCAAGGTTAAAATTAAACGCTACATTAAAGATTTTTTCAAGGAAAGGAGTACAGAATGTTAAGGGTCTTACACAAGCATCAACTTCAAGTGCTGTTGCTGAGCAAATTTGTCATTGTGTAAGTATTTTTTATAATTAACGTGAACGTGACAGATACTTATATTATATCCAACAGTTAGGTAGCATCTTACTGCAATTCACATCATAAAAAACGTAAAAAAACGTATATGATAATAAAACATACTCACTTATAAGTAGTAACTTCTATAAGTTCCTTTCTAATGTTTAAAGGAGTAAAAAAGGTTCAATAACATTTATATATAACATAATATATTTTACTTATGTACTTATGTTAAATATGATCAGGAATGGGTTGCTAAAGTCTCGGGTATGTATGTATGTATGTCCATCGATTATTTTTCGACACCTATGTCTGTCTGTCTAACTATCTGTCCGTCTGACATCAGGCTGTATCTCATGAACCGTGATATTTGATTTACGGCCGATTTTTGTATCATATTATTATAATTTATTTGTTTCAGGTTGATGCCTCTGTACAATGTAAGAGCATAGCCATGCCAAATAAGTCTATAATGGCGAAACCGAAAACGGCAGACAAAGGTACAAATTTTCGAGCAAGAAAAATAAATAAAGTCATGCCATCGCTGGTTTCAAATGTACCTGATAGTGAAAGCAGCCCTATAAGATCGCCATCATTGTGTGGATCGTCCAACTTCGACTCGGCTACATCTCCGAGCACTAAAAATTATGATAAACTATTAGGTAGAGAACATTTATTAAAACAGATTTCTAACAGACCCAAAATGTATTTAGGTTTGCCAAAAAGCTTTTGGTGGGTTATTGAGTACATAGCCCAGGAAACATCTAGTGTAGCTTTACATGTAATAATTACACTATTTAAACTAAAAAATAATGATTCATTTGCCAAGATGAGTGACGGATTTCAAATGGCGAGGTCTACCATTCGTGTCATATTTGAAAAAAACGTCGTAGGTTTATCAACGTTTTTACAAAATACAATATACCTACCACCTCCAGACATAATAAAGAAAAATTTGCCTCTAGTTTTCAAAATCAGATATTCCAATGTACAGTGTATAATTGACTGCTTTGAAATTCAAATTGAAAAACCCACGGATCCGAATAAACAAGCACAAACTTGGTCGACATATAAGTCATGTAATACTATGAAGTACTTGATTGCCTGCACACCAGCTGGCTATATATCATTTGTATCGGAAGGTTATGGTGGGAGAATATCTGATAAAGCAATAACTGAGAAGAGTGGATTTATAGACGTTCTTCCCTTTAATGCTGTCATAATGGCAGATCGAGGATTTAAAGAAATAGAAACCTCATTAAGCACAAAAAATATAAAACTTTTACGACCGCCGAGTGTCTTTATGAACAAAACCATGTCGAAAAAAGAGGTAATACAAACTAAGGTAATAGCTAGTTTAAGAGTCCACATTGAACGAGTAATCAGGAAAGTAAGAGAGTTCCATGTGTTAAAACCTCATTCTGTGGTCAATAATAAACATATCAAGTATTTGGATGAATTCGTTATTATAGCGTGCGGGTTAATCAATCTTCAAGATCCAATAATAAAAGACTATTGACTGACTTAAGGCGTTTTATTTACAATGTACCTTATATATAACCTTATATTTTTGTTGTTAATTACATTATTACAATAACTTTATTATGAAATATACAGGGTGGCCCATTTAGATCGGTCTGTATGGGGAAGTCTGAAACTATAAGACATACGAAGATATGACCACATTGAGATATTTATTTTACTTACACCCTAGGCCAAAAGTATGGAAACAAAACTGTTTCTTTTAATATTTAAAGTTTCCTTTAAATTATTAATTGTGTAAATGTTAGTAACCATTCGGCCATTTCCAAAAGATAATAAACATTAAAACGTTCATTATTATTAAAACATCATAATATTGTAGAAAATAATATACTTAAAATAAATAAATATCGGACAACCTCACACAAATCGATCTAGTCCCACAGTAAGCTCATGAAGGCTTGTGTTATGGGTACTAGACGACGATATACGTACTTATAAAGATAAATATATACTTAAATACATAGAACAACCATGACCCAAGCACAAATATTCGAGTTCGTCACACAAATATTTGCCCCGGCCGGGATTCGAACCCGGGACCGCCGGCTCAGTAGGCAGGTATCTATAAACCGAGCCAAATACTTAACTAACTCCTTTGAATAAGTTGTTGTTGTTGTTGTTGGTTATTGAATTTCAAAATGTTTATAATCATTTTAATATTGTATTTGTTTAATTTATTCCCTAAGGATATCACAGCTTTGTATTGTAATTAAAGCTTGTTTCCATACATTTGGCCTGGGGTGTACTGAAGTATATTTGTTTAAGGATTTCATAGATTCTGTCCACTTAGTTTTTAAAAATTTGTTTTCATATAATTATTAGTCGTGTACTGCCTCAAAAGCCTAGAAGCATGAAAACCATTTTGTTTCACATACATTACATAAGTACCTAAACTATTTAAATTTATGCGTTCTCAGAACTAATCATGTTTTCCTGAAAAATGGCGAAGAATAGAGGTAATAAACTATAAGTATTTTACATAGAAAACTACCGTGAGTCTCAGACATATTAAAATACTTAAACGGGTTTATCCACGTTGTAGAAGTCGAATAACGCTCGACATGTTTCGGATCGGTACGCGATTCATCATCAGGAGAGACGATCAATCGCGGAGGCGGCCAACTGAACACTGCGGGCACGTGCATGCATGTAAACATTGGAAGCGAGAGCTCGTCGCAGTATTAATTATAAAAACGCATTTAGTTGCCTTTCGTTAAGTGATAAATAGTTACAAGTGCAGTAGATAACCTCACCTATATAACGTCACTACTATCTCACTGTTTTCACTGGCACAAGCACCACTACTAGAAAGAAGAACATCGGTAAGACACATATCTCTAACCGTTACGTTTTTGAATATCAAAAAATATGAACAATCTGTTATCGACGAAAACTATAACGGTATCACACATGTCAAAAACAGCAGACTGAATGAACTGTCTTGATTTGACAGTAGTCGACATTGACAGCTGACGCACATACCAACCGCACGAAGAAAAAGTTGCGTTCAGAAATTTTTTGTCACTATTGAACATTGATACCATTCTTCACAATAAAACTATATTTCGTCGCCTGGATTCATACTTCGGCAAGGATATATTTATAATCTACTCGTTTTCAAAATCTTTTAAAAGATAGCATCTAAATCTAGACCAGTGGTGTGCTTTACCTGCAAGACGGAAATAAAAGACAGAGTTTATTTGAAATGCTCAAAGTGCTACAGGATTTATGACATTATATGTGCCCAAGTTAGTGACGAGCGTTACGACCTAATGTTACAGACAAGAACCAAATCAAAATGGGCATGCGTGTCGTGTCTTCAGGCACCGGGTACATCTCGAGGAGTAAAAAGCAGCTGTAATGCACCGCCCAGCGTAAATAAAACTGTGTCCCCTGACAACACTAGCAGCTCGTGCAGCACGGCAATAATAGAGCCACTGGAATCGACTTCCGTCTCCACGTGCAACGAGTGGAATTCGCCAACAAAAGAGCAGCCGGCTCCGCTGTCTTCGGATATTACAAACAGTGAGTACAAAAACGTTGCTCATAGGAAAAAAATACAAATTAATGTCTCGACCAGCAACTCCTTCGACTCCCTTCCATCAGAAGTGGAAGACTCCTGTGACGACACACGCTGCAGCCATACGGGCTTAAACAGAAGCTGCCCAGAGATCACAATTAAGAACTGCCTCGACTGCGAAACCCTCCAACTGGAACTTACAGCACTTCACCAAAAATACGCTTCCGCTGAAGATGAGATCGAATCCTTGTCCGCAGAGAATTTTAAGCTTAAGCAAGAACTGCAAAAACATGAACTAAAAATAAGCAAACTAAGAAATATTTGCGCTTCAACCGAGGCAACACCATCTAAAAAAAACAGTAGTGTGAAAAAACCTAGGGCGCGGAGGCAACTGACGACCGGAAAAAAAAATAACCCCGACTTCTCTCAGATTGAAGTTAATACTGAGACAAAGCAGTCTCAACCGGATATATTAGGCCACAACCTCCAATGTGCAAAAATACTAGGTGAGGCAAAAAACCCTGTGACCGGCCCGTTGCCGACGTTGCCGACACTAACATCATCACCTAACATAAGCCTTATCAGCAGCAATAGGTCCCATATGCTGAAAATCGCTGAGCAATCACTACCTGGGGCTAATTTGTGCCATTACCTCACTCCGGGGGGAGGAATCCAACAGCTATTCCAGGGCCTGGATAAAAAACTAAAGGATTTTACATACAAGGATTTCTGCACTATACATATAGGTGATAACGATTTTAAGGCTACACAAGACTATTCAAAATTAGTAATATTTATTAGAGAGCAGCTACTGAGTGTACAACACACAAATATTATAATATGCGTGCCTACTTACAGGCTAAATGATTATGCGAACCTCTTTAATAAAAGAGTAGAAATCTTCAACAATTTATTGTATTTAGATAACATTACTCATGAATACGCCTACATCCTTGACTCTAATTTAAATATACCATACTCAGCCAAAATGTTTTTAGCAGGGTCGGGCGACGTAAATAAAAGAAGTCTCAATATAATCTTTAAAGACTTGGCAGACTTAATAAAATCAATAATGGAGACTGAATGGGTAAATTCTTACCAAAATTCAGATAGCGATATAGCTAGTGTAGGAAGCAATAGTCATGAGGATGAACACGAAAACGAACAAAACACATTTTTTCGTTCATAATTTAAGTAATATAAATGAATGTACTTTTGATAAACATCTAAGTCAGTGCATAACTAATACAACCATCACGTTATTACACCAAAATATCCAAGGAATACTCTCGAAACTTAGTGCTCTAGAATTGTGTATAGCAGAGTTCTCGCGAAATGGTGTGACGCTTGACGCATTATGCCTGACTGAAACTTTTGTAAAACGTGGTAGCGAAAAGAGTATATATTTGAAAAACTTTAATTTAGCGTCTTGTTTCTGTAGAGATAAGAAGAGAGGAGGTACTTGTATTTTATTGAAAAAAGGCATTGATTTTAAGGTTCTCCCGATATGTCATGATTCTTCCATTGAGCGAGTATTCGAATGTTGCGGTGTAGAGATTCCCATGTTCAACTGTATTGTTATTTGCTTGTATAGAATACCGCAAAACAATTTAGTTCATACGTTTTTCTATCATCTAGAAATACTTCTTCATAAACTTACATGCAAATCGAAAAGGAGAGTAATAATCACCGGAGATTTAAATATTGATACCTTAAAAGAAAGTAGTGCTTCTAACAAACTTAAAGGTATAATGAAAAACTTTAACTTAACATTACATATTACTAAACCTACACGCCAAAAGTCTTGCATAGATCACATAGCCAGCAATATCCGCGACGCTAGGGGCTATATCTATCCTGTTCAGCTATCTGATCATGATACATGTCAACTCCTAAAATTCCCAATAAATACTACCACTAAAAAAGCCAATGACTTTTGGTACATAACAATACGTGATTTGTCTAAAAATAATATAGAAAAATTCAAATATTACATGTCAGGTCTTCATTGGGCTGACGAGCTCTCAGAAAATAATTTAAACGTCGCATTCAACAAATTCCATGACACGTTTACCCAGTTCTACAATCTTTGCTTCCCTGTGAATAAAATAAAGATTAAAGTCAATACCACGGCGCCTAAATGGATAACAAAAGGTCTTATAAAATCCAGTAGGACTAAAAGGAAGTTAAGAACGTTGTATTATCGTAGGAAGACAGCGACAAACAAACAAAAGTTGTTGGCTTATTCCAAGCTGCTAAAAGCGTGCGTCATTGACTCGAAAAAAAATGTTAACAATAAATTCATATCTAAGTCAAAAAATAAATGTAAAGCAGCTTGGAACATCATAAAGGAGAAGCATGACGACAATAGAAATAAACAAGAAATTGAGTGCATTGAGTTGGATGGTAATATCATTAATAGCCCCACTCGGATAGCACAAATATTCAATGATCATTTAATTGATTCAACAAATGTTAATATCAATGCCAAAGGAACCAGTAGCCACCGTATATCACTATCAAAGATTAATAGCACTCGTGATAGTTTATTTCTACAACCGTGTACGGAAGACGAAGTAATAAAAATTATAAGGTCATTGAATAACTCTAACTCAGTGGGATTTGACCAGGTTGCGACCAAGGTTCTCAAAGAGTGTGCAGTAGAAATCTCTTCGATCGTGGCACATCTTGTCAACTTATCTTTTACTTATGGTATCTTTCCGGAGCGACTGAAGCAGTCAATAGTAAAACCTATCCATAAAAAAGGAAATAAACAAGACGTACGAAACTATCGACCGATAACTTTAGTACCAATATTCTCTAAAGTGTTTGAGAAGGCATTCCATTCTAGAGTGTCGCATTTCTTGGTTAAGCACAATATCATTGCAAAGGAACAGCACGGTTTCCAGAAGCACAAGTCCACCACTCATGCGGCTTATTCGCTCATGCGTACAATTACCCAATATATTGATGACAAAATTCCTATAACAGCAACATTTTTCGATATGACCAAAGCATTCGACTTTGTTGATCATAATCTACTACTTAGGAAATGCGAATATTATGGTATAAGAGGAAATGTTTTAAACTGGATAGCAAGTTACCTAAGCAATCGAATGCAGTGCGTTGAAATAAGTAAACTTAATAGCTCAAATGTAAACATATCTTATCGATCAGCGTACAGACACAACGGGTACGGCGTCCCACAAGGAAGCATCTTAGGTCCAATGCTATTTCTTTTATATATAAACGACCTACCCAAAGTGACGACGTGCCCTATGTCTTTGTTCGCTGACGACATAGCGGTAATTATACCCGCGGACAATGACAACTCCGTCGCGTATGAGGATAAGTTAAATTCTATAATAAATGTAATAGATTCATGGCTAAGCAGAAATAATCTGCAGACGAATACAACAAAAACATGTTACATACAATTTAGAAATTATAAAACACAACCATTAAGCTTAGAATTACTCTGTCAGAATCAAATAATTGAACAAGTTAGCGATACGAAATTTTTGGGCATAACCGTGGATCAACATTGTTCATGGAAACAACATGCTAAGTCAATCTGTGATAAACTTGATAGATTCGTTTATGCCTTAAAACAGCTAAGGTTAGTGTCAGGAGAGAAAACAGCATTGCTTGCTTACCATGGTTACGTTGCTTCGGTGTTAAGATATGGAATATCATTATGGGGTAACTGCACAGAAGCAAGCAAAGTTTTTAGTACACAAAAAAGATGTCTTAGAGCAGTGTGTGGAGTACACCCTAGGGATTCTTGTAGACCTTTATTTCAAAGACTTGGATTACTCACTTTGGTTTGCTTATATGTATTAGAATTAGCATGTCTCGTTCGAAAATTGCATCATAACTTTAAAAAACCGCAATTTAATAGTAAATTAAGAGCAAGGGACGAACATAAGCTGCTAATGCCACCATGTAGAACGTCATTATTTAAAAAAAATTGTTACATTATGAGTATTCGAGTCTACAATAACATACCTTACGAAATAAGATTGCTGCCTGACAAAGTATTTGTAATTAAATTAAGAAAATGGTTAATAGATAAATGTTTCTA
Source organism: Apotomis turbidana (assembly GCA_905147355.2). NCBI lineage: Eukaryota > Metazoa > Arthropoda > Insecta > Lepidoptera > Tortricidae > Apotomis > Apotomis turbidana. The sequence goes on along the minus strand of LR990304.1, from coordinate 15,305,583 downwards.
TACGTTGACAGATTTTTTTAAATTTAAGGAATAGACATAATTTAGAGTTGATTTCCCTGGATATATAAATTTGACATTCCTACTATCTAAGCTGTTAATTTTTGCATGCCATGTTGGCTAAACATGTGATACTGATACTAATTATGTTAAGACAAACACACAATGTTACAACCATGTTTACGCAAATAAATCATTTCATTTCATTTCATTTCATTTCATTTCATTTCATTTCACGCGCCTAGTCCGCGCGGCTGCTCGACGCGTGTGTCACCGGCGGAGGCGAAAAACTACACTCATCATTACGCACTATGTCAGTTGTTGGGTTGCACACAACACTCACTACGTCATTTACTAAGGTAAGTATTCAAAACCGTCCTCCAGCTGGGGGGCACTGACCATCCACTGGATGGTAAATGACGTAGTAAGTGTTGTGTGCAACCCAACAACTGACATAGTACGTGATGATGAGGGTAGTTTTTCGCCTCCGCCGGTGGCACCCGCGTCAAGCAGCCGCGCGAACAGGGCGCGTGCCCGCAGTGTTCAGTTGGCCGCCGCTGCGACTGATCGTCTGTCCTGATGATGAATCGCGTACCGATTCGAAACATAACGAGCGTTATTCGACTTCTACAACGTGGATAAACCCGTTTAAGTATTTTAAACTATAAGGTCCTTAAATAAATGAAATAAATGTCTCAAAGTGTACATTCTATTTTCATTTTACCTAGTTAACTAGAGGACTAACTACCTGGTTAACTACCTATTTTAGGACTTGAGAAGTGTAGGGTATCTAATGAAAGTATTTCATATACTGATTTCAAATATATACTGCATTACTACATTCCATTCAATTATTTAGAAAAAAGACCTGATGTTTCGGCTCTTGCAGGAGTTACAGGTAGAAGACTGCTAGAATAGAATATACTTTATTGCACACCTTAATGGGAAATAAGTACAAGCAATTACATATTACACGAAATATTCAATAGAGGTACCTATACAACATGCAGTCTTATCCCTAAAGAGTATTAGAGCTATTATATTTCTTATGAAATAAAAAGGCAGATAATCCCTTATTATATATTATTAATGTTGTTTTCAACGCTCAGTATAAAGTTAAACTGACATTGTCAGTACGTGCTTAGTGAGCAGGCGTGTCCCAATTTATATTGGATAATATCTACGTAATTTTACATCATAGAGTTTAAACTTCTCGTCTGATATAGATAAATGAAGCAGAGTAATGCAGTACATGTTTGGAATCAGTGCATGAAGCCCTTTTATTAGATACCCCACATGATAGGATTCAGAACACAAAATATCAAATTTCAAATTCCCATTCCCAATATTAAACATTGATGACGTTATAACTCTCTCCTACAGTGCTCACAACATAGCACTATTTAATATTAACGGGAATAAATTAGCTTTCCAAAACTGTTCTGCAGCGTTCATCAATTCTTCGATGTAATCCTTATCAAAATCTATTGAAAACGTTTCGATTTTGGCATTATTTTCAAAATTGGGATCTGCAATGCAAAATATACATTTATTTTTTTGAGCTGCCAGCATCTCCAACTGAATTTGACCCATATATTTCTTGCAAATTTCCCCATTTTTTATGTAATTTTTTTTTGTTTTTTCTGAAGTTGGACATTTAATTTCGATAACAAAGTCATCTCCAATGCCATCAGGTGAAGCTCCAAATATACCATTCACAAGTATAAAACCTGAAGCCTCGATTTCACAATTCATATCCTGTTCAAGTTTCTTAAGGACACCTTTTTCAAGGATCTTTCCTCTTTTCATTGCTTTGGTCTGATGTACCTTTTGCCCTCCTAATAATTCTTCGACAAGACTACCATGAGGTGTCTTGCAATGAGCAATCTCGTATATTTTTGAACCCGTTATCCGGCCTTGCCTCATGCTATGCCACAGCTTTGAGTTAACTTGGGTCACTGTTTCACTACTGATTTCACCTTTTATACTTTCTACCTTCTGATCACTATATAATTTGAAATTGTCATAGTTATGATTATTTTCATTAAGGACAAAATCAACCATTAGGTCAAATACACAATAATTTGTCAGCTTATCCATTTCATTTGTTGGATCATGCGTCATTAAGAGGCTTTTTCCACATGCATGTTTTTTTGCTTCGTTCCGTAGTTTTTCTAATACTGAAGCATCCTTTGGTCCTCTCTTGACAACTTTGCCCTTACTTAATTTTTTACACAAGATTGGTTGATCCCGAGCTCGTTTGAGATTTGGCTTGGTCCAGTAGCACTGCACACTGGTGGATGCAGGTTCATCACTCCGCTTTTGCAGCCAATGTAAAACCACTATAGTATGTTTGCATCCTCCTGAAAACAAAAATTTAAATTATAATTACATAAGATAAAGTTCTTCCTATGTATCCTGCTTGGGACTAGCAGTGCATTCCTGACAATAAAACATTAAAAAAGTAAAAAGTAGGATGGATTATGTAAAAAAGTTTTCATTAATAAGTTTTTAGTTTAGTTTAATAATATAAATATTAATTAATCTTATAGGTTAGTGTACCCTTAAACAATTTGAATGCCGATGCACTCCTGTCATTGGTTCATAAACAGGTTTTTGTGTATGTGTGTTTTATACTATTTACTTATGTTTTTGTTTATGTACTGTTGGTGCATGTTATAAATAAGTAAATAAAAAAATTGGGTATGGGAAATATTTTCATGTATGAAAAAAATTGGGCAAGTGCGAGTCCGACTCGCGCATGAAGGGTTTCGTACCATAATCTATAACAAGTTTGTTGTATGGGAGCCCCCCATAAATATTTATTTTATTATATTTTTAGTATTTGCTGTTATAGCGGCAATAGAAATACATCATCTGTGAAAATTTCAACTGTCTAGCTATCACCGTTCTTGAGATACAGCCTGGTGACAGACGGACGGACGGACGGACGGACGGACAGCGAAGTCTCAGTAATAGCGTCCCGTTTTTACCCTTTGGGTAAGGAACCCTAATAAAAAAGTTAATATATCCACTTTTTTCAAATAAATAATGTAGTCTGAGGCAAAAAACATAAAAAATAGCAATAAGAGAATAAAACTGTACCTATTAAGAAACTCCCCTTAGTTAAAGTCGATTCAAAAGCAAAAATGTCCCTGTATTTATAACCGTATTTACTCCTTTGGACCTTACCAGCTTATTGCATTGTGGTACTGTTACCAACACTGGGATCACACAAGACATTCATATAATACAAGCATAATTGCTCAACATACAAAATAAGTAGGTACAAATGGCAGGCTTAATGCCAAAAGGCTGGGTTATTCTGAGAAGCGTTCTAGCCGTCTAGCATAAACTATAATATGCACAGATATTTCCAACAAAACTTACCAGCTCCTGCTGCACAGCCAGCACATGATGTATCTGTGATGGTTTCCTCCAACTCATTTATATTTACAGCAACAATATAATATTTGTTGGACAACTTGTGTTCTGGTACCACTTTAGCACGCACAGTGCATATGCTTCCATCTCTATTTACTTCCACATATCCAATAGCGTTTTCTATATAAGAATCCCTCGAAGACCTAAAAATAAATAAAAAATGTCAGTCAAGTATAAGTCAGACTCGCGCACCGAGGGTTCCGTACGAACTAAAAAAACACTGCATACTTATTACTCTCTAGCGAAAAGATAAACAGTAGGTACTAAGCGTCAAACTTAACTTTACCGTTTGAAAACTGATTTACGTACTTTTAATAGAGGCTATATCTTTTATAATTTAGTCACAAATTTATATTTTGCAGATTGGTCCCAATATTGTGGTATAAGGTGGTATAACTTGCCAAATTTCATGGTTCTAGGTCAACAGCCTTGAGGCCCTTGAGAGTGCCGAAATATCAGATTGTGCGGCAGAAACGGCAGAAGTTTGAGTATTTTTCAGCTTTATAGGCCTATAGACTTATGGTTAGAATATATGGTTCTTGTTTTTGTTTGCTTTTGGGGTATGGAACCCTAAAAAGTAAGTTAATGGACATACACAGTTGTGTGAAGAGCTCTATAGGAGTTCAAGCCATGTCAGACCATCTTGACAATTATTACGTTGAGTTTGAGCCGTTGTTACTATAAACTTCATATCAATGAGTACGTAATCATTATCAAACATACGAAATTCTCTTCAAGAATTTAACTTTATTCATTAAAACTAAATCATGATTAATTTACTGTATTTAACGAGTGTTTGTTTACGTCAAACAAAATAACATGCTGACTGCTGAGGATAGGCAAGGCACTAGATAAATGTTAAGGTGATACTTACGATAACGCTTTGGCGCCTCGTATTTCAGCGGCATTGTGTTTGTCACTGTTTTTCATGAATTCCATGAGCATGTAAGTATCTACTTTGGGCAAATTTGTCGAATCTGCTTTCACAAAAGCGGCAGCATCCATCTCGGCGAATTTCCAATTCCAGGGTGAGTTGCAATGGTCGTCGTATAAGCTTGCAATATCAAATCCAGGGTCAAAAAGCGTAAGTCGTCGTTCAGGCAGGCAATGATCAAGGTCCAGGGGCAGAAACAATTCGTAAATAGTACTATAAGTCGTCGAAAGCAGTCGAAATACAGCGAACACAGCGAAAGTAAAAGACGTTGTGTTTTGAAGAGATCTGTCAAAAGCATCAAAGAAGTTGACAGCGTCATTTGACTTTTGTATAGCTTTAGGCGAACTTCTAAACAGCCGAAATCGGCTCAGAGGCACTGAACTAAAACCTCTTTGATTTTTTTTAAATCACCGGTGCAGCCAAAAAATCTGAAACTTTTTTTTTGTGCTAAGAAAGCTTATTCCCACCACCAGTAAAAATTTCAACCACTTTTAAAGCACTTCTGAAATTTTCATCCATTCCCCATTATCACAGTGAGAGGCCATTAGTTTAATGTTTGTATTCAATTATTCCGTAATTTTATGCAAAAAGCGTCTCGTGTTTGTTTTTTTTTTATACAACAACGTGACGGTGACATTAACTCTCCGGTTGATAAGCATTCTCTCTAATTTGACGGTATGTTAACTTGAGCTCAAACTTATATATTGATTGTGGAGGAAATTAAATAAACATTTCTTAAACGCAATAAAGTCTCGTTTTGTTATAACAATTGAGCTCAACTTCCTTTAAAAACAACTCTCCGCATTATGCATCCGAACAACATTACGTTTTTTATCCATCTTGGCGAAACTTTCGTAACTATATCATACGGAGCTACGAAACCGGAAGCTGCGAGAGGGTCGCCCGCTAGGCCGGATGTGCCCGCTGTGAGGCTGAACGTCTTCACATGCTCTGAGCATTTTGACACACGTATATCTGTTTTGAATATAATTTCGTACATAAATATGAAATATTTTTGAAAGAATAGTACTTAAATAACTGAAATTCAAAATGAAAACCCCCCGACCCAATCAAACATAGTAAAAGAACCATCTCGACGGACATGACTTTCGATAAAAAAACTCGCTCAAATTGTTCCGTCCGTTTGGGAGCTCCTATGCCACAGATACGCATCTTTTACTTATAACACTCCTTTTTTTAAAGAAGTTAAAAATACAAGACAACTTTAGGCCGTGTTCAGACCGGGCTGACTGTCGGCCGCCCATTACCGCCCAAAGTGAGCGAACGTTACGCAGTTTCCATACATATTCACACATTCGGCGGCCGACAGTCAGCCCGGTCTGAACACGGCCTTACACATGTAATGTAATGAGTATCCGAACATTCAAACTGTGGTATATGCGTTTCCGAACGTATCACAATAATTATATAAAAAATAAAACTAATAATGTCTCTCTCTCTTCCCGGGCTAGCTACAAGTAAGAAGTGCATGTAATAAAATAAAATAAGAAGAGTAAAATAAATGCGTGTCTCCTCAACCACCATAATCTTTTACTTACATCAAGACATTACCGAAAACTCCCTGTGAGACTTAGACATTGTATGTCATGATGAGGGTAGATTTCGCCTCCACTGGTGCCGCCAGCATTTAGCAGCCGCGCATCAGAGAGAGCGTTAGCTCGCTGTGTTCGATTGGCCACCACCGCAACTGATCGTAGCTCCTGATGGCGAATCACGTACCGATTCGAAACATGTCAAGCGATATTCGACTTCCACTACGTGAGTCAATCCGTTTCGGATGCAATTTAACAAGATAATTCCCTAACACTCCAGTCTCACATGTCAAACGCGGACAAATCGCTCTCACATCAAATCCCGCTCAAAATTACGACAATAAAACCCCACAGTATTTCGTAAAACACTTCCACAGCACTTTGTCCTTTAATAGAGTATAAAAAACCCATTCCTTTCATTTTATGTCTTCCTGAGTAAATATATTTGAAATCGACGCAATTTTAGGACACATTCTTAGATCGATTTCATTTCCAACTTCATTCTTAATTCCGTTTAGACTACGTACTCAGTTCTTGATACTTCTAAATACCTCCAAATAAAAGCAGCAGTGGATGGTGTACAAAGCAATCGGACCGCTTTAATTGTTGAGACAGGTAGCCGCTACCTTGTAATATATTTTTTCTCGCCAGTCATTTGTCTAGCGCGCGTGGTTTTTTGCACACATTAAGGATCTTAAAAAGGGCATTTACACAACCACCACAATACCCCCGCAACTGACAGTGGCGCCACCGTCTATGAACCTCAGAAAAAGTTAAAGGAATCATGAAGTTTCCGCATTCAGCCGCCGTGCGGTAATGTTGGTTTTTCGGCCCAAGTGGAGAAAATAACTGATTGTTTCGCGCACGTCTGAGCCGGGTAATGTATGGCGCTTCTTGCTGATGGGAAAAAGTGTTCCCGTAATATTATGAGCTGGTCTCATTAGGACGATAAGCCCATGATTTGGGGTTGCGTCACAGCTTGATTGCTGTCGTTAAAAGGTACTCATAATCCAGTTAAAAGACTCGTTCCTGACATGGGAACGTGTAGCTTTAAAATTATACTTTGACAGCACATAATTATAAATGAAAATGAAAATATAATTTATTTAAACGATAAGCAATTACAATGACTAACAAATATGTACTTAACCAAACTTAACTATTTATTCTAGTTTAATAAATTGCTTATCTCTAGCATGCAGTTAACATAATGCAGGTTAGTACCAGCATTACATTACCTTTGATCCCCGCACTAGGCGAACCTAGGAAATCAACAAGTATTTTTCAAAATAATTTGATTATGCCGGCTGACAGATATTATAACTACCCTATAGTCTAAAAATATAAATTCAAATTTTAAGTTCAGCATGATAATTATCCTATATATGTACACTCCGTGAGGTCTCAGATTCAGGCTTGGATGAAAAACGAAATAATTAAAATAGTATTTTTTTGTAAATTTTACTTAAGTAATTATAACCTCAATTGCTTCGAAATTGAATTATATTTTCTGTCTCATCGTAAGATAAGCTTAACAACCATTCCCTGACAACCTGCTTAGCATCGAAATAAGAGCACTCTGTGTCTGTTGATCTCGATGAAGTCATCTGTTTTGCATTTTTCTATGCTCTTCTGTCCCAGTAATAGTTCGGACAATAGTATGAGATGTCCATCCGCAAAGAACACCACCATGACCGCTTCTCACATCCAGTGAACTAAAGCGACCTTCATCAGAGGACCTATGATGGATGCGTTTATCACGTGATAAATAAGTGACAAAGCATCTGCCATTCACACTCGCATTTTATCAATACGTGACGGATGCTGAAATAAAATAATTTATTCAGTAAGTAGGCCACAAGGGCATTTTTACAAGTCATGTCAAGTCAGTTATGCTACGTCATTTATTTATGGAGCGATAAAAGAAACCCTCACAGGCCCGCAAGTCATCAGTCCATGTACCCACGATGCATCTTCCTTTTCGTGGTAGCCACTTAAGACTCTACTACATAAACAATTTTCCAGGGGCAATCTTTTTAATAAATTTTGACTAAAGTATATACTAAGTTAAGACTTAACATAACGAGGATACTCGTAGGTATCTAGTTTGTTAAGTGGAGAGGTGCCCTGTGAACAGCACCCTGGATGCCGTAGTGGGCCGGCAGCAACGGGGCGCGCGGGCCGTGCGCGCGGTGCGCAGGCGGCGCGCGCGGCGCTGCGCGGATTGGTCGCAGACCCGTACCTGTCAAAGATAGGACTCAGTTAGACTTTTCAGTAAAATATATATTAAAAAAAAGTATTTAAAAAAGCACCTATTGCTGACACTTGAGTGAATTGCTGACACTTGAGTGATAAAGTTGTCTATACAAAGTGTCACTCAAGTGTTTAGCAATAACTATTGTAGAAATATTATATAGAGACTCATACCTGCAGACAAAAAGTACAAACCGTTTTGCAGGAAATTGTATATGTTTTTAGCTTTACACTTTAATTAATAAATAAATAAATAAAAATAAATAAATAAAAATACACAGCTACAGGCACGAAACTCGAACAAGATAAAACTGCGCTACGTATAGTCACCATATAATAACCGTCTTCTAGAGTAAGTTTTCCAAAACAGTGAGTGAAGATAAATAAACTAACATTCATAACAGAAAGAAGAACTTTCTATGCAAAAAATCGATCTATTTATGTATCTCATTTTAAAAGTACATGCTTTGTAACGCGTCACATTAAATCTGTTATGTTATGCCTTTTCAACTCATAAGATAGAGTGTGTCGCACGACAAGATGACACAGCCCGTTATACCATTATTAAGCTAATTGACTGGGTCGGGTAGTGATAAGTGGCGTAGCGTCTTTACAACCCGATTCTCACCGACTTTCCGATTTTAGAGCGCACGAAAAATTATAATATTTTATAGAGCAATAGAGCTCTTAGAGAAAAAGTAAGCCAATTCTGCTCAGGATTGCATTTATTTCACGACACGACACTTATAGTGCAAATGGCGATGGATATGCGCAGGATTCAGCGGAGTTGCCACAGGTGTACTGCCCGTAAATCAGCTACGTCTGGACAGTCGAGGGTCTGGGAGTGACCATCCCACTGAGACGTGTTGTTAAAAGAAACGTATCATCTAATCATGCCGGAGATGATACTTGCCTGGTTCTGGTAGGTTCCATACCATCCTCAAATGAAGTTCGTATCGCCCCTGGACCAGCGCCAGGGTCTGGTAATGACCAACCCATTAAATGTGTCATTGGATTTCAGCGGGGCTACTGAGTCCCGGCTCGAGTAGTAGTAATTTCAGAGACGCGTGTCATCTAATTATGCCAGAGATGATACTCGCCTGGATCCGGCAGGGTCCATCCCATTCGCAAATGCTGTTGGATAAGCGAAGGTGGCACAGCTCGTACTGTCCTTGGACCGGCTCCTGGCTCTGGCAGTGCCCACCCCATCAGCAGATGCTGTTGAATTTGTGCAGCATTCAGTGTGTGTGCTGCAGTGGTTGATTCTGGTTGGGATGGAGCCGCACGGGTTGGTCGTGCGCCGATGCCTGGGAAAGATAAACCCGTTCAGTCATTAGATCCAATTCTTAAATTGCTTTTAATTTTGGCATTGTTTCGGTATAACCAGTGGATACCTCAGTGTGCCACAAAGGCTAATGACATGACAGAAATAGGTATAAGCATGAAAAACATTGAAAAAATCGGTTATTTTACAGTTTTCTTGCTGTGGAACCAATGGTATTGGAGCAAGAGCAAATAGAAACATTGGCTTTGTGGATACCAAAAACTGCGCTACTAGCTTGGTTTTAGGAACGCTTAACTTAATAATAATAAATGATGGTGTATTATGAAATACTTAAGTCGTCAAATGGACAGTCAGTATCAAAAGTAACTAACAAGTTTACCACGGGCATTATTTGTTAAATTGCGTAATAAAATTGTCACTAACTGTACAACTGTTTAACGAGTACCCACAACCCGTCAATAGTTGGCATCGCAGGCTATATAAAGGTACCTTCGAGCGACCTTTACTCAAGCAGCACACAAGTTGCAGCCCTTATACACCTCATACTTATGCAAAATATGGAACCTCTGTGCTACCTCAAGTCCTACTTAGGCAAACAAATGTAGACGCAACTAGTTGTGATAGACGTGATGTGTTCACCTGGTTCTGGAAGTGCCCAGCCCATCAGCAGGTGTTGCTGAATCTGTTCGGCACTAAACGGTGACGCCGTAGTCACCTCTGGCGTCGGTGCCATTGACTGAGCATCAACAGCGAACGCAAAGGAAGCGAAGATCTGCAATTGACATAACGCGATTCAATAACACCTCACATGATATGTATGTAAATAATAATTATCTCTACCACAGATTACATACCTACAAGGCCTCTACTTGTTAACAGAAACATTGTACATACGGTCAGAATTGGCGGTCAAAACAATCAGTTGACAAACTATGAATACAAAGATCAAAGCTTAAAGAAAAATTGAAAAAGGAGCTACCTGGTGGAAGGGACCGAGGTGGAGGGGATAGTTTAAATAAAAATTGTGGTGTACCCACCCACATTAAACAAAATGAGACATTACATGTTTCATAAATTTATAATCAGTTGACACTTTTATCATTATTTAGTATTCTTCATATTATTGTTCTGATTTTTAATGATGACTATGTATATTTTTTAATGTAGTTCTATATGTGTGAAATAACTCGAATCAATTTTTATTTCAATAGCTCCCTCTACCTCCAAAGCATTTCATTATAAAGTAATTTTTTAAACAATTTTAACTCTTGTACGAAGTTTGTGTAGTCTTTATAAAAACACATCCATATCCATGCTTCCATACTAATATTATAAATGCGAAAGTGTGTCTGTCTGTCTGTTACCTCTTCACGCTTAAACCGCTGAATCGATTTTGATGAAATTTTGCATAGAGATAGTTTAAGATACGAGGAAAGACATAGGATAGTTTTCATCCTGGAAATTATACCTAAAAAGATTGCTTTTCTGTTGGGGTACAGTGACCCTGTAGGAAATGTAATTATTAGACCAATGCACAATTGCTCTTACATTTACTTAGGCGCTTTTAATAATCCCTTTTATCAAGTTCCACGCGTTCGTAGTCGCGGGCAAAAGCAATTAGTATATAAGTACGAAAGGTCCACTTTGAGGATCTTAGCTATCTTTATTCTTACTCTGACACTAAACCAGAAATTAAGCGTCACCTTTAAATAAATAAATAAAAATAAAAGGAAGTCCTACACAAATCGACCTATAGTCCCAAAGTAAGCAATGCAATTATGTGTACAAGACGACGATATTCATAATAATATAAAAAAATATAATAATGAATCACATGCTTACACTTAACAACTCCATTATAAATCAATTAAGTAAAATGTTAAATAAGCGGTAACCCGAACGTTATGAACGTCATTAATTATTAAATATTAAGTAAATAAAGAAAAAATTGTTAGACATACAGAATTAAGTGATAATAAAAGTAAAAAAGTTTAGATTTGATTTAAAATTAAATCAAACTAAGAGAATAAATGTAACTGCACCGAATAAGATATAAGATCCAATTTAAGATCTCTTTAATTTCTCCGAAACTGAAAATCTTCAACACTGTATTCTTTACCTGGAAAGTTTTATCGTTGTATGAGAACGTATACGCAGTAAGACTAGGTTTGTTTTAACTTTTATGAGAACTCCAATAGGTTCGGGATTGACATTTTCCGTCAAGAAAGATTTATTTAATTCATGAAACATGTAATGTTTCATTACCCATTTTTAATTTGGGTACACCATATTTTAACATTGCAAAGATCGACACACTTAGCATAGGTTGATGGAGATGTTAACACGCTGGACTGGCAATCCAGAGGTACTGGGTTCGATTCCCGATCTCTTCCGCCAGGTTACCAATTTCTATTTTTCCTTGTGCTTTCATCATATCAGTGCACAATGGCTTAAAATTTGAACAATTTTAGGAAATGTAGGTATAGTCGATCCGAAATTCTAAGATCAAATTATGTCAAACTGGCTCAAGAGGAAAACGACCATGAATTGGCATTACGGTTGTTTGTACCTTGCGTAAAAGTGACTTCATATTTTGATCTTAGAGATCAGACAGACCATTAAAGACACTGGTAACATTTATGGATATAAAACATGTGTGAAATTCGATACTTTGTTTTAATTTTAACCTAAATCAAGTGATTATAAAAAAAACTTACCAGTAGGCGATACATTCTGTGTCCGGTCTTCCAACCCGTCTGTCGCTATGCGCGCACACTTATATACAACTCTAATGAGTTTGCTCACTAATGAGCTCAATCATAATGTGCATTTATCTGTCACCGTCACAAATAACTTTGTTAACTGGTCTTTGAAGAACTTTGTCGCAGCAACGTGATTAATGCGAAAGTACGAATGTCTCACAATAGTTACCGAGACAAGGTGCTTAGGGCGGTTAGTTTTGGTGCGCGTATACCCGAATGCTGTTTTTTGTTGACTGGTAGCAATCACTAGCTTAGGAAACAGTATCAATATTAAATATATTTATGTACTTTATTTGTATTAGGCGCATTATTATAACGAAAAATATTCACAAAAACTTGGGATTGTTTCGCTATTGCTTTCGTCATTTAAATATGTACCTATATTTAATTTTTGATTCTTAATTTTGCAAGCTCAGCAATAGGTATATTGAAACTAATTTTAAATTAATAAGTATAGTAAGTTGGTTACATTTTACATATAATTTTATTACGGTCCTTAAACGGGAACCTAACTGAAGTGCATTTTTGCTCAACTTAGCCGTTGCTTAAGACTTACATTTTTATCCAGAATTGTTTCAAAAAATCAGCTATTCACCGGCAAATTCTGTGATTTATTTCGAGCGTTTGCCTTACCCTACTTAAACTTATATAAATTATGAAGAAATTTGAAAAAAAAAACACCCTTTGGGAACCATAAACGAGAGGGTACGAGTATAAGGTAAAGGGGGTAAGGCTATCTCCAGGCGAAGTCTGCCACAGTTCAATAACTAACTGTTACCCGTACCATGAGTTTACAGTGACAGTACTCGCTTGAGACTGCGTAGAGAATTTGTATAGAGAATTGTTGTAGTTCTACAAAGTAACCGCTAGGGCGCTGCACTATTCTCCGTACAAATCTTTTTAACTGAAACTAACTCATGGGAAGGGTACTATTACCCACGAGACTAACTATGTCAGTCTTACCCCACCTTACTCTACTAGTTTAATTCTAGAAAAAAATTACCTAGTTCTTTCATCCTGAGAGGACATTTACGAAAAAAGTAGTTCAACATTCCGCTAGAGACATTAAACATCAATACTTATTAAGCAGCTAATTTTAATATGAAGCGAGCTGGCAGCTTACAGGAGCTCGAAAGAAAGCTAGGATCATGAAACATGCACGACTATCTCTCTGGAGGGCCGTTTGAGAGGCCCAGAGAAGTTAACATGTTCACATGTGCCGATACTAATATTACAGAATAGGTATTGTATAAGTACTGTGAACTGGGGTTACTTTGGTTTTTAAGGGTATTGTTCACTATTTTTAAGCTATAAACAGGTTGTTTTAAAGGGATTTGTAACATCTTATGGCAACCGCGATAAAAATACGTTATTTATTTATTTATTTATTTAATCTTTATCGCACAAAAGAAAACTTATCGTACAAAAGGCGGACTTAATGCCATGAGGTAAATTGTGGGTGGTGCAAGTAACTTAAACAAGTTTTAATCCATACATGTTTAGATAAGTACATACCGGGTGTTGCCTGTAATAGGAGCAATAAATTCAAACATAGATTCTACTCTTGAAACTGAACAACATTTGTTTAGCAACTTTCTAAAAAAGTAAATTGTTAGAATTTCATTATCTCAAACAAATTAAATAGTATTTTCAATGTACGTCGTCCAACATTGACATTCCCTTAGCATTGACATAGCTGACACTCTACTAATGTCGCACATTACGCAATACATTCATTATTCTACAAAATATAATTTAATAAACGTTATTTTTAGAAGTTGCCTAACAAATGTTGTTCAGTTTCAAGGGAAGAATCTATGTTTTAATTTATTGCTCCTATTACAGTCAACACCTGGTATATCTATACATATAATAAAAATAAACACAGATGAAACATACTAATCAGATGACCTAAGAATTCACAACTGTGCTAGCGTAGAGGTCACGCAAACATTTTTTGATACCGCATTTGTTAGGAGCTTGTTTGATCTTGAGGGAAAGGCGGTTCCAGAGGCGGGAAACTTGGACGGTGAACGATTTAAACATATTAAACCAGTACGGTGACTAGGGATGGAGAGAGATAGTTTGCCAGAAGAGCGAAATTGACGGGTTAGTGAAAGAAGATTTTGAGATATACGGGAGATATTGGGTTTTTGAGAACAGAAAAACAATAAACGAAGAATGAACAATTATAAACGCAATTAGTTTGTGATCTTTGAGATTATGAACGTCAAGTCACGTTCTAAACTTCGAGGTAATTAAGAGGCCTTATTCCTTTTGAAATTTATTTTTTTCATATTATGACATATATATGAATATATTGATAATTTCAACCAACTTTTTGGAGTGAACAATACTTTTCCCCGAGTTCTAGGTAGTAACATAGCTATTTCTTGCTTTCATTGCGTTGCGTGCAGTCGAAAATACGTTGAAAAAACTAATTTTACGCGTTAATTTTGTCAATTTCGAGTAGTTTTTGAAACAAAAAATATCAATGAAAAATTTAAACTGTAGGTTTCAAATATACACCAATAAATCCCAATAGCCCTGTTCTAGGTAGAAACATCAATTATATGTTACGAAACATGTTTGATCATAGAGAAAAATGTGTAAACAATCTGCATTTTAAAAGCAATAAGGCCTCTTAAATAATCACACAGTCAAAAAGTGTGAACTTTTTGATCGCGATTAAGTCCCGTTTTGTAAAAATAATGTGTGACAATCGTGTAAGTTTAAATTAATGAATTCAAATAGACGTTAAAAAGGCATTTACTTTTGGGGAAAATGGTAAAATAATTTGTGAAATAAAAAAAAAATGGTTTTGTGATGGATTGTTGTTGATTGTTGGATGTGTGGATTGTGACGTACAGAAAAAGCCTAAAACGCTCTGCGGCCATACTGACTTAGCAGTTTGGACTTTGTGCC
This sequence comes from Apotomis turbidana, assembly GCA_905147355.2. Taxonomy (NCBI): domain Eukaryota; kingdom Metazoa; phylum Arthropoda; class Insecta; order Lepidoptera; family Tortricidae; genus Apotomis; species Apotomis turbidana. Next base: position 15,290,430 of record LR990304.1, on the reverse strand, counting down.
GTCATAGCTCCCAAACTAGCTCCCAAAGTTCCCAAACACGTGAGCCGATTTTGGTTTTTACAGAATATAGTTGTTACAGAATATTATTAGTCTTCGATTTTTGGTTGGCGTTAATTATAAGCACAATATGATAACGACCATAGTAAAACGCGCGATTTATTTATAAGTGAAGAGTCTGTGCTGTCTGCTTGAAAAACTAGGAACCTAACAAGAATATAGTTGTAGTTAGCCCGCTCGGCAGTTTGTATACAATTTTAATAAGCGCGCCGCCTTGTGGCGGTTTTATGATTTTAGGACTCTTTATATGCGTATTAGGCAGTAAAATACATAGTCTGTGCTCGCTATACACGAGGGGTTTTACGAGTTTGTATGAATTTAGGAGATATGACTAAGCCCTGACTAAGCTACGTACTAAGTAAGCTACATGAATTGCTTTTATCTTTGTCATTTGTAGACCTAAATTCCACGTTTCTAATTGTCTGAGTGAGCGAAGCGTCTGCGTTTCAGCTTGGTCTAAAATTGTTTCTTATGTCCAGATTTCCAAACGATTCCAGGCTGTTCTCGCCTAAAATATTCGAGTTTAGGCCCATTAGTGATTATTTTTTTATAAACACATATATTTTTGTTTTTATTTTGATATCGAACTACCGTACACAAATCGACTTAGTCTCAAGTAAAGCTCTAGTAGGTTCGTGTTAGGGGTACTATATGACGATTATATTTCTTACCTATTTCTTCAATCGCTCACAGGTCAACCCCTAATAGGGATAAGCTCACCTTTGTAAATGTTTTATTTGTTATAAATATATTTATAACCAGTTGTTGTGTACAATAAGTGTTTACATAGATACATACATGACGATATACACCAATATTGATGAATACATACAATCATCCATTACCCAGCAACAAATATTCGAGTTCATCTCACAAATATCTGCACTTGCCGGGATTCAAACCCAAGACCCTCAGTAGCTGAACTATTGTAACACCTGCGTTATTGAATCGTTATTTAAATTCATTGAAAATATATGAGAAGATAAAGGTTCTAGCAAAGCTATAATAGTTATAAGTTCCAGGCAACACCATTCGCTGGATTATCGACCTAATATAATTTCCCCTACTCGCATCTCAAGTAAATTTGTTACATCCGCCTCCGCCCTTGTATCCCGTATAACACGGGATGGGAAACAAATTCCGGACAAATTTCCCGACAAATGCCAAGCCAATGTTCCTGAGACGTTGACAAATATGACACGTCGGGCTCATTTATCCACACAGTATCCTACGTTCCTTTTAAATCGAACTACTTTCATATTGACTGTTGATTGATGAAGCTAGGTTACTGTCCCAAGCGTGCTTGCAACGGCACAGAGTAATCAATACCATAATCACACCAATCTCTCACTAGCAGCTTCAAAGGTCTTTACAAGTATATTTGTTTAGTCTGTGGCGTTTTGGTTGGTGTGGTATTGGAATGTGGACTGGTTTTACGAATAAAAAGCAAAGCGTAGCGCCATGTCCTCAAATATTTATAAAACACTCGAGCAGTCGAAGCGCGTGTGAAAACATTCATCTAAAATTTACTGCGGTATCTAAAGCGAAAAGTATTGGATTGAGTTTCTAGAATTTAAAATTTATTGCACGAATCGCGGAAACAGAATGCTGATAGATTTAAATATGTGTGGGTAAAATGAAATATCTGTTGTTATATATTTATGTATATTATAACGCCAATGTATACCTATATTGTATATTAATATGTGGTATTTAAAAAGCTATACGGCTGCTTTTAAGGTAATAAAGTGTATAAAAAAAAGAATTGTATATTTTTAATAGTTCGCAATATTGGCTGAAGAGATATTTGTAGGTATTCCAAACCCAATTTAAAAAAAAAAAAAAGTGTGTGTGTCAGCTCCGACGCACGACTGGAGTTTACTCTTCAGGCCAGGTGCGCACCACTTTTTTGTCGCAGAAATAAGCGTACTTATGGGTTTATGAAAATCGTGGTGCGCGCACTCTCATATAAACCCATATCTGCATTTATGCGACAAAATTATCGTGCGACTAAAATCTTGGTGCGCGCGTGGCCTTAAGAACGTTTATAAAATATATACTCAATACGTTTATTGCACATAATGATTATACAGGTGAAAGTAAATAGTTTAAGTATCACATTATGTACCCTGTTGGGCGCTGCAAACAAGAACGAAAAGGTAGGCACACTTTTTGTGCAACCTGAATTCGAGCGCTGCGAGGAATTCGTTTGACCACTGGAATTGAATGTTTAAGCTCACTGATTTTTTTCAGAAAAAGGCCTGATCTGACTTGGTTGTGAATTGTTTGCCTGGTGGCGACGTAATTGCGCCAGCACGAATGCCATAGGTTCTACTGATGTGTATATTAAGTCCTTTCTGACCTTTAAAGAAACGAATCTGGGAGCAATGTGGGCACTGTACGGAATTCTCCAGCGACAGCGACACAGACCTGGAAGCGACATTCTGATAGGAGCCCGTGCTATTAGGATTCATCAAGTAAACTATTAAAAAACGCAATAGATAAAAACTTACGGCTACGATAACAAATAAAGTATTTAAAAAAACCGCTCCAAGTTTCGGCATACAAATTGCCCCATAAAGTTCCTGGGGGAAGCGGTGGTTTATAATCACTGATAGCAATCACACTCGTAACATGATAGAGATTCACGCAAAATATTAGCAAAAACTTGAAAACAAAAACACATTTCTCAGCTGTTGTAGATTGACAACTGTCAGTCAAGCTGCCCGATGCGCACTTGCGCTTGCGCAGCAACGCGCCGCCGTGTAGGCCGCCGGCCGCCGCCGCAGTCTCCGCGGAGAAATTATGAATATGTTTCTTGTCTATGTTATTTGTTAAGCCTCTTGTGGTAATTTAAAATAAATAAATGGCAGAGAACAATTAATATTAATTTTATCTAACGGGAGCCATGTTTTCCCGTTGCTAAGTACATTTAAAATACATTTCATGAAATAAACATCTCGGTGAAGGTCATTTTATATAGGGATCTTAGTCTATAACGCTTAACGTAACGCATAACCTGCTAAATTAAGAAGTCGTATTTTTACCCCCATCGTATACTGAGATACGACTTTTTAAATTAGCACGGCAGATACGTTCGATTTTTATACCCCATAATTTTCATACCCCGGGCTTATATATGAAAATCGATTCTTAAGGAGTAAACTCCAAAAATACGATGTTCAGCCGCTAAGTCACGTACTATGGGGCTGCAAAAATGCATGGCCCATTTTATGAATGAATTTATTCATAAAATGGGCCATGCAATTCTGCAGCTCATTGTACATTCACAAAACCATAAAAAGAACGACGCATTTTCTTATTTCACTCTTTCGGGGTTCCATACTCACCATAGTTGGCAATAACGGAATCCTTATAGGAAAACATTGTAGTCCATCTTTCCGTCTGTCCCAGGGAATCAAAAGCTTTACCGTACATGAGTATTTGGCAAGATGCAACGTGTAGCACAAGTAAAGGAAAAACCGGCCAAGTGCGAGTCGGACTCGCGCACCGAGGGTTCCGTACAAACACTTTCCATCCCTAAGTGGTTAAGTTAAGTTTTCACCTGGTATGTATAGCGCCCCATATAAATTAGGTGCAAAGTCAGGTATTTAAAAAAACTACTTACTAGATCTCGTTCAAAACAATTTTCGTTGGTAGTTTTTATAGTAATGTACACCATTATGTTTTTTTTAGATTTTTCATTTTCTTATTTTAGAAGTTAGAGGGGGGGGGGACCAACTTTTTTCCACTTTGGAAGCGTCTGTCACGCAAACTATTCGGTTTAGAAAAAAAATAATTTGGAAACCTCGATATCATTTTTGAAGAACTATCCACACGTATGTTTCATGAAAAAAAAAATTTTTGCGTTTCAGTTCTAAGTATGGGGAGCCCTCAATATTTTTTTTATTTTTTTATTTTTGCATCAAAATCTTAATGCGGTTCACAGAATACATCTATCTACCAAGTTTCAACAGTATAAGCTCTTATAGTTTCGGAAAACAATGGCTGTACACACATACGGATGGACAGACGGACAGACAGACGGACAGACAGACATGACGAATCAATAAGGGTTCCGTTTTTTGCCATTTGGCTACGGAACCCTAAAAATCCGAAAACAGTAAATTTATAGTTTTTTTTTATTTTTTTTTATTTGCAGTAGGTAGGTATCACTAATCCCGATCTGCAAACTTAAGCTTAGTTTAATAACAGGTATTACTTTTCGTTATGACAACCATGTTCAATGCTTTCATAGTTAGTACGGAAACCTCGGTACGCGAGTCCAACTCGCACTTGTCCCGGTTTATTTATTTATTTTCGAAACGTCGAATATAAACCCTGTATCAATAAATAATGTATCCGCTGCGTTGCCGCGTGTTCGTGATGAATCCCTCTTATTCCCATTCTTATTATCCGGGATCATGCATAGGCAACACTTACGTGGGTAATACGGCCTGACGCACCTGCTGCCAATGAACGTTGACTTTGTATGATGTTGTATTTATTTTACAGGCTGTTTTGTTACCCAGCCGAAGCCAAAAAGAAGGATTGTAATTTAAGTGTTCCACAAGAGCACGTAAACTACTCAGATCGTTTTGAAGTCATTAATATTACGGATTGGGTGAAAAAATCTACATTTTTAACCGCTTTCAAAAGGAGGGCGAGACAGGACGATAATTTGTAGGTACAACAAAGATTTCTTTGATAAATTTCAATTCTTGTTTACTTTATTTTTTGTCGTCCCCTGTATACAATTGTATGTACTTTCATTGAAACCAAACGCAATGACAAATATATTAAACAAAGCGAAATTTTAAATTATGATCTGTTGCTGTGTGAGCAAATCACCAAAAGCACATTCCTGTAAAGAATTTGGGTAGATGTTTTTGTTAATCTGTAGACATTTTTATTGTGTCATCTCCGTCGCATTTTTGAACCCATCGCTCACATTTCAACACAGTTAAATGGTATTCCACTATATTTTAAATAGGTATGACTATTCTACTAAAATCCCACGATTATTGTCAACGTATGTTCATTCACTTGAACGCGAGGTCTCTCCACATATGTGCGCTCTGAACTTAACAGCAACCATAGAACTGCATTTCCAATAACAACTTTCTCAACCTCGTATTTAACGTGAGCGTTGCAAAGCAAGATCCATTGTAGCGCCAGTCGAATAAGGCCCATTACCTCGTTTGGAATTTGGAAGATAGGAGTTTGTAGAAGTAAAGGTGGAATCTCGCAAATATCAGCATTTATTGAGTCGAGTAGTCGCAGCTGCGAGTATAAACGTGCTTCAATAGTCATAGGATCTTTGAGAACGCTGTTCTAGGGTTTGCAGAAAGATGGCGGAATACGATTTAATTCGACGAAGGTTTTAGTACCAGGCTGGATAGATTAGGTTAGGTTCTGTGAAACGATAGAGGCACATCTTGCCGGGCTTTTTGTGTGAAGTGTATTTTGCTTATCTTTCGATTTGAAAAGTGACCTAGACAAACCATCGGCAGGAGAAATCTAAACGCACTATTGGTTTCATGTAGGTTAGTAGAGCTGAGGGTGTTTTTCAGGCCACGCCATGTTGCTGATTTTTAGTGGTAAGTACTAATTTATTTTACTGGCAACGACAATTTTTTATTAACTGACGTTGAAAGTCAGTGGATGCCATTGTAATGGATGCACTCTAGATTATGTAAACAAGCAGAAACACGACTAAATAACCTGAAAATTTCAAGTATTTTTTGAGTAATCTATCCATAATGATGAAAGTCAAGTATTTTCAATAGGAGTCAGGATTAACTTCGCAAAAAGAACGAATGATTTAGCAGCATTTCGGTTAACAATGTTTTGAATTTGGTTAGTGACAAATTGTTTCTGACGTTTGATAATGCAAATATAATGACGTATGCTCATTATCGCCATATGAAAGCTGTTTTAGCGTCACTATGGCTATAAATGCTATAACGTACGATAACAGATATATTGCTGCATTTTTAGGGTATTTCAAATTGACTTTCGCGGCAATTACCAAATTTCCAATAACTGAAAGTGAAACATAGAGCTCTTCAATATTGAGGTAAAGGTATCAGTCCCAATAATAATGTCGCGGTCACTTGAGCCCAGAGCTAATTATTCCATTCATTCATTCATTATCCACGGCTGAATGGCGAAATTTATAAATGGTCCCTGGAGTTCGGTGGTAGCTAAATATTACTCGTCCGCCGCCAAGAGTAAGTCTGTCATTGTAAAACGGACATTATACAACTCCCTTAGGGCCAAAACAGAATTACAAAACACGACATCGCATCGTCGTACAACGCGACATCGTGCCATGCCACGATGCGACGTCGTGAATTTTAATTTTGCATCTTGTCCCATGATAAAAATAATAATAACGGACAGCCTCACACAAATCGATCTAGTCCCAAATTAAGCTCAAGAAGGCTTGTGTTATGGGTACTACACGACGATATACGTACTTATATAGATAAATATATACTTAAATACATAGAACAACCATGACCCAAGCTCAAATATTCGAGTTTATCACACAAATATTTGCTCTGGCCGGGATTCGAACCCGGGACCGCCGGCTCAGTAGGGAGGTGTCTACAAACCGAGCCACACGCGTCGTCAATGATGATAAAGTTCATTTTGGATCTATGCATTTCCACGACACGACGTCGCATTGTGGCACGATATCGCGTTGTACGACGATGCGATGTCGTGTCTTGTAATTGTGTTTTGGCCCTATAGAATAAAATATGCTTTAAGTTTGACCAAATCCCGGCTCACCCTGGGAACCAAACTTGTGGAGTCGCCATCTGTTGCATAATTCGTGAAACTTGTCAGACTCCCAGTTTCCTCGTTTTAATAATGCACTCGAACAGCGCGGGCACTTCATTAGCAGCTCGAGATGAGATATTTGATATTAAAACTTCAATACTATTATAAAATTGCATAAACGAAATGCTTGACAAAAACGGGTTAAACTCACGTAAAAATTGTCAGGAACGGCCCAACATGCTTGACACACCCAGCTCGAAATGAGTTCAAAACATGTAGACATAAATAACAAATTATATTTCTCCAATTTTTTTTTATAACAATCATACACGCATAAACGTTTAAATACATACCTCAAACACACACATTTATTCCTACACTGCAAAACAGTTCCCTACCCCCTCCGTCCTGAGATCTAGGGATGAGTAGAATTCCCTTCTAACGCGCGCACGAATACCTCTCACTTTGAAAAATCCAAAACTAATTTAACCTTTTGACCGCCACAGTCGGCTGTGGCCGTCAACAAAAAATCGTTCCCCTGACGCCACGTCAGCCACAGCCGTCCAAATTTCAATGATCAAAAACTTTGTAATTCTAACTGCTACAAGTATTTTTCAATCCCTGTTGATTTTGGGGCAAATCTTTTTTTTTTACTCTGGCGTCAGTGGCACGGTAAATTGCTAGACCGCTTGGCGGTCAATAGGTTAAAAACGCTAATTGTGAATGTAATTCCGCATAAAACTGTGTCGTGAAGACTTACAGTGTTTTTCAAAGAAAACAAACTCAAAATTGGAGGATGTTACTGGCTGGGTAGCGTATCATACAAGGTTCCAACTTAATTCCTAGGCCATTTCGTACCTTCTCACAGTGAACGTTAATATGGAAGCCGCTTGATATCTCATATCATTGTCATCTGACAAGGTTCTATAGTAGCCTAGAAATCAAACTGGTTGACTGTACGTCTCCTGGCTCCTCCATGTGTATAATTAGTATAATATGTATCAATAATAGACACATTTGTCAATATGTGAAGCTATTAATCAAAGCAACAGTGCGACGCGACAATCACCGTAGTTTCGGGAAAATTTGACGGCCTGAATAAACGTGCCGCCATCATTCAATCATTTGTCACTCGGGCACTAATTATTTGTAGATTCAATGTCGCATGTTCGAGTCTCAATTTGAGCTTTATAACTAACATCAACTAGTGATCTCGCATCTATATTTCTACTTAAGTGATATGCGCTATTCGAGATTACCGTTAAGACTTTTAATAAAAGGATGCTATCAATAACATGAATAGAGGTAAGTCACCCGGCCACGACGGGCTCAGCATCGAGCACCTGCAGCACGCCGGCGTGCATCTACCGCGAGTGCTGACTTTGTTGTTCAACTTTTGTCTAGGTCTTTCGTATTTACCGCAAGACCTAATGCAAACCCTAGTAGTGCCAATTGTAAAAAACAGGACAGGAGATATAGCGGACAAGAGGAATTATAGGCCTATTTCCCTGGCTACTGTGATAGCCATTTGACAGTGTGCTTGACAGGCGCCTCGTTGAGTATACCAGGCTACACGACGCTCAATTTGGGTTCAGACCAGGGTTATCCACTGAGTGTGCTATACTAGCCTTGAAGCACACTGTCAAAAACTATGTAGATCGAAAGACTCCAGTGTACGCATGTTTCCTGGACGTGTCCAAAGCTTTCGATCTTGTTTCTTATGACGTATTATTTGACAAGCTCGAGAGGGAAGGCGTCCCTGCCGAACGTAGCGTCCTGTCATACACACCAAAATCAAACAAATACCGTAAAATGGGGCAATGCATTATCAGACCAGTATAAACTTGAGTGCGGGGTGAGGCAGGGGGGCTTAACCTCTCCCAGATTGTTCAATATTTATGTAAACCACCTGATCGTGGAGCTTAGCAGCACTTATGTCGGATGCCACGTAGACGGGGTATGTTTTAATAACATAAGTTATGCAGACGACATGGTGCTGCTGGGGCCCACGATTGGTGGTCTGCGTAAACTGTTGGCTATCTGTGAGGCATATGCAGAAGCACACGGATTAAAATATAATTCGAAAAAGAGCGAGGTTCTGGTATTTCTTGGCAAAAATAAGCCTCCAGCTTCGGTACCGCCATTGTATTTAAGCGGGTCGCCGTTACAGAGAGTAACACAATTTAAATACCTAGGGCACATTGTGAATGAGCAGTTGAAAGATGACTGTGACATAGAACGAGAGCGTAGGGCGCTGTCTGTTAGGGGGAACATGCTGGCTCGTAGATTTGCTGGGTGCACTTTCGAGGTCAAAGTGACACTTTTTAAGGCCTACTGCCAAACTTTTTACACCGGCAGTTTATGGACCAGTTTTAGCCAAAAAGCATACAACGCCCTACGTGTAGTATATAATAATCTGTTCCGGGTACTGGCGGGGCTTCCTCGTTTTTGTAGCGCCTCAGGCATGTTTGCCGATGCTCACACAGACGACTTTTTTGCGCTAATGCGTAAAAAAGTCGCTTCTTTAATACGCAGAGTGAGGGGAAGCCCCAACAGTCTCCTATAGGTTGTGGCAGGACAGCTGCGCCGTGCTCGGCCGGTTCAATGAGCTGCACGCTTCGAGTGCGCTGCATTTACCTGGACAACCGGTGCTGTGCGCAACAGTTAGATTAATAGTGCTACTTATATACCTACTAACATAGATCTTAATTATTTTTATCGGGATCCCTTTGATTCCTATAATTTTATTGTGTCGATTATCGATAGTCAGAAAATGTTCTCCATATTATTTATGCTCATAATTGTCAATGTTCAGAAAAATTGTTAACCATACTGCTTGTTGAATCTAACAATAATATCCAATAATGTCAAACATTATACGTATCAAAAGTCACAAAGTACATCTCCATAATATCTGAAGTCATATCACTCATTGTTCAGAAATAGTTTGTGTCATATATTTTAATGTACTATTATTTGAATGTATATTATCTTTTTCCCGAAAGTATACTAGTCATATTTTTTATCACTCTATTATTGGTATTCATATTACTTTTTTGTCGAAAATATATTAGTTATATATTTAATCATACTAGGTATTATTTGCATTCATATTCGCTTTTTTGCTGGAAGATAATAAGAAATAATATTTAATCATATTATTATTTGTATTCATTTCGCCTTTTTGCCGAAATATAATAAGTAATAATATTTAATTATAATATAATTTGTATTCATTATGTCTTTTTGTCAAAAGTATTTTAGTCATATGTTTGATCATACATATTATTATTATTATTTATTCATATTACATTCTGAGCTGAAGTATATTACAGTCAAAATGGTTCAAAGACCGAAAACTGTAGGTTAGGTTAGGTTTGTATTATGACCAAAAATAGCGGAGCGAGCGAAGAGAGCGGAACGTCAAAATTCTTCTCGCTTGCCTGCCTGCCTGTTTGCATGCATGCTTGCTTCCTTCCAAGTTATTTATTAAGTTTTTTTTTTTATATTTTTTTAAATTTTACTAACAACTTTTGTTGACTGTACTTGTTGTTAAACATTCATATTGGCGTTTGACCTGAACAAGGACCAGGTGGTTCCCTTTATCTTACATAATATCGATTCTCCGCAGTACATTTCGCATAGCAGCTATCACCGAAACATTTTTAAGCCGAATGATTCTTTAACATAATCATATATGTATCATAATTGTCAGTTAGCATACTATTAATTTAGCATAATTTTAAATGGCAGAACACTAGTATCACCGACTTTTATTTCATGTAATTTTATATGGCAAAACATTAATATCGGCGAATTTATTATGGCATAAAGACATAGTTTACGGAACAGACGGGTGCTAGGAAACTAGTTTAGGGTTTAGGTTAGATTAGGCGATTATTAACTAAACTGATACCAGTAAAATGGGTTAGGTTAGGTTAGAACTGCGACCACAACAGAACCGAACTACTGCCAGTAAAGTTGGTTAGGTTAAAACCGAACTTAATGGGTTAGGTTAGGTTAGAACTGTGACCACATCAGAACCGAACTGCGGCCAGTAAAGTAGGTTAGGTTAAAACCGAACGTAATGGGTTAGGTTAGGTTAGAACTGCGACCACAACAGAACCGAACTGCTGCCAGTATAGTAGGTTAGGTTAAAACCGAACTTAATGGGTTAGGTTAGGTTAGAACTGCGACCAGAACAGAACCGAACTGCTGCCAGTAAAGTAGGTTAGGTTAAAACCGAACTTAATGGGTTAGGTTAGGTTAGAACTGTGACCACAACAGAACCGAACTGCGGCCAGTAAAGTAGGTTATATATTTAATCATACTAGGTATTATTTGCATTCATATTCGCTTTTTTGCTGGAAGATAATAAGAAATAATATTTAATCATATTATTATTTGTATTCATTTCGCCTTTTTGCCGAAATATAATAAGTAATAATATTTAATTATAATATAATTTGTATTCATTATGTCTTTTTGTCAAAAGTATTTTAGTCATATGTTTGATCATACATATTATTATTATTATTTATTCATATTACATTCTGAGCTGAAGTATATTACAGTCAAAATGGTTCAAAAACCGAAAACTGTAGGTTAGGTTAGGTTTGTATTATGACCAAAAATAGCGGAGCGAGCGAAGAGAGCGGAACGTCAAAATTTTTCTCGCTTGCCTGCCTGCCTGTTTGCATGCATGCTTGCTTCCTTCCAAGTTATTTATTAAGTTTTTTTTTTTATATTTTTTTAAATTTTACTAACAACTTTTGTTGACTGTACTTGTTGTTAAACATTCATATTGGCGTTTGACCTGAACAAGGACCAGGTGGTTCCCTTTATCTTACATAATATCGATTCTCCGCAGTACATTTCGCATAGCAGCTATCACCGAAACATTTTTAAGCCGAATGATTCTTTAACATAATCATATATGTATCATAATTGTCAGTTAGCATACTATTAATTTAGCATAATTTTAAATGGCAGAACACTAGTATCACCGACTTTTATTTCATGTAATTTTATATGGCAAAACATTAATATCGGCGAATTTATTATGGCATAAAGACATAGTTTACGGAACAGACGGGTGCTAGGAAACTAGTTTAGGGTTTAGGTTAGATTAGGCGATTATTAACTAAACTGATACCAGTAAAATGGGTTAGGTTAGGTTAGAACTGCGACCACAACAGAACCGAACTACTGCCGGTAAAGTTGGTTAGGTTAAAACCGAACTTAATGGGTTAGGTTAGGTTAGAACTGTGACCACAACAGAACCGAACTGCGGCCAGTAAAGTAGGTTAGGTTAAAACCGAACGTAATGGGTTAGGTTAGGTTAGAACTGCGACCACAACAGAACCGAACTGCTGCCAGTATAGTAGGTTAGGTTAAAACCGAACTTAATGGGTTAGGTTAGGTTAGGTTAAAACCGAACGTAATGGGTTAGGTTAGGTTAGAACTGCGACCACAACAGAACCGAACTGCTGCCAGTAAAGTAGGTTGGGTTAAAACCGAACTTAATGGGTTAGGCTAGGTTAGAACTGTGACCACAACAGAACTGAACTGCTGCCAGTAAAGTAGGTTAGGTTAAAACCTAACTTAATGGCTTAGGTTGGGTTAGAACTGCGACCATAACAGAATCGAAGTACGAGTCATGTGGTAAGTAGAAATAAAAAAGGAGTAGTTATCGTTTCTCATTTATTTGAGACATGCAAAATACATTAAGGTTCAGCCAATTATGGATTATTCCTTGAAATAATTATACTAATCTTAGATTAGCAGCTATTCCCTTAAAAACTCCAGTGTAGGTATAATCAGCTTGATTCTTGCTTCGAACAATTTTAATTCAATCTAAATATTATGAGATATAAATTAGTAAAATTTAAAAAAATATTAATAAAAACTTTTAATTAATAAAGTGGAAGGAAGTCAAGGAAGGAGGGCATGCAAACAGGTAGGCAGGCAAGCGAGAAGAATTTAGAAGAATATTATTCTGAAGTATATTATAGCCAAAATGGGTCAAAAACCGAAAACTGTGGGTTAGGTTAGGTTTGTATTATGACTAAAAATAGCGGAGCGTCAAAATTCTTCTGATGGCACTTGATTCTATTCTGTAAGTTATTATTCCTTATGATTGTTCTTCGTAAGTTGTGTTATGTTAATTTTACTTTCATGGCGTATGAGATTATTCTTTATTATTGTTATACACCAACTGTGTTATCTATTGGAGTTTTATGATCAATGATTTTATAGTTAAATTTTATTCCTTTTCATCGTTATTCGATCTGAAATTATTCAATTTGAGATTCTACAAAGTAATACGATAGCAATATCAGAACTTATGACGAACAATTTTATGATAATCAATAAGTATGAGCCTCAAAAATAGTACCTTGGAAAATATGAACATTGAAATTATGGCTTTCGACAATATGAGTAACAAATAATATGACTAATAACGGTATTCACAAAAAAAACGGTACTTAAATTTTCTACGAATCAATATAGACCCATTTTTATCATGTGTACTAACAAACTATGGACCTATGTTGTCTGGAAATAAAGATATTTTTTTTTTAATAATTATAAAAACGGTTTATACTCACATAAAAATTGTCAGGAACGACCGGACAAGTTTCGAACTCTTAAAGAGCTCTTCATCAGGGGCCGTTATCCGTGTTTTTTTTTTAAATAGGATTAACACGAATTCTTACTCTTGTACATTTTGAATTATCACTTCAATGTAGCTTTTGAGGTTCCGTAAGACACCACAGTATGTCTGTCCGTCTGTCTGTCACCATGCTGTATCTCATTAACAGTTAAAATGTTCACAGATGATGTATTTCAGTTGCCGCTATAACAACAAATACTAAAAATAGAATAAAATAAATATTTACGTGTTCATTATAGTATTCGTTGACCCCCCACCCGCGCCACCCCGCGCCCTTTTTCCCTCTCTTATGATGACATGTACAGACTGATTTGATGTGCACTCCTATTAACACGCGAGTGAGGTGTCTAATAATTGTGAATCCTGGAAACCTGTGCTGTGCCGTTATCCCGCGGGAATTCTCCTGGAGCTCATAACAGGTACGTGCACACAACGACGTGACATATATATAACATTATTTCGGAAATTGTTTATCCCTTAACCCCATCTTGAACATTTTTGGTAGCAGAGCGTGGTTAGATTCACTTCTTTTAGTACATAATAACGAATAAAAACGCCCCATAGTGTAAATGTCCCTTGTTTCTAAAATTTCGTAGCGATTCGTAGATATTTACCTAAAGTTTTAACTAGTAAATTGCATCAACTTCATCGAACACGCGGTCTTAACTCGTTATCTCCTTGGCGCTGCATAACTATTTACCTGTGACTCGATTAACTTGAACCATTACTGTGTGTGGGAAACTGTGCCTTGTTTGCAACGACATAAGCTTGATCCTAATTCTAAGTGTTTAACTGCTGTGATCTTTGGTAAATGTAATTGTAACTTTGTCAATAATTGGTCTTTTATAATAAGATTGTCCCTTTAGTTTAGTGTTAGCCAAATATTATTTGAATATTCGTTAGTAGGTGTTGGTTAATAGTAAAAGTAAAAGTATATAAGAAGTAAAATAGTAAATGTTAATTTTTCACATTATTGCGGACATAACCTTTTTATCGTAGTATTACCGTGGCGTTAATTTGCTTACCCCGTACAACCAATCTTTTAAAATTGTTTAGCGAACCTTATCGATAAATTAAAGTAGGTATCATTTAAATTTTGGAAATTCGTCAATCTAAATCCCTTTTGCACGTTTGTTACTATATAAATATAAAATAAAAATGTCTGAAAACGAGCATAATGATACATTGAGGTCTACTTTGTTTACTGAAACCTTAGAGTATAGAAAGTCCGTAGGAACTTTTAGATTAACGGGAGATTGGATCACTAGCGCCCATCAGAACATAAACACTGCGGAACGCGCCCGTCTTTTCGTGTATTTCGGCGAATTAGATGATCAATATAAGGAGTTTCGCGAATCCGGTGCTTATCTATTAGGCGGTTTAGATCAAGCCATTGATACTGAAGAATATGCTTACGTGCAGAATCAAATTAGGATAATCGGTGATAAAGTAGTGGATATCAAAATAAAACGGAATGAAATGAATCCTGGTGCAGCTAGTACCCCGACGTGGCCCACTGCTGATCGATTTACTATGGTGCCCTGTGACTTTGACCGTGTACGCCCTCAGAAACTACCTGACCTACCGATACCGCGTTTTAATGGCCGACCTGATGCGTGGATAAGTTTTCTTGATCAGTTCGATAGTGTTGTGGACGCCCGCACTGATTTGCTCCCAACTCATAAAATGAGCTACCTAATGAGTGCGTTATCCGAAGAGCCCAAACGTTTAGTGCAGCACTTGCGGATTGAAAGCGGAAATTACACCATAGCCCGAGACCTCCTAAAGAGGCGGTACCATAATACATGAATCCTTGCTGACAATTACCTCTCTCAGATCCTGTCCTTGCCGGACATAAGTTCCCGACTTACCGGACTTCGTGCCTCCTTTCTTAATCCACTGCTTACCTCTTATCGTTGCTTAGAGCGGTTAGAATTTCCGGTGAAGCAGTGGTCCTACATTTTGGTACATATTTGTTTGGTCAAGCTCCCTACGGATTTAAGGTCGCGGTTTGAGCGGCGTTATGGTGACGATCAAAAGAACCTGCCTACATTCGACCAACTGATAAATTTTCTGGAAGAGGAATGTCGTCACCATGACAATGTCGGAAGCACTGCGGTTGTTGACACCCCACCTTCCCATTCTCGAGCCCAGCCTGTCGCGCGCCCAATGCGTCAGTTTTTAATTGCTGAGCCGGACACGCGGTCCCCTAAGTGTGCCATGTGTTCCAGTCAATCACACTATCTGCGCGAGTGTCGAGATTTCTTGAATATGTCCCACCGCGATCGTGCGGCGTTTGTGAAAGCAAGTAAACTGTGTTATCGATGTTTGGACAAACACTTGATCACATCATGTGCTCGAGATTATCGGTGTGGCACCTGTCGGCATCCGACACATCATACTCTTTTGTGTTTTAATGACCCTCGCAATCCAGTCTACCCCACTTCTTCCTCTCCAGTGGCTCGTGCGGTTTCTTTCCGCCGTTCACCGGAACTAATGCGCCCTAGCTCCCCCCATTCTCGCACGGGCGGGGGTTCACGCTATTACACTGCGACTCGCGCTTCTCCCCGACCGTCTCCTCCAGCCTCACCACGCGGAACGCCTCCACCGTCTTCAACTCGGACATGGTATCGCCCCCCTAACCGTTCGCCTACTCGGTACACCTCACCTCCTCCCCATCGGAATGAACGCTCACCTACCCCTACCACTAGTAGAGATAGACGTGCAGCATCACCTTATCTCTCGCGGCCAGTGCCTTATAATGGTTCTCATCATGAGAATCAGCAATAACTAGACAGCCCCCCTCCCCCCAAACCCCATCCTACACGCACTTTAATGAATTCGGATCTCGTCATACTCCCTACAGCAATTATTCATGTGAAGACATCTAGTGGGTATTATGTTGAAGCGCGGGCTTTGTGTGACACTGGTGCACAAGGCTGCCTAATTACCAGTAACCTTGCTGTATCTAAACTCAATATGCACTTGTCCCACCCAATATCACCAATGCTTGTCCGAGGTATTGGAAATATTCCTTCTGTGCCAGTACGCGGTTGTGTTTCCCTTAATTTCAAACCTATTCATTCCCTGGATCCAGTCATTACAACATCAGTAATGGTGGTAGATGACATTGCTGGTATACACCCCGAAATGGAGTTGCCTCTATCTGTTCAGTCTATTGCGAATTCTTTGCCCTTGGCCGACCCTTCATTCCACAAACCGAATTCCATTGAAGTGCTTCTGGGTGCTGATGTCTTAGGTCCTCTTTTACGCGGCAAGGTGATAGATCTACAGTTTTTGGTTATATTGTGTTTGGGCCAATTACAAACTTTTGTACTCCAGAGCTCCCTTTAACTGGTGTTTCTTTGTCTCAAGTAGTCGAACGGTTTTGGAAGTTAGAAGAACCTCCTGAAATACCACCACCTAATCCATTAGATGCTATTTGCGAGGCGTTTTTTAAAGCCTCTACCTTAAGAAACGCGGACGGTACCTTCGTGACCAAACTACCCTTTTTAGATGATCGTCCTCCTCTTGGAGCTTCGCGGGCTATAGCGGAAAGAAGGTTTATGAATTTAGAAAAGCGATTACAAAGTGACCCCCTCCTTAAAACTAAGTACATAGAGTTTATGCGCGAATATCAAACCCTTAATCATATGTCGGTCTCCTTAGTAAATCTCCAATCCGTGGAACATTATTTTATCCCTCATCATGGCGTGTTTAAAGCTGGTGATAGTGAGAAAATCAGGGTTGTCTTTGATGGTAGTAGCAAAACTTCAAATGGCGTTTCTCTAAACCAGTGCCTGCACACGGGTCCTAAGTTGCAGAGAGACATCACACATATCCTTCTTAATTTTCGTAGACACGCTATCGTATTTGTGGCAGATATACGCATGATGTTTCGTATGTCTTGGGTGCATCCTGATGACAGGCGGTACCAGTTAATCTTGTGGCGTGAATCCCCTTCTGAACCCCTCCTAGCCTATGAGCTTAACACAAATACCTATGGGTTACGATCTTCTCCCTATATCGCTATACGCGTACTGCTAGAGTTAGCTGAACAAGAGCGCTCTAAATATCCTAGGGCCGCCGCTGTCATCGAATCAGACGTGTATGTTGATGACTGTTTAACAGGAGCCTCTAACCTTGAGGAGGCTCATCAACTCAAAACGGAGCTAGAATCCCTAATGCGAGCGGGCGGCTACGAGTTGAGAAAGTGGTTGTCCAATAAACCAGAACTTCTAGAAAATGTTCCCCAACATCACCTGCAGCCGTTGCATACGATACAAGATGTGGATAATCCTCAAACTGTAGCGGTACTGGGAGTTCAGTTTAACCCCGTGACTGACGCCTTCACCTATACTACTCGTGTGAACAATGATGAGTGTCCCACCAAACGCAAAGTATTGTCCCTTATAGCTCGAACCTTTGACCCAAGCGGATGGATCTCACCTATAGTGTTCAAAGCCAAAGTCTTCATTCAGCGCCTCTGGCTTTCTGGCCTAGATTGGGATGAGCCACTCAGTTCAGATTTAATATCCGAGTGGATGGCCTTTACCAATGACCTAAAAATTACAATTAGTAAGATTTCTATTCCTAGACATATCTTTCCCCAAGAACCTAAGTCTTATACTTTACACGGATTTAGTGACGCCTCAGAGGCAGGATTTGCTGCAGTAGTTTATCTCCGGGTACTCGATCAGCAGAACAATTGTTCCGTTCACTTATTAATGTCCAAAACCAAGGTTGCACCCGTTCGGACCCGTTTGACAATTCCAAAAATGGAACTGCAAGGAGCCACACTCCTCTCAAAATTAGTCCAACACGTCGTCCTCTGTCTGCAGAAGACTATAGTGCTGGACGCCATCTACTCCTGGACAGATAGCCAAATTGTTCTAGCCTGGCTCAATACTTCACCTTACGATCTTCAAACCTTTGAAGCCAACCGAGTTTCACAAATTAAAAATGCTGAAATCCCCTCTACTTTCCGTCATGTCCCTAGCAATCTCAATCCCGCAGACTGTGCCTCACGTGGGTTGTCCCCCCAGGCGCTACTAAGCCACCCGCTCTGATGGGGCCCACCTTGGCTGTTACAGCATCCCACGTGTTGGCCACCAGAAAAATCATCTCAGATTTCCCAACTTCCTGGACTACGTTGTCTCTTAGTCAGCAGTGCAAGTTGCATCCCTAATCCCGACTTCCTACTTGACCGGTTTAGCTCTTTTCAAAAACTAATAGGCGTCACCGGTTTCATGTTACGGTTTGTTAATAATTCCCGTTTTCCTGATCAACGCGTTACATCTCCTTTTCTATCGGTAGCTGAACGAAAAGCGGCCCTTCACCTTCTTGTTAGACAAGTTCAGTCAATCTCGTTTCCCACAGAAATCGACCTCCTGAAACGTGGGCTAATGGTTCGGTCTCCCATTCGAAAATTAAATCCTTTCCTGGACACAGCAGGTCTGCTGAGAGTTGGTGGCCGTATAAGGCACTCCGATTTACCCTTTGATGCTAGGCACCCCTTAATCCTCCCTAAAAACGGCAACTTTGTGAAATTACTGATTGCCCACTACCACACCGAGAATTCACATGCTCCACCCGGCGCTTTGCACGCCATATTATCTCGCGAGTTCTGGATTATTTCCGTGCGTAGGTTAATCAATAACGTGGTGTTTAAATGTTTACCTTGTTACCGGTTGAACTGTGTCGCGAAACAACCCTTGATGGGTGACCTACCTAAAGACAGAGTAACGGCGACCCGAGCGTTTAAAGGGGTGGGCACCGATTTCGCGGGACCTTTCTTTACAAAGGTACAGGCAGCTCGCAATAGGACCCTGATCAAAACGTACCTTTGTGTTTTTGTGTGCCTTTCGACAAAGGCGGTTCACCTCGAAATAGTGTCGGATCTCACCACAGAAGCATTTCTGGCTGCGCTCACGCGCTTTACTTCCCGTCGTGGACTTCCCTCTCTTATCCGATCGGACTGTGGTAGGAACTACGTGGGTGCGGATAACCACCTCCTGGAGGTACATAATTTCCTTAATCTAAATAAATGCACCTTAGCCTCCGAGATGGCAAAACGCCATATTACCTGGATTTTTGATCCTCCCACCACCCCCCATTGGGGCGGCCTATTTGAAGCGGCGGTGAAATCAGCCAAGGCCCATCTAAAACGAGTTGTTGGTGACACACCACTCACCTACGAAGAGCTGACAACAGTGTTTACCAAAATTGAGGCGGTCCTTAATTCGCGTCCTTTGTGTCCCTTGTCGCCGGATCCTAACGACCTTGAAGTACTTACGCCCGGGCACTTTATCATAGGAGAACCTTTGACTGCGATCCCCGAGTATCCTTTGCAGGAAGTTAAAACTAATCGGCTCACACGTTTTCAATTAGTGCAGCAAATGTTACAACACTTTTGGTCACGGTGGCACACGGAATACTTATCGACATTGCAAACAAGGCCCAAATGGGCATCCCATTCCTCGCAACCTCCCGAAGTAGGCAATCTGGTTCTTCTTAGAGAAGATAATGTTCCTCCCTTAGAATGGCGGCGCGGCCGCATCGTGTCCGTACTTCCCGGGAATGACGGCGTCGTGCGTGTTGTACAAGTTAAGACCGCTACGGGTGTTCTAACTAGACCTACGAATAGGATAATTCGCCTCCCTTGTGATGACTGTTCAAATTAACTTATTTTCTCTTGTTTATCGTAAACATGGTAATGTTTAGGGCGGGGGTATGTTCATTATAGTATTCGTTGACCCCCCACCCGCGCCACCCCGCGCCCTTTTTCCCTGTAACGATGCGTGTTTCGGAACGCAACCGTGCTCCGTGAACGCGCCCGGTGAGGTTGGCAACACAGCCTTTTTTTTGACAGCGAGCGCAGACAAAGGGCGCCGCGTGGGTTTTTACGCAAGGGAAAATGTTGAAATAAAACCGGGAGAGAAACACTCCAGCATCGCGGGCCGGTCTGCTCGACTACCTTGAACGCCCAGACGGTGAGGTGCGGTGAATTCCAGTGTTGGCTTGCCACTGGATACCCGGAGTTGACATCGAAGTACTTAACCCAAGCGGACTCGTTTTCCTCCAAAAGGTTGGTCAATTTGATATATTATCCGCTTGTTCGCCGGTCGTAATATGATTTATTGATTACATAAATGTCCTGGCAGTCTACTAACTTGGCCGTGAGAGGTTATACGTGCACGACTCACATGGATTGAGTTTGATTTACATTGTACTTGACCAAGGTCAATAAGCGCCACCGTTGTCTGAACACCTGATGCCAAGGAGCCGGCGCGCTTTGTAAACGCCGCCGCATTCTTTACTTGTGTCTTAGTATTTGATTTTGCTGTTAAAGGAGGTCCGTGGTAGACCTGCGCTGTGAGGTCACCGCAGCTGTCGCCCTGTGATCCGTTCCCTGGTACCGGACGGCTCCAGGACTGACTACGTTCCCTCTTCGCTGACAGTTACTCCGGCAAGCTGTGAGGCCGACCTATTTCATCGTTCTCCAGATGAGTGCATCTTTCTTAGTTTTATCTGTCTAAATATAAAAAAGAGTGAACGACCAAAATTAGGCTTAGAATCCTAGTAACAACCTGCATAGGGCCAGTCGGTACTGCAACTCCGCTGGTTAGGTTCCCTTAGATTTTATAGTACCTACTTTAATGCAAGAGAATTAAACATAGTTCTAGTTAAATAACCTTTTGGTTTCATTTGTATGAGTCCAATGCGATACCCTACAATAAGTAAAATAATAAACATTTCATCCCTCTCTTATGATGACATGTACAGACTGATTTGATGTGCACTCCTATTAACACGCGAGTGAGGTGTCTAATAATTGTGAATCCTGGAAACCTGTGCTGTGCCGTTATCCCGCGGGAATTCTCCTGGAGCTCATAACAGGTACGTGCACACAACGACGTGACATATATATAACATTATTTTGGAAATTGTTTATCCCTTAACCCCATCTTGCTACCATACAAAAGAACTTGATTTTTTTATTAGATGGTACGGAACCCTTCGTGCTCGAGTCCGACTCGCAATTGGCCAGTTTTTTTCTTCAATAAAAGTAAAACACATGTAAAAGTGCTCTTGTGGCCTACTTGCAGAATCAAGTTCATTATTTCATTATTTAAATAAACAAACTTTTGTTCTTACATCATAGCTTTCAAAATTTTAAACGCTCGATTTCAACATTACTTCACACTACTTGCAAGTTGTCCTCTGTAAATATGTATATCTGTCTGTCCGCGGCGCCGCAGCCATTAGTCACGCGCGACAGGTGACATAGTTCCGGTAAAAGGGTCGCAGTTGCTTCATTTGTCGTGGCAGTTTACATTCGTCTCGGCAACATTAGCTGAGAGTGCTGAGACCGAGTCAGATCCTTCATAGGTAATCTTGAAATTAGGCCGGGATGAGATACAATACAAATACAAATACTATCTTTATTGCACACCTCAAACATCAAGGAATAGACAACACAACATGAGATACATTAAAATAACAGGCACAGGTAAACAACAGGCGGTCTTATCGCAAAATAGTGATCTCTTTCAGACAACCTTTAGGTAGCGGAGTAGTTACATACATTTTACATAAAATACAAAAAATGGTTCTGTGATCTACAGATAGCCCATTTATCGTATTTTGTGGAAAATATCCTCAATGTACAAAGATTTTATTCAATGTATAAAAGATGGGTGTTGTAAATTTAATATTTGTGTATCTGTGTATCTGTTTGTGGCATCGTACCGATTCCAAAGCGGTTTTAGCCACTCAGCCACTTTAGCCACTATACTTGCAATCGTTTCTAAGACGTTCAGGTTTGATTGGAGCAAGTGACAGGATCTCAGCCAATATTGAGCTGATCTCAGCTAAGTCAAAAAATTGTGTGTTATGTTCAGGTTTAGTAGCATTTTTAACCCACTCATGACGAGCTACTTTTATCGTTTTTTTTAGGTTATAGTCAGTCATTTATTTAGTAGTTTGTGAGCTATTTCAAAATTTAACCTGAAAAATTGAAAACTAGCGAGTTTAGTACAAATTTTCTGGATTTTTTTTACGTTTTCAACACTCATATAAATACCTTAGTTCACACTCGTACTATTTTTTTTTGCCAATGGTAGGTATTTAAACCACATCGAGTTGTGCACTAACGTCCCAATTGCAAAAGTTAGTACGATCGACATACGTATCACAGCCATTTTCAAAAAAATGTAAAAGCTGAAACAGAGATGATCTCGATCGCTCGCTCGGTCATTTATTCATCTTACAACATTAAATAGAAGTATACATAAAAACTCTTCAATAGAACATGCTGCAGACGTGTGATTCAAAGCCGAATTCAAACCAACCTGGTTTAGAACCATGTTAGGTTGGATGAGCATGAATGTATGATTCCCTGCCGGGCTCGTCTCGTTGATAAATCACTGCGAGTGCTTCATAAACGCCCATGCATATTTATACCGGTCAAGTCGTCGACTGTACCTGTCACAGTGTTTAACAAACAGTACTCACAGCAATAATTATAAAAACGGTTTGAATTAACATAAAAATTGTCAGGCACGGCTCAACCTATTTGGAACTCATATGAATTGTGTCTACGACGTTGTCTTCGTTCTGTAGTGGAGACCATGAATCGGTGAACGTAGTGTAGGGCGCCCTGTAACAAGGTGGAGTGACGACATTCGTAGGACAGCGGGTGGTAACTGGAGGACCCCTCCTGCTGAAAATTAGGCTCAGTGGCGTGCCATAGGAGAGGTCTATGTCCAGCAGTGGACTGATGATGATGATGATGAAGAATAATGGTCTACCTACTGAAACACTTGATTAAATAAACACTTTTTGAACGCTCCCTCAGTCTCGTTTAGTTATAATAACTTTGGTTTACTTACTGGAACTTTAATTTGGAAAATATTTCTTTAGTTATTCTACCTACTGCTCTCTTTTATCAAAATCAGTATTTTGAGGTAAGTTTTCTGTCCATCGTTCTTGAGATTAATAAAAATTGTGATTGATGTACTGTTCGTAAGTTACCGTGGACGTTGAAAAATGTACTCTATGACGTCGTCCCGCCCCGGCTCTCACAGACATGCGATCCTGGAGCAGGTGAATTTAAAACGCATTTCTGTGACGTTCACTCGCGCCCCACGACACGGGGACGACACGATTGAGTTAAACGTACGCTACGACGTCATCGCGCCAGGGCTGGCAGACATGCGATTCTCAAAGTGAATTTAAAACGCATTTCTGTCACGTTTAGTCGCGTCTCACGACACGGGGACGATATGACTGAGTTATAAAATATGTACGCTATGATATCATCCTGCCCCGGCTCTCAAAGACATGCGATCTTCGAGCAGATGAATTTAAAACGCATTTCTGTGACGTTCACTCGCGGTTCACGACACGGGGACGATACGACTGAGTAATAAATGTACGCTATGACGTCATGCCAGCTCGGCTCTCACAGAAAGGTGCTAAACTTAAAATTTAAAACGCATTTCTGTGCATAGGCGATACGACATCTTTCAATGCGGAAGTGTTCATTTAATCTTATTTAAACTTTCGTGAGACGTTAATTACTGTATTTTTATACTCGCAGACTTTAATCTGTCATTTATAATTTCACAGACAAAATCACAATAACGCACTTTTTAATCCTGTAACAAAATTTTATACTCTATGGTATTCGCTAAAGAACTTTAATATTCATAAGACATCTCTCTACACAACTCTAATAATTTCAAAAAAGAGAACATAAGCTTATTTGATGCTCACTGATTGGTTGAAATTATTTGTCAAAAAGAATCACCAATCACAAGGCACCCACCATGGCCATCGCGATCATGTTTTTTTTAATAGGTCTGTTTTAGTTGAATGAAAAGGGTTACATCAAAAATAAAAAATCATATTCGAGAATGACGATTAAAGTAAAATATGTTTTTCTGAGTTATGCTCGTATAAAAAGTATTGTATGCAATAGTTAGACAATTAGGTCTTAAAGTTTCGTACCTTACATAGGCCACTCGGCAAGCCTCGTGACCTAAACGCGGTACTCGACTTTAAGAACCTCCATTGTGCAACGATTGCATACAATACTATAAGAAGTGACTCGTGTGAAATTGTCAGGTACATCGTACAGCGGCGCGGTAACTAAAGCTGCGGTAACTGATACGCCGTCTCTGATGTCCGTACGAGTTCGAAACATGTCGAGCCGATCCTGAATTTCACGTGATTAATTTATTTCAGTTTCATAATAAAATCAGCAAGTCACTATAATAGTCTGAAGGTGTAAGTGCTCCTTTCACAAATAACGGCACATATGAAATATTACTCGAGCGATTGCAATGCCATTTTCTATTTCCATGTTTGGATCATCAATATCGTAACTTGTCGTATGCGTTGGATAAAGTAGAGCACTTCAAAATACTTATTACTCTGTGGATACTGCATTTTGTGAAAAATATATACTTTTATAATAACTAGACAGATGTTGGGCCTTGTCGTTAGGCACTGATATACATATATTTCAGATATCGCCACTATATTTGTATGCGTTTTAAACTTAAAAAAAAAACTGTTTTTAGAAAATAGATCAACTTAGCCTTAGAAAAATTTAAAGATTCCTAAGGCAACTTAGTTCTAAAATAATCTTTATTACTTAATCCTTTCCACCACTACTTTTGGAAATTTCGGCAAGATGAATGTATCACGACAAATGAAGATACTGCGACTGAATCATCATGGGAAAATAGGACGTACATTTTGATTACTCATAAATAAGTTGTAATAGTTCCAGTAATACGCAAGCAAAGAGGAGGCGCAATTCTACTCATTCCCACCGTATACTCACGTCATTATCTAGTTATTTTCTGCAGCCGAACTTTGTCCCCGCTCGTAGCAGTGCTACGCCGTAGAGCATCTACGGAGCTACGTACGGTTACCACATTCACATAAATTTCTCAAAACTTTATAAATCAAAAATATAATGACCATTTTACGAAATAATTGAGAATTCTATAATTTCTAATTTAATTTTAAAATCACATGCACGCGAATAAAGTTCCTTCTGTAATTGTTTTAACCAAAATTAGTTGATGTGGTATAAGGGGTTGATGATCCCTCTTCCATTACAAATGACAATGGCGCGGAAACATTTCTTCTAGTTGGTTTCTCGTCCACACAAAGTCCCAATCACTGGTTTTTTTGGGTCCACCTTGACACAGTTCAAGTAATGTCTAAAAAAACCTCTTTGGCTGTTTGTAAAAAGCCCATTGGCTATAAATGATACAGAGATCTCTTTAAATGTATTCTTAACGAATACTGTCTTTCATATCTCTTCATTTCAAAAACCTCTATAATTAACCCCCTGTTTGTATTAGTATCTGTATTATAACACAAGTATTTTAAAAACAACTAAGATGAGACATGTAAGTGGTATTGATTGTTTCTTTTCGCACATAAAAATAAAACATTAGCATAAATGTTTTAGTTTTTAATGTGAACAATCTAAGTAAAATTCAAAAATCATGTTTTCATGACTTTTGCTGTTTTTAAAATGAAATTTAAATTATTGTAAGAGTGTCAGCCCTAAAAATTGTTGCTTCAGTAACCATGATACGGCGTCTCGCTGCAGTAACGAAGTTACCGGGCGCCGGCGTTGTCTGCAACAATTACTGCAGAGATCTAATTTTTAGAGCCCCGTACCCAAATCATTTCCGTTAATGGGTTTGTACCGCACAAAGTCGGACTCACGGATACTTTGGGTTCGCCCTGATACAATTCAAGTCATGTCTAAGAAAACCTTGTTCCATTGGCTATATTGATACAGAGATCCTATTTATTTTATTTTATTTTTTCCGCTCAACATATAGATTTCTTTCATATTTCTCCATTTCAAAAGTAGTCTCAATACCTCCTATCTCTTTGAATTGATATTATTATTATAACACAAGTATTTAAAAATTATATTGTCACCAAAACTAAAGATGTGTACCTAATTTCAGATCAATACGTCAACAGGAAGAGGGTCAAAATTTCAAGTACTAGATTTGACCCAAATAAACAAACAGGCCAACCTAAATAAAACCGTAAATAACTAAGATGAGAGATATAACTGTTATTGATTGTATTTTTACAAAAATTATGTTATCATGATTGCCGCAATTTTTAAAGTGAAATTAAAATTATTTTATGTGTGTCAGCCCTGAAATTGTTGCTCCACTAACCATAATACGGCGTCTCGCTGCAGTAACGAAGTTACCGGGCGCCGGCGTTGTCTGCAACAATTACTGCTGAGATCTCATTTTTAAGATCCCGTATCCAAAGGTCTACATAGGCCTTCCCCATGACTCGCCACAAAGTGCGATCCCGTGCTTACCGCCTCCATCGATTCCCTGCTGCCCTCGCGAGGTCATCCATATCCATGGTCGTTTATCTAGTCGGGGGCCGACCTACGCTGCGCTTTCCTATACGTGTCCGCCACTCTAGGGCTTTGCTGCGCCAGCGGCCGTCCATTATTCGGGCTACATGGCCTGCCCATTGCCACTTCAGCCGTGCAATCCTGTAAGCTATGTCGGTTACCTGAGTTCTTCTGCGGATATCCTCATTTCTGATTCTATCGCGTAAAGAAACTCCGAGCATAGCCCTTTCCATTGCACGTTGCGAGACTCTTAGCCGCCTTAATGAAATGAAATGAAATGAAATGAAATGAAATAATTTATTCAGTAAGTAGGCCACAAGGGCACTTTTACAAGTCAGATTGAATCTACCGTCATTTCGCAAGAGGAGACCGCTGTACACTAAGTTTATTAGAGATGTATACAGTCTCTAAGTAAAAAAATAAAAATAATAACTTCAATCGAGTACAGGATGAAGTCTCTCACGTCAATTCACTAAACGCTGGTAAGCAGTTACTACACAACTAATTTGGCCCTTGCTAGTGTGAACAGACCGGACCCCACAAACGGCACCCGTTCACGAGCATGACGCATATCTCAGCCATTAAAGGGTGCTAACAGGGCCCTAATACTAACCCTCTGCTGTCTGTCTGTTTGACAAAGGCCTGTATCTTTGGAACTATAATAGGTATAGACTTAAAATCGTCATTTATGTGTATCATTTATTGCCGCTATAAAAAAATACTTTAATTTAAAAAGTTTGATACTAAAGGAGGAACGCATACAAAAAATATGTGTTATTTTAGGGTTTTCTACTGTGGTTAAGGTTCACCACAAAAGTTTATGAAAAATACTATACTGTAATGCGTGATATCTTAACACTTTTACTTCATTAAATTTATAAGTATCTACGTAGATATTTTACTCAAAAATAATATTAGCCATATTGGTTACTCAAAAAAATGGTTTATTTTATTTGAGTAAGGATTTATTTATTTAAACTTTATTGCACAAAAGAAAAACTTAACGTACAAAAGGCGGACTTAATGCCATGAGGCATTCTCTACCAGTCAACCTTAGGGCAAAGCAGAGAAATTGTAGGCGGTGCATCAGACAACATAATTACATATAATTAAAATACTCATATTAGGTACATACATACATATAATATACATATATATAAATAGATACATACATAAATATATACGACGATGAAACAAACCAAGCAGATATACTATGAGACTTCAGTTCTGCCAGCAAAGAAACTTCGCACGGCCCTTTTAAATGCCAACTTACTCGGAGCCTGTTTGATTGTGAGAGGAAGACCGTTCCAGAGGCGAGCCACTTGCAAGGAGAAAGAATTAGACATGAAACCAGTACGGTGAAGAGGAATAGAAAGGGCAAGATTGCCGGAAGAGCGAAAATTACGGTTACGAGTGGATTCAACATAGCAGAAAAAGGTTTTCAGGTATTCAGGAGCTTGTGGATCATTGAGTATTGAAAAGAGAGTGCAGAGCATACGAATATTGCGTCGTTGACGGATGGGAAACCAGCCAAGCTGAGAGCGGTAAGAAGAAACGTGATCATATTTACGGAGATAGAAAATAAAGCGAATACAATTATTAAGAAGTCGATCCAACTTATCAAGAAGATCCTCATTTAAGTCCGGATAACAAACATCACCATAATCAATTATGGGTAGTAATAGTGCATTTACAAGCAATACCTTAGTTTTGATGGGCAAGAAATTTTTCAGTTTGTTGAGAGCATGAAGCGAGCCAATGACTTTCCGGCTAATTTCACCTACCTGCACCCTCCAGCTCAGTGTGCTATCTAAGTGAACACCTAAGTCCTTAACACTAGAACTAAAAGGAATAGGCGTTCCGTTGAAATTTACAGGAGTTACAGAATCCTGGTCAAGTTTAGCAAGCTGACGAGAGCTGCCAATGATAATAGCCTGACACTTTGAGGGGTTTACAAACAGACCAAATTTCTCAGACCATTGTTGGATGTGTAAGAGATCCAGGTTTAATTTGTTAATTGTGTCAGTAATATCAGACACTTTACATTGGTCGTAAAGTTGTAAATCGTCAGCATAAAGATGGTAAGAACAGCGAAGACCAGGGGTGATAAAGTTTACAAAAAGAGAAAATAATAAAGGAGAGAGAATTCCTCCTTGAGGTACACCAGTGGCAAGGTCGCACCAATCAGACAAAGCCCGATCTACACGGACTGCCTGCTGGCGCCCACAAAGATATGAAGCAAACCAGCCAAGAGCAGAAGAAGACACATTAAGATGGCTGAGCAAGGCAAGTAGGATCTCATGGTCAACAGTATTGAAAGCGTTAGAAAAGTCAATGAGAACAAGTACTGTGACCAATTGATCCTCCATGCCCCGCCTAACATCTTCAGTCACTTTGAGAAGTGCAGTACAAGTACTGTGGCTGGGACGAAAACCAGACTGAAAGGGGCTCAACAGTTTGAAAGAGTGTATAAAGCTAGAAAGTTGCTTGTGAGCCACCGCTTCAGCAATTTTTGATAAAAAAGGGAGAATTGAAATTGGCCTAAAGTTACTAAGTGATGTGGGGTTGCTAATTTTAGGTAAAGGAATAACGAACGCGCGACGCCAGAGAGAAGGAAAGTCACCATTAAGCAGCGAGGAGTTGATGATATCGGTTATTATGGGAAGCACACAGTCCAGGACTGATACCACCATATAACGCCCAATATCATCACAACCAACAGCTTTCGATTTAATTTTATTGATAATTTTTTTAACATTAGCGTCAGAAGTGGGATAGAAAGAGAAGATATCAGAGACAGCAACGGGCATTGATGAAATATCAGAAAGAGTACTACTCTTAACATGATAATCAATGGAGGCGGAAGTAGAAAAATGTCTGTTTAAATCGTTTAGCGAAAAGGAAGTGCCATCGAAACCGTTACTAGGTTTACCTAGACCAAGCGACTTAACAAACTTCCAGACATCGGCCATCGAAGAAGAGGATACGTTCTGGTGAATGAATCGGCGCTTCGCTGTTCGCACCATCTGGTTACATCGGTTACGAGCTGCCTTAAAAATAGTCCAATTGTCGTCAGTACGGTCACGTTTAAAAGTTCTGAAAGCACGGTCCCTCCTTCTCATAGCCATGCGTACGCCCTCAGTGATCCAAGGAGCAGGGGGACGCCGAACTCTAACGGGGTGCAGTGGGGCATGGGTGTCAAATAATTCTAAAATAGCAGAGTTAAACAAAGAAACTTTGGTTTCAACTGTAGGTGCAGATAACACAGGGGTCCAGTCAATGCTTCTTGCATCACTCAAGAGAACGTTAGTATCAACTTTATTAAAGTTGCGCATCAAAACCAAGGCAGGCTTACATTTAGGTGGTATAATTTTGTACGAAGCAAACAACAAGTCATGATGGGAGAAGCAGGGAGCTAACAGCTGACCATGCTTTATTACATCATCAGGCGAAGAAGTAATTATAAGATCCAACCACGTGTCAGAGGTCGCGGTGTGATGGGTAGGATCAAGAGGTAAGATAGAGAATTTGACAGACCGAACAATTGATTCAAATTTATCACGATGAGCGGAATTAGTGCAAAGGTCGGTATTAAAATCTCCCATAATTATGTGATGTGTGTAATCCGAACTTATGTACTCAAATACTTGCTCAAGTTTAGAAAAGTAATCAACGGTTGGGGGACAGTAAACTACACCAAGAACGGCCTTGACTCCTTTAATATTCAGTTCGAGAAATATCCATTCCGCGGAGCTAGAATAAAGGGACGGAGAGGTATTTAAAATTTTGTACGGAATGGAACTTTTCAAATAAATGGCCACACCACCGCCACCCTTACCTGTTCGATCGTTCCTAATCAGAACATATCCAGGCAAAGCATACGATGTCGAGTCTAGCGTGGGCTTCAACCAACTCTCCGATACTAGTATTGCATGGATATATTCAGACTGAAACGTATCAATCAAACCAGCATAGTGAGATGGGATGCTTTGGGCGTTAATATGGCACACGTTGAAAAAACAAGAATTCTGAAATTCATTAGATAAGAGTTCACCTAAAGTATGAGAAGTGTCAAGAGAATTCAAAGACAGAAAAGCAGCACTATCATCACTGGCAGAAAAGAAAATTTCATCATCGGACATAAACAATAAATATTACAAATATAAATATATATATAACAGTATTATAATAGTATTACAAAGATACTTGTCTTTATAACACACAAAATCCTGCTCATCCTGCCGGTTTACCTGTGAGAGATAACAAAAGTCATAATAATTTGCGGTTAAAACAAAAAAAAAAGCAAAATTAAAATAGCAACAGGCGGTATTAAATGAGACTCGAACAAACTTCAGTCAAATAGAAAAAGAAAACAAACGTCAAATGACAATTCAAAGTGACACTGACAACATAATAACCTATAATTACACTAAACAGTATACACGGATCAGATTAAGTAAGCTAAAACAAGAAAGTGGGTACATGAATGAAAGTATAAAAATGGACGCCAATTATGTCATGTATAGCTGTAACTATGTATACGCCTGCTGCTATGACGATGTTATACAAAGAAACGGAAGAAAACACTATACGAAATAAAATACTGAACTATAACGCGACACGACACTTCAGACCTAAGGTGCTGGTTTTGCGGCACGCCGAGACCTCCCAGACTGGCCACTGGCGCCAGGCACGCTCTCCTCTTCGGCTTCAACGGGGTCAGCATCGGCGTTAGGCGTCGAAGATTGCGGCAACAGCTTCGTATGAGATCCCTTCAGACGGACAATGTCCACCTCGGACTCGAGGCGTTCACGCACACCATTGGGCAATTTAACGAAGATGTTGCCGTCTAGCGACCAGCAGCTCCTCATGCCAAACACCTTGCGTGCCTGAATTAACAATGTTTGTCGCTGTACTGTGAGGAATTCAGAAATGGCATATGTCGTTCCTTTGAAGGCGGTCTTCTTACTCCAAACTGAAGACTTGATGGAAATATCTCTGAATCGCACCAGGATGGGCCTGACACGGTCCGATGATGACTTGCCCAGCCTGTGGCAAGCTTTAAATGAAGCCTTAGAGATGCCGGGTATCTTCAGACGCTCAGAGATAATAGAAGCAATTCTATTACCAACATTCTCATCCGCATCCTCGGGGACTCCATTAAATAAAAGGAATTTCCTTCGATGCCGCATTTCAACAACATCGTGACACTTACTGAGAGCAATAATTTGCTCCCTAAGCAGCTTCAACATTGTAATAGTTTGCTCCTTGAAAGCGGCAAATTCCTCACTCAAGACATTCAGAGTTACCTTGACTGCAGGGGCCCTGGTCAGCTTGGATTCAAACTCGGAGAACATCCTGAGCACAGTGGTTTCGAGGTTTTTTTGTGATGCAGCAATATCCAAATAACTTGCCATTGTTGTTGACTTTTGAGGTTATAGTGTTACAACTGTCAGAACCAGCAGGATTTAACAGTGAATTTATATAGAAATTAGTGCATGTACTGTGCTGCTAACATTTGTACAGTAAATTTAGAAGTTAAGTTCAAAATAAAAGCGGTAAAAACTTGGTAATGTATTAATTTTAAATTTATTTCAATATATGCTCTAAATATGATGTGTAACTTGTTTTATGTCTACCGCCCAAAAAAAAGGAAAAAGGATTGACCTAAACATAACAAATTGTTTATTTAAAAGTAAATTCATCATCATCATCATCATTTCAGCCATAGGACGTCCACTGCTGGACACAGGCCTCCTCAATTGACTTCCACATGGGCCGGATAGAAGCGACCCGCATCCAGCGTGTCCCCGCAACCCTGACCAGATCATCCGACCACCTTGCGGGTGGCCGTCCTACGCTGCGCTTGCCGGTACGTGGTCTACACTTGAGAACCTTTCTGCCCCAACGGCCATCGGTTCTTCGAGCTATGTGCCCTGCCCATTGCCACTTCAGTTTGCTAACCCTGTTTGCTATGTCGGTGACGTTAGTTCGTCTACGAATCTCATCATTCCTGATTCGATCATGTAGAGAGATCCCGAGCATAGCCCTTTCCATAGCTCGCTGAGTGACTCTGAACTTCCTTAAGAGGCCCATAGTTAGAGACCACGTCTCGGCTCCGTAGGTCATCACCGGTAATACGCACTGGTTAAAGACTTTTGTCTTCAAGCACTGAGGTATCTTGGACGAGAAGACACTTCGCAGTTTCCCGAACGCTGCCCATCCGAGTTGAATCCGTCGATTGATCTCTTTCTCGAAGTTGGACCTGCCTAATTGGATCGTCTGACCCAGATAGACGTATTCGTCGACAACTTCGAGGACCGAGTTCCCAACCAATACTGGGGTGGGTGCTACATGGACATTCGACATGATCTTCGTCTTGTCCATGTTCATCTTAAGGCCTACCTGTTGGGATACTCGGTTGAGATCATCCAGCATTATACCGAGATCCTCCAGCGTCTCCGCCATGACCACGTTATCGTCAGCAAACCGAAGGTGCGTGATGTACTCGCCATTTATATTGATGCCAAGTCCTTGCCATTCCAAGAGCTTGAAGGCGTCTTCCATTGTGTTGGTGAAGAGCTTCGGAGATATTACATCTCCTTGTCTCACACCTCTCTGCAATGGAATCGCCTCCGTACACTGGTCTTGTACTCGGACTGACATAGTGGCGTTGTTGTACACACTCCTGAGCACGTCGACATACCGATGGTCAATTCGACATCGCTGGAGGGACTGTAGTACTGCCCATGTCTCGACGGAATCAAAGGCCTTCTCTCTCTCTCGGGTCTTTGGCCAAGTTATCAATAGGTTTGGCAACTGAGGTATATAACTGCCCATAGAACCTTTCGATCTCCCTCAACACCTCTGGCTTCGTCGACGCTACACTGCCGCCTTCTGTCTTCAGCTTCGTTAACTGGCTTTGGCCCATAGACAGGTCCCTGGCAAACACTTTGGAGCCCGAGTTCCGAGTAAATTAAACATAATTAATTATTAATTAAATAGGGTATAAGGGGGTCCAATCGTCATCTTTCGGACCCCAAGCCAACCTCTCCTGCACGTGGTATACCCTGCTGATCACCAAACGAGGCAATGGCCACCCACCAACCCGCATTGGACCAGCGTGGTGGGCTTCTTATCGTCTAACCCCCTCTTTTTATGAATGTACAACTCCCCGTCTCGGTCGTGCCCGGTCGCTCCAGTGGCCCCGGCCCTGACGACAGCCGGACCAGCCCTGGAGAAGGAGGTGCTAAGAATCCCCGGGCGTATACGATTCCCCGTCAAACGACTCACGCTAGGAAACAGGATACCGAATTGCTTCATGTTCTTACATACGAGTACAACGTTCGAACACTCATGAAAGAAGAGCGTCTCGTTGAGCTAGAGCATGCTTTGAAAGAGATAAAATGGGACGTTTTAGGTCTATCAGAAGTTCGCAGAGAAGGAGAACAGACCGTAGAGAGAGATGATAGTGTGTTCTACCATTTTGGCACAACAGGCGGGCTGTATGGAGTGGGCTTCCTAGTAAGCAAAAAATGGAAAGACAACATTATCGAATTTAAACGCTACTCTGAGAGAATCACAAAACACCATAGCATCACCTTTGTCCAAGCCTACGCTCCAACATCTACACATTGTGACGAGGGGATTGAAGAGTTTTACGACCTTCTTAACACAGCTTGCGATGAAAACCGTGGCACATGGAACATGGTCCTCGGCGACTTCAATGCTAAGATCGGTATAAGAAGAGAACTGGATAATAACAATGTACTCGGGCCTCATGGATCCGGCAGACGCAATGAACGTGGGACTCGTCTTATCTAGTTCGATTTTGGACAAAGCTTGAGGATCTGTATTACCTACATTATTTCTCAAAAAGCCGTATCGTCGCTGGACATGGGTTTCACCTGACGGAAACACAAAAAATTAAATAGATTTTATTTTATCATATAACTCACACATAGTAAAGGATGTCTCCGTACTCAATAAAATAAAATTTTCTTCCGACCACAGACCAATGAGAGCGAAACTTAGACTCGATTTAAAAATTCATAGACAACAGCTATTTTTGAAACAAATTAAACCCGTCAGTAAAGATACTCTATTATCACAAACCAGGATCAATTTTGTTTAGAATTGAGCAACCAATTTAGTGCTCTTGATACGGACACCGATGTACAGACACAATACAATAATATCACAAACAGCATCAAAGTAGCAAGTACCAAAATCAAAAAACCAAAAAATAACAGCAATAAACTAACACAAGTCACAATTAATTTAATAGAATGCAGAGAGCAAAACAGATCTAACAAAGAACAATACGCAATTCTAGATAAACAGGTGAAGCGCAGTATAAGACGAGACATTAGGAATTTTAATACAAAGTTAGTAGAAATAGCCATAAAAACAAACACTTCTCTCAGAGCAGCCAAAAATGGAGCGAAAAAAGACAGGGCGTGGATCACGAACTTACGGGACGAGAATGGGATTAAATATAGCAGTAGAGACAAAGTCACTGACATTTGTACAAAATTTTACTCTGCGCTGTATTCGGACCTTTCTATTTCTGTATCATCAAATGAACCTTACTCCTGTCCCGACACCATCCCTCCCATAACAGGTTACGAAGTCAATGCCGCTCTCAAGAGTTTAAAATATCAGAAAAGCCCTGGAGATGATGGTGTCTCAACGGAAGCACTTAAAACTGGAAAAACCATCTTACTGCCCTATTTAACAAACCTTTATAACTCTATTTTGTACAGTGGTAAATTTCCTCAAGACTTTTGTCACTCAAATATAATCCTCCTCCATAAAAAAGGCGACAAATCAGATATTGGAAATTACAGACCAATCAGCTTAATTTCACACATTTATAAGTTATTTATAAAAGTAATAGAAAACCGAATTGCCTCACTCCTGGACAAACATCAACCTCCGGAACAAGCCGGTTTCCGACCCAACTTTTCCACTACCGACCACCTCCACACGCTAAACCAAATAATAGAGAAGTCTAATGAGCTCCAAAGAGTATGTAATCACTACGTTTTAAGAGACGGGAGTGCCATACAAAAAGCGTGAACTCGCATTAGTATGAAACGGGGGCGAAACATACTGCCAATATGAAGCCGCAAACAATATCAGTGTCAGTGTCAACTCATGACATAATGCCAACATCAAGAACAAAATAGGGATGTCACATGTTACACAAATTATCGAATTATCGATATCGGTATTTAAAAAAAATGGTTCAGGCGGGGTTCGCATTCGCACCCGCGTCTCCAACGGCTTTCCGGTAATTTAAATCATTAAATATTTCGCTTCAATGTAAACATTTGGTTTACTTTAGGTTACTGACTTCATAAAAAAAAAAACAAAAGTGTGCAAATAATTTTATTTCGTTCAAACTTTGCTTGGCTTGCTGATAAACATAGACGAAAAAAGCCGTTTCATCACTCCAGTCTGTGCTCCAGGTTGGAAGTTCTGCAACACAAATAATACAGGGTAAACAGAAAATTACAGAGTAAAAATGTATCTGTTTGTCCAGATGAAACCGTACCATTCATAGTCCATTGAAGATTT
The DNA here is from genome assembly GCA_905147355.2 of Apotomis turbidana. Lineage (NCBI taxonomy): Eukaryota > Metazoa > Arthropoda > Insecta > Lepidoptera > Tortricidae > Apotomis > Apotomis turbidana. Next base: position 15,253,903 of record LR990304.1, on the reverse strand, counting down.
TTCGTAAAATATTTCTGTGACCATAATCTAACTCAAACTGGCATAAAAAGTAGTGATAATAATGTCTTATCCTCTCATCTAAGACGGCTTTAACAGCTGTATTCAAGTGCACACTTTTGTATAAGTACACATACCAATAGGCTTTTGCTTGAAGAAAGATATTCCGTGTTTACCCGGTATTTTTCACTTCAAATGAAAATTATCGATAAAACTTACATACAGCACTATTGTTTACATACGTATAAGGGTATGTATTATTTTACCCGAAATACCAAGTTTTCAATGAAACGTACGATTAACATGGTTATAACACGCAGTAATTAATTATATTTTTTACTTACCGATCTTCGAACGGTGGAAATCAGGCCATGAATAGTCTTTTTTGACCGTCCATTCGACACGTTTTCATTCTGCATATTTCGCACTTTTTCCTTTTCATTCCACTCATTTTTGCAATTGTGATTGTCTTGTGTACCTTCTAGACGACCACTACACCCAAAGAATGCAAATTATTAGATTATTTGTGAAATTTGAATTATTTGAAAAGATCGCAGAACCTTGACAGAAGCAGACTACACAACAAAATAGAAACGTCATCTAACATGGCATGGCGGACAAAAATGGCGGCTGAAGTACAACCCGCCTAAATTCGATTGTCGCCAATTATCTAATGCTTTGTAGGTTTCAACGTTCTTTCAAACTTAGATTGGTAAAAAATTCACCGTTTCATACAGCCGTTGTCGATCGTTTTTTACCTTGAGAGTTGCGCGAGGCTGATGAGCTCAACAAACCACTTTACCTCGCATTTGTGGATTACAGCAAGGCGTTTGACAGTGTCAAGCACTCCGCTGTATTTTCCGCCATGCGTCAACAAGTTTTATTTATTATTTATTTATTTATTTATTTAGAACCATTAAATGAGAAACATTACAGATTTCTCCATTGCGTTACATCGATTCTTAATCTAGGCTAACACTAATATTTAAAACTAACACAAACACAAATCCATGCTAACGTCCTTCTATCACTCTCTTCCATTCAATCATCAGTCGCGCTATCGCTGTCACACACAAACACATCGCACTGCGGTGACGCTGCGAGCACCGAGTTGAGCAGAGCGGTCGCGCGGGGGATGGGCGAGTGGTGGTACAGGTTTGTACGTGAGGGAGCTACTGCTAGAAGTGGCACTTCCCGCCGCCTGTTGCGGTAGTCGTCGGGGGTCGTTCTCAAAAAATTTGCACCGCCACCTGTCAACAGGTTTGTCTTAGAAGAAGTTTTTTACACCGCATTATTTTAAATATTCAATTATCAACACATATCTATAGACACTTTTTACATAGAGGCCAAATGCTTTTAATTAAAACTAAAGTATATTAAAAGACAAAAAAACTATTTAAAACTAGGTTTTGTCGGTCACTTGCCGTGTCCCAACGCGAGGCACTCATGTTTCGTTGTAATAAAAACATATACTTTACCGACTTAGCTTAAGTTCAGTACTCCATTTTATTTTCATATATGATGAAGATTGGATACTACCATATTGAATAATAATACTATGCTTATGTTGCGAATTATTTAGAATTTAAGTTTGTCCACGCCATTTTTTGTCGTTCACTTGTCATCAGACAAACATTACAATTGTGTGACTACGATTTCGTTTCCCCTGCCTCACCCCGCATAAATCGAGACCTCCAGTTGCCACCTAACACTGTCCCAAGTGACACGTCGTCAGTGTGCTGCACTAAAAAAATATGATACATACACTTACGCGAGCGGGAGTTTGTAATGGGTATGTAGTCTATATTCTGCCTTCCATATTTTGGTTGACGTGTGTACTATTGCATTCATTTTAATTTATAACGCGTAAAGTATGGTCTACTTTTATTTGTATAAATATGCAGTTCATCAAAGAAATACTTTATTTGTTTTGATGACATAACTGTCATTTTGTCCATCACCTGTATGTCGTTCACTTGTCTATAAAAAAACAGGTGAACGACACATACGGCAGGCGAACGACAATTATTTAAACACTTATACAAAATTAATTAAAAACCAGGTTTTAACGATCACTCGCCGTGTCTCAACTCATGTTTGTTGTTATAAAAACATTTATATTACCGAAATATCTTAGTTTGAGTAGGTATTCCATCTTACTTTTAAGCTGTCTTAGGAATCCTTAGCAGGCGTCGCCCGCACCAGATTTCGAAAGCATCAATCCTCTGCCTGTCAGCGGATTTGAGCGTCCAGGTCTCTGCCCCATAAAGAAAAATGGAGAAGACAAGTGCACAGACGAGGTGCATGTTAGTCCGGTTAGGGATATTTCTATCTTTCCATATTTTGCCGAGTTGGGTCATCGCTGTTTTAGCCATTCCGATTCGTCTGCGAATCTCTGGTTTGCATGTGCCTCACATTCACATTCTGAGGCTGGTTGTTTTGAGTCATTCCAAAAGTTGGGCCACTTCTGCTTTGGGCGATGCTAAATAGGCGATGTCTACCACGAACCTTCAAGGGCTCCATCCATATCTGTTAAATAGTATTGGGGATATTAATGCATCCCTGTCGTACTCCTTTCCGGAACTTTAATTTCTTGTATGTGACATCTCCTACCGTCACCATTTGTCGCAAACCTGCACCCATTGTCGATAACTTGGTAACAAATGTCGTTTACCTGACATCGATGTCTTTCACCGGTTGACCAAAAATTTCAAACACCTATATCTTCTAAGATATTCAATTTAACTACTTCCCTCGACGTGATATCAATTGTCTGAATATATGTCTAGCGATCCTATGAAAAATAAAAGAAGAAATCGCAACTTTAAAAAAAAATGCAAAATTGACGCAGCGGTGCAAATATTTTGAGAACGACCCTCGGGCACTTTTAGCTTAAGTACCTTCTCCAGAAGACTTACACTGTCGATCTTATTCCTTAAAATGCTTGTGCGGGTATTACTTGATGTGATTTCCAAGGAAACAAGGTGATCTTTAAATTAATTATTTATTAAGAAAGTAACTGTTAGATACAACACGTAAGGAGCGACTGGTTAGTCGCCTCGGTAGGCTTCGCCCGCGCCCCGCGCGGCGTTACAGGAATTTGCCTACCTAGTGGGAATTGCGACGCTACTGTGTTCCCACAGATTCTACAGTGTTCCTATCGATAGAGACGCGAGCTTGCCTACTTGGTAACTGTAGCAAAAATACCTTCGGTCCTCTCTCTATTACTCTGTAGGGTCCATCGTATGGCGGCTTTAAAGGTCTGCGCACTGTATCGTCCCTGACAAAAACGTGACTACAGGTTAACAACTCTTCGTGTACAAAAATTGATCGATTCCTATTATCTCTTCTTGACACGGGTTTAAGCTGAGCGATATTTTCCCTAATCTTTTCTACCAAACTATACGGATCACTGGCATCTTGGACATGCGAACTATCATAAAACGCTCCTGGCAGGCGTAGCGTCTGCCCGAACGTCATTTCCGCTGCGCTTATGCCACTATCGCTTCTACCTGCGGCGCGCAATCCTAGCATTACCGTGGGTAACTCGTCTACCCAGGAGCTGCTTGTACACAGTCTAGCCATAAGTGTGGCCTTGAGCCCACGATGAAAACGTTCTATGATCCCGTTCGATTCTGGATGATATGGGGTTGTTCTAATTTTATTCACCCCCAACAATTTCATCAACTCAGAAAATAACCGACTCTCGAACTGTCTACCTTGATCGCTAGTTAGCCTTACCGGACAACCATAGCGAACTATCCAACCCTCGTAAATAGTCTTAGCTACTATTTCGGCGGTTATTTCCTGAATCGGGAAAGCCTCGGGCCACCTAGTACCTCTATCTATAATCGTTACCAAATACCTAAATCCTTGCTGAGACGTCACTAACGGTCCCACAAGGTCAACGTGAATGTGACTGAACCTATCTGCATCTGGAAAGGTTCCTAATTCAGATACGGTATGACGGTTGATCTTAGCCCTTTGACAATGTATACACGATCGAGCCCAATCGCCTACGTCCTTGTTCATGTTAGGCCAAAAATAACTTTTACTAACTAACTTCCTAGTTACTCGAATACCCGGATGACTTATCGAATGTAGATTTTCGTATACCTTTCGCCGAAATTCGCGTGGTAAATAAGGTCGAACTTGCCTAGTAGACGTTTCGCAGAGTATCGCCTTGTCGCACGAAGGTAATGTTACGAGCTTGAGTTGGACTTTAGTCGACTTATCGTTCTGTTTACTTTGCGACTGTAATACATACTCATCTTTACCTTGTACGTCGGCTAATTCCGCGTAATCTAATAACGTAGGGCAATCAATCGTTTCAACCCGTGAGAGCGTATCCGCGACTATATTATCTTTCCCGCTAATATGTCGAATATCTGTGGTAAACTCACTTATGAACAGTAATTGCCTCGACCTTCTAGGACTCTCTTTGTTGTCATCACCTACCTTATTGAAAATTGTACACAGGCTCTTATGATCGGTATACAAGGTCAACTGACGTCCTTCAAATGATTTTCGAAAATGCCTGATCGCTAAATACAGTGAGAGCAGTTCACGATCGTACGTTGAATACTTTACCTGGGCTGCCGAGAGTTTTTTTGAATAAAAACCTAAGGGTTCCCAAGAGTCATTTACCTTCTGCTGCAGCACAGATCCTACTGCTGTCTCGCTAGCGTCACACATCAAGGCTAGGTGGGCATCTGGCTGCGGATGCGCAAGTGTGGCGGCCTGTTGAAGACCTGCTTTACACTGTGCGAATGCTTCTTCAGCCTTCGTCGTCCATATGACCTTGGATTTATCCTTCTTTTTCGAGTTGACCAAATACTTCTCTAGCTCTGCCTGTCGGCTCGCTGCATCCGGTATGTGCCTCCTATAAAAATTCAGCATTCCCAGGAACCTGCGTAATCCCTCAATTGTCTCCAGTTTTGGATAATTTACTATGGCATTTACCTTGTCCTCGAGCGGCTGTATACCTGCCGTCGACACATGATGCCCTAAAAATTCGATTGAGGTCTGCCCGAAACAACACTTGCTTAGATTAATCGTTATACCGTACTGTGTAAATCTCTGAAATACCTGTACTAAATGTCGTTCATGCTGCTCTAAATTTTCGCTAGCTATGATGACGTCATCTAAATAACTGAACAAGAAATCTAACCCTTGGAGCACTGTGTTGCTCATGAAGCGTTGAAAACTTTGGGCACCGTTTCGAAGACCAAAAATCATCCTGGGGAACTCCCACAAACCGAACGGTGTTATTATCGCGGTTTTCTCTATGTCCGCTGGTGCTACACTAATGCAGTGGTACGCGCGGTTTATATCTAATTTCGTAAAAATCCGTTTCCCTGCCAGTATAAAAGTAAAATCCTGCAACCGTGGAATTGGATACCTATCGGGCTTTGTTATTGCATTGAGCATCCGATAGTCTCCACAAGGTCGTAAGTCCCCATTCTTTTTAGTTACTACATGTAACGGACTAGCCCACGCACTCTTTGAAGGTCGACAAATACCTAACTGTTGCATTAATTCGAACTCCTTTTTAACTTTAAAATACCTATCTGGGGGAAGTGGCCTTGCACGCGCGAATACCGGCGGACCCGTCGTTTCAATATAATGTAACACATTGTGCGGCGGAGTTTCCCTAAACGAAGCTGGTTTAGTAATTTCAGGGAACTTGGACAACAGTTCACGAAATGGATGTGTGTCATTGACAGTGTAAATAGAAGGTTGGTTTATACTCACAATTTCTGCAGCGACCTTGAACTCTGTGGTCTGATCTACCAATTTTCGTGCATTCAGATCCACTAACAGTCTATGTTGGGCCAGGAAATCGGCTCCCAAAATAGGCTGTTTTACATCTGCCACCACAAATTCCCATCTAAACGGCCTACGGAGATTAAAATTTAAAACTAAGGTCTTTGTCCCGTACGTTTTAATTTCACTCCCGTTCGCGGCATAAAGTTTGTATTTCACACACTCGCGAGTATAATGCCTATTTTTCACTGGCACTATACTTATATCCGCACCGGTATCTACGAGAAATTTTAGTCCGCTTTCCTTGTCCGTAACACATAAACGACGGCTAGGCGATGTAGTACAAACCTCCGTCGTAGCTTGTACCATCGCACTTAGTTTTCCGAACCCGATGCTTGCCACGCGCACGGTTGGCTGCATTTATTGGCTTTCGAGCCGTAACGAAAGTGATAATGACAAAGCCAGCCCGGACTATCCTTGGTACGACGCGAACGACCTTGCGATGCGCTCCTGCTTCTCGACGACGACGTGTGGTTGCGGCGACCTTGACGCCCACGACTCCGCGGCCTGGATCGCGACGTTTCCATGGCCGTTATCCTCGCGCCAATTTTGGCGATTTCCACCATTATTTGCGCTACGTCCTTCGAAGTGGCTGGCGTTACTGCGTCGTACGAACGTTGCGAGCACGTCGGATGTGTGACCTCCGAAACGTAACTCTGTCTCGTAGCCTCCGCGACGTTGTCCGCGATTATTGCTAACTTGTCTAGGTCGCTGGTTTCGGTGACGGCCAAGACTCCTCGTACCGTGGTCGGTAGTCTACCTTGCCACAAAATTCGTAGAGTCTCATCGGGGAAATTTTCACGAGCAAGGTCCCTCATTTTCGTCAATAGCTGGCTCGGTTTCATGTCCCCTAATTCCATCTCGCCCATTAGCTTTTCTATCTGTCTGATCCGTGTATCCTCGAACATCGACAGTAGCTTGGCCTTGAGCGCGGCGAACTTGCCTGCCGGCGGCGGCCTTGAAAGAAAATCTGTGAGCTGCATGATGACCTCCTTCGGCAGCTTGGCAACGACGAGATCGAAGCGTGAGTCGTCTCCCAGCTTTTGTTGAGCTAATACGGCCTCAACCCGGATAAACCATACCCGCGGTTGGTCTACCCAAAATTCCGGCAATCTCGCCATCAGAGAAACTCCCATGATACTGGACTCGGCTCCCGCGGCCTGGTTCTGTGGTACCTGTGTCGCTGGTGGCTGCGGGGCAAGAGGCTGATGCTGTCCCATATGTAGCTGTTGTACCGGCGGTTGTCCTTGGCCTTGATTTTGTGCCATTTTTTTATATTTTTAAATTTAATTCACTAATTACTTTAAGATCCTTGAATCACTTGAAAATCACGTCGGGGTCACCAATGTGCGGGTATTACTTGATGTGATTTCCAAGGAAACAAGGTGATCTTTAAATTAATTATTTATTAAGAAAGTAACTGTTAGATACAACACGTAAGGAGCGACTGGTTAGTCGCCTCGGTAGGCTTCGCCCGCGCCCCGCGCGGCGTTACAGGAATTTGCCTACCTAGTGGGAATTGCGACGCTACTGTGTTCCCACATGCTCAATATAAATAAGAGCAGGCTTATAGATCTACGCATCTCTAAGGATTCGAAACCTAAATATCCTAATAGGTACCGCGTCGGATATAGGTAGGGATAGTACTTATACAGTTTTTTGTACAGATCTTTAAGAAATCTTTTTTGGACTTGTTCCAGCATGCATCCAAGATGTCGAAAACACTTACATCGAACTCATTGGATCAATATACCAACAAAGTACAGCAAGTGTCAACCTGCATGCTCCCGGCCCTAAATTTCGCGTTGAAAAAGGAGTTAAACAGGGAGATGCGCTATCTCCAAAGCTGTTCACAAGTTGCCTAAAAGAGATCTTCCAAAAGCTGGCGACCTCTTGGGAAACAATGGGCATCGATATAGGTGGCAAAAAGCTAACCAATTTACGTTTTGCAGATGACATTGTCTTATTCTCCCATACGGCACCCCATCTAGAGCAAATGTTGCAAGAACTGAGCACGGCAAATCTTGAAGTCGTACTCAAAATGAACAGGGCAAAGACACAGTTAATGACCAATAGCGTGAAACGTAGGTTAAAGGTAGATGGGGAAGATATACAATACGTCGACGAGTATATATACTTGGGCCAGATAGCATCCTTCGAAAACAGGCAGTCTAAAGAAATCGATCGACGCATCGAAAATGCCTGGAAGAGCTTCTGGTCCATGAAGCCGCTAATGAAGGGGAACCTTCCATTGATTCTGAAGCGCAAACTCGTCGACATGTGTATCCTTCCTATCCTAACCTACGGTGCCCAAACTTGGTCATTAACGGAAGCTCAGAAGTCCCGACTCAAGGTTTGCCAGCGAGCGATGGAGCGCAGCATACTTGGAGTTCGCAGGACTGATCGTGTCAGAAACACCGAACTGCGGTCCAAAACAGGTATTACAGATGTGGGTGTCAAGGCCGCCAAGCTCAAGTGGGACTGGGCAGGACACGTCTGCCGAATGCATCCGGAACGTTGGGCCAAACTATCCACTGAGTGGATACCGCAGGATGGGTACCGGTGCAGAGGCAGACCGAAAAGGAGATGGCGGGATGACCTGTACGCATTTGAGAACGTTTGGGAGCAACTTGCTCTTCAGCGAGACGACTGGAGAGAAAGAGGGGAGGCCTTTGCCCAGCAGTGGGATACACACAAACAGGCTAGATAAAAAAAAAAAAATTTAAACATGAATCCTACATCGTGAGCGAAATTAAAAATATATCAAGGCTGTCTCAAAGTTTTTGTATTAATACATTCAATACAATTAGAGTAAAGTGATGAAAAAATCAGAACAGCTTTTTACATCGTATCTCAAGTAGAATTCCAAGTAGTTTCACAGAATCTCGTCTCCTGCATAGCCAATACCGGGCAGGTTCCCGAGGTATCTATTAAATTTGCAGTCAGCATTGAAGACTTCACAAGAGACATTTAAATAAAAGCCTGAAGAATGACTGGAAATAAAACTACGCTCTGAATTGTTCTGGTGGCGGCAGCCGTAGAAATGTATTTTTTTTTTTCAAGAATGCGAGTGCGAGGCTGGCTCGCGGAGGGTTCCGTACAAATACTTATCCCATCTTAACTGGCCGGGTTAAGTTAGTTTACACTAGTATGTATTGGCACCGGATACCTATAAATGAGATGCAAAGTGTGTTCATACTAGCAGCCTGTGAATATGTTCGTTCTAACCTATCTGATTACCAAACTTACGGCCAACGTAATCCTAGAACGTCGCGTAGGCCGCACCTCCTAGTGCCGCCGCAACGACGGTTGGAAAAGGCTCGTGCTCAGCTCAGCGTTATCGGACCCAACATACAGGGTGTAACCGACAGCGTACCGAAAACGAAAACCGTAGTTTTAGACCATAATCACGAACTGTAAACGAGCGTTCATTTTCTCGGAAAACTCAAGGATAAGATTTTCCAAAATAAATTACAAAACTCGACGCGCAATGTATTGCGTCCAATTCTCTCGGGTGCAGACGCGCGGGGAGGGGAGCACGCGGCAAGCATCGACCGGTTCCGGCGCTCCCCACTCCACTCACGCGTCAGGGCAAAACATACCGTTACGCCAATGCGCATCGAATGACATGAATGAATGCAACCACAAAAACAACGCAACCACAGATCACAACTAGTGTACTACCTAACACCAATAACAACTGACCGATAAATTAAAACAGTCTAACAAGATTATTTTCATTCAAGCAAGTAAAGCATATAAAATGTGCGGGTAGGTAAACATTAAGCATGCGTCCGACCGCAGCGGCCTGCGCGAGCCCACTGGCCTGGCGGATCAATGACCGGCCAGTACCGTTATCTGTCCCACTCCACGCGCTTTGTGTTGTACCATAAAGCTTACATAATACTGTCTGTGATACACTGTGTTTTGCGGAAAATGCTATTTTCATGCGATTTTTCCTGAAAAATTGTTACCGGTAGAGTTCAATTAACGGAAAAATAAAGAAAAAATGAAAACTCGCGAGGAAAATTTGTGAATTTCCTCAAAGAAATTTGCACGATTTTCTAGCCCAGAATAATTGTCTGAAGCCATGGTTTCAGTTTTCGGTACACCGTCGGTTACACCCTGTATACAACTGTATCCCTACCGACATAAAAGAATGTGAAAATAACACCACATTTTCTAGGAAACTTATTTTTTTTTTTTTTATTTATCATAAAAAAAACTTATGTGGTATGTATAACATTTATATTCCGCCAAACTTAGGACAGTTTGTTGGCGGATAAAGCGCTCACAAACATTTTCGTGTGCTACCACTTATAAATTACTTACTTAAATTATTACTTATAACTGCACAAATTTTACTGCTACCCATCAACAACAACGCCGCGCCCCGCGGCACCACGCTGCGCGAGTCGCACCCTATTAGTAGTTACTAAGGTCCAAAGTCGCACCGCGCAGCATCCCGAGCCGCAGCGCTACCGCAGATGGGCGGCCATATAATACCCTTATCTATCACTAATTACTACACTACAATAGCAATAACAAATGAATACTTTATATTTTTATAGAATCTTTTCTATCGATTCTATTTTTTTTGTTAAAATTTTTTTTTATGTGGAAATACCACATTTTTATTTTTATAAATAATGACAAAGGTAAATTAAGAAAGAAAAATTGAATGCGATCCACTACAATCTAAGTTTTCATCAAACAGATTTAGGAGTTCTGCTTGCGGTTTTTTCTTAAATACTTGTTTACTACTGCACTTTTCTACTGATGTTCTTAATTTGTTATGTATCTTAGGAGTCATATATTTACGCGTTGTTTTTCCGTAGTAGTTGTTGGCCTTGTATTCTACGTATGTTTTTTGTGTGCTTGCTCTGAGGTTACGCAACAGCAGTCTACGCGTTTTGAGTTTACTTAAAACACTACTTAGCAATCTGGCTTGTTACAGTATAAACGAATTTTTGAATGTGGACCGTTGACCTAAAACACTAGTCTGAAACAAACTTAAAAATAATATATCGCTGATATCAAACCTACCTATGTAACTATGTAAAGTTTTAATAGCTGTTATTACTATAGATATGAAAATGACTTGTAATTGATATTGTACATTTACCAATAAAAATCTGAAATCTGAAAGATAACGCAACCGATCACATTTGTTGTATCGGAGCCTCTTACATATTTATTTTATTCTGTTTTTAGTATAGTTGTTATAGCGGCAACAAAAATACATCGTCCGTGACCGTGACTCTTAATCCAATAAGTGCTGTCGTTTGTTTTAGAAAGATAGTGGTTTGTATTTTAATAGGTATGCGGTCGTTTGTGTGGTCGACGGACTTGGGCGCACATCCTTAGCTATTCCAGCGCGGTTCTTTGAGGCGGCGCCAGTTTTATTATGCGCGGATAATTGCGAGCCAGAATCCCGGTTCGTTTTAAACTCACTATTATGTTCTGCTTTTTGAGGTATTTTTTTACCGTATATTTTGTCTCATGTTATCTTAATTATCGTATCTACTTGTATCTTATGCATTTCAATACAAATATGTACAACTTTTTTAAAGAATCAAACTTAACTCAGACAGTGCGCCGCCATGTTTTTGTCCAAGATCTCTCAATTTCAATTTGATGGCTGTTGAACAAAGAACATAAATCCAATGCCACTTGAGAGTTTATTGCTTTTACAACAATAATAAACCTACATTGAACTAGTACTACGTATACTCCTAGAATTAACTTCATCGAATGTTGTAGAAATTATTTATCTTTGCAACTGTAAACTATTTGTGATTGTTATAAGACAAACGAAACCTATCCTTATTCTAGTCAATAGGATGATAACAATCTGCAAGAATTATGAAAAATGCATGTCTACAGAGGAATAAAAAATCTGCGCAATGATGATAAGCCGTACCGACGGCAAAAGACCGGTAGGGCTAACACTGGTCCCATGGGTGAGAGGTCGCAGCCTTATATGGGACGCAACCTGCGTCAGCACCTTTGCTCCCTCTCACCTCGCCGATACGACACGTGCCACCGGTGGGGCTGCCGAAACCGCTGCTAAACTAAAGCACGTGAAGTACAGTAACCTGGAACCAGTGTATGAGTTCGTCCCGGTTGGCGTAGAGACTGGTGGGCCATGGTGCGCTGAGGCTAAGGAGTTTGTTGCGGCTTTAGCGCGAAGGCTGAAAGACCGAGGCGTGGACCCCTGTTCCGGCGAGTATTTGGCTCAAAGGATCTCCCTGGCGATAGTGCGCGGTAACTCAGCTAGTATTCTAGGGACCTATGAGCCGGGCACTTTCCGGAACGGTTCATAGATCCCTTGGCCTTCTAGTTTAATAACTAGTTTTACTTATTAGTCCCAAACTAAGCAAAGCTTGTACTATTTAATTAAACAATAATTGTATGATAATGAATGATTCCGGCGATATGAAACATTCGACAAAATAAGTTTCTAAGACTCAAAGGGCTCCCTTAATAAATATGTTTCCTAATAAAGAAATAAAATAATAAAGTGAGTATGCAACAGCCGCGTCGAAAGACACATGTGTTGTTCTTGACGATTCTATTTTGCTGGTGGCTATTGTAACGTTGCACGTACATGTATTATTATTATTATTATATAACAAGATACTTATTCCCTAAAACCTACATAAATTACATCATTTAAAATAAAAAGTAAACTAAAAACATAAATAAACAAATAACTAAATCTATTAAACACTACCCTAGTAGCATTTCTGGTTGGCATCCATTGGCCAACGGTGGGGAATACGTTGGGATTTTGTCGTTAGATTGCCTTCGTAGAACCAATATTGGCCCAATACAGTAAAACATTATAATTACATCCAACCATTTACCAACGTTGGGCCTATACCACTACTGCCAACCGTTAGGCAATACCTGTTGGCATTTCTGCAGTGTATTTATCGTAGGCCCTATTAGGTATCAACTAACATTGGCCCAATACAGTAAATTATTATCATTATATCCAACCATTTACCAACGTTGGGCCTATACTAGTGTATTTATAGTAGGCCCTATTAGCACCTATTAGGTATCAACTAACATTGGCCCAAGACCGTAAGATATTATCATTTCGCCCAAGCATTTACCAGCGTTGGGCCAATGCAACAGTTTAGACAACGATCATTAGTTATATTTATTAAGAAAATGTTTTTTTTTTAATTAGTCTTATATACCTAATACCAAATTTCTTTAATTATTTAATGCAATAAGTACAGTAGGTAAATGAATGTGTGCGCGCCTTTGAGTATTATACGGCAATCACACTTTCCTAAATAGTCACTGACGAGAGGGATGCAGCAATATGTAAAATAAATAAATAAATATTAAGGGACAATCATACACAAATCGACCTAGTCCCAAACTAAGCAAAGCTTGTACTATGGGTACTAGACGACGATATACATAATATATAAATACATATATAGATAACATCCATGACCCAAGAACAAATATTTTGCACAAATATTTGCCCCGGCCGGGATTCGAACCCGGGACCGCTGACTCAGTAGGCAGGTGTCTACCAACCGAGCCAAACGCGTCGTCAAAATATGTGAGACATGTATGGAGATAACTCTTTAGGAAAGTGTAATAGCAGCATTAAGATGCACGACGCGGTTATGAACGCAGAACAGGAGAAGAGAGAGACGCAGTAGCAAGGGCCGAGAGCGGCGGTAGGGTGGCGGCCATTTTGTGATGGCGTGGCGCTCGCTCGCGCCCGCGCGACTCAGTGTTGCCGTTTAGTTCCGTTTGTTCCGTTTTTCGGAATTTTTGACACCCTCGCGGAACTAGAAAGAAACTGGTTTTAAGACATTTTTTTGTTACTTTTATGGTCCCGGTTTTAAAAATAATATATTATGCGAAAATAAATTTTAAAGGCATTTTAAAAATATATTAAAATAGGAGCTATTTTTCTATTAATGGCTTATTCTCTGTAAGCTCGTATTGGTCCCATACAAATGCTGTCCTGGTATGTTTTTTTACCTATTTCCAAAAATCTGAATTCTATTTAGAAGAAAATTAACTATTATTTTAGTTAAGAAAATTAACTATTATTTTAGTAAGGAGGCCCACTGAAATTATACGTATTTTCAAAGTTATTAACGATTTTCAAAAAAATCGTAAGAGGGGACTGTTTCTGGCGTGAGGGGACTGTTTTAAACGGGACAGGGGGCTGTTTCGTGAGAAAGGGGACTTTTGCACTTAGATAAAAGTAATTTTACGTTAATCAATCATTTATTTTTACTATGGCATATTTGCATATCAATAATCAACAAAAGTTTCTTTAAGAAAATATCAACAGAAAACATAACTTTCTTTAAACATTCATAACAAAAAATTCTTTCCACTTCTTTAAGACAGTTCTATGTTCACGAGGTGTCATATCCTTAACCCTTAACCACCTAGGCAAGGTCCTCAGGACCAGACAAATACAAAATTAGTGAATAACTCATCGTATGTTCATGGCACGGACCTCTATGACCTTGTACCTTTCCTCGCTGCCATCTCAGTACCAGCCATGTGTTCAACGCGTTCTGACGTGTGCTTCTGAGAATTTGGTGAGTATAAAACTGTCGTCAGTGGTCTCAGCGACCTTGCCTAGGTGCTTACGTATTACATCTTACTGGTCTCTGAGGCCTTGCCTAGGTGGTTGCGTTTATTTTTATGACGTTGTTATTTTCAATACTTGGAACGCATTTCATGTTTAGTTTTGTTTAAAAATGCTTCTATGACGCAACGATCGAAAGATGGTTACGAGAAGTGCCCTCCAATGAATATGACTTGCCAGATGATGAAGGTAGCGATTTAGAATCAAACTTAGAACCACCAGGGTTTTAAGATGAGTGTCATTTCGGCTTCGGCTTTAGTCATATTCTGCTTTTGTTATATTCTGATGACGAAGTGCTATTATTACAGCGACGATCGAGACCTAGACCGGTAGTGCAGCAAGATCACGAACATTAATTTTCTTCAGACGACGAAGTGCTATTATTAAAATGGCGATCAAGACCTAAAAAGAAGAACGTTGCGGTGGACATCTGAACCAGCATCACTATGATCAAGGACCTTGCAACATAATGTACCTAGTCAATGAAGCACAGGGTATCAAACCAGCTTACCGCGACGTATTGACCTCTACATCGAGTCCACTGGACAGCTGGCAACAGTTCTTTACGGGACCTATTAATCAATATCAACAATATCCTCAACAAAGATACAGACTTACCAGCACAGATGAGTTCCAGGCAATGTAATTTTGCTCAACTTGTGACCCCAAAAAACAGTGTGAGACGCAGAACATATGAATTGAATGCAAGAAAGCAATCTGCATTCAATGCTCGAAACGTATGAACTGTGTATCAATTGGCTGTCGCGAGATACGGCTATAAAAAATTTCGTTTTACATAAAAATTATAACTGATTAGCTTGACTGATTATTGTACTTTAAGATTTATCAAGAAAAAAATAAATGGTTTGAGAATATTTTGTGATATCGTGTTCCAAAATTTAAATTTTTGTTTGTTAAAACATTTAAGGGAATGCGACTAAGTTAAAGAAATGGCAATTTTAATAGCTTGCAATTTTATAAAAATTACTAGGTTTTGTGTAAAATTTATAGCTTATTTGCTTGACTAATTATTGTACTTTAAGATTTACCAAGAAAATAATATATAGTGTCAGAATATTTTGTGATCTCATGTTCCAAATGTTTTAAAAACAGTTTTTCGTAAAATCGTAAGGGAATGTTATTTTGTTAAGTTTAAAGAACATATTGTTGATTTATGTTGTGTCGATATTTGTTAATAAATACCTAAAACCGTTAAAGCGGTAAATATTATACCAATTTACCTCTAACATAAATACTTAAACATATTTTAGACCCATTTCAAGTAGAGGTCTCCATGACCTCTCGTAGGTGGTTGTGCTATAGAAATCGGACGTAGGTAGTTAAGGGTTAACTAACTTCCGCAAAGCCGTTTATTTCTTCTTTTGGTATTTTAAATTCTCCTTACCTCTCATTTCATCCCTCTTTTGAGGGTATTTTTTTCTTTTTTGGTATCTTAGTCGCTCTGCTTCTCTCTTTTTTCTGTAGCAATTCCTCTCGGAATAACTTTTTCTTTTTAGGAGCCATATCATGTGTGTTTGATCAGCCTGTGCAAAATAATTGAGTTTATAAAAGAAGTAATGCGAAGCAATGACACTTTGATTATTCTAGATTACATTTATATCACAGAATAGCAGATAAATTGACTTAGACAATACATATACATAATAACCAATACGCAAAATCTACAGTCCCGTGCAGTGAAGAACAGTCCCCTGCTTCATTTTCTGGTAGGGGACTGTGTATTTCGGTCAAATTTCACAATATTTGCAAAACTGATGTAAAATAGTTTTTTCAAATCCTACCGATCACTTTAGACATAAATAAAAGACCAATTATTTATTATTAAACATAATTAAATTAATTAACGTAAATGTTATTACTTACCAGAGGACTGTGTGCGGTAGCGGTAAAAACGCGTGTTTACCGCACAAATGACGCTCTGACACTAAACAAAATAGCGTCTCACTGCCGCATTCGGCATGGTTGCCAGCATCGCAGTATAATCGCACTCCGTTTCACTTTAAAAGAATGTTTGTAACCATAATGGTTTTGTTTTATTATTGATTATTTTTTTAGCAGGGGACTGTATACAAATTCTAAGGACAAAATTTACAGGACTACTGAATAAATGCAAACTGTAATCAAAGTTTGTTTTACGGCAATAACATAATGTAATTGTTTTACTGTATGATATTCATTGCCAATTGCATTTAGTTTTAATAACTTTTTTGTAAATTTCCCTTTTAGGTGGGAATACAGTGATGGGGACAGCCAGGGGACTGTTTTTTTAGAGCTTCTATCACGTCTAGAAAAAACGCTGAAAATAGTTATAGTGCTATAAATAATGGACCATAAAGTTTCGGGGTTAAAGTTACATAAGACGTGCTTTTTCTTTAAATAATTATATCACGTTTTGAAATAATCGGTCGGGACAGCCAATTACGACCTTACAGAGAATCGCCCTAATAGTAATGAAAAACATTTTACGATTTCAAAAAGAGGAAGTTTCAAGTTGTATTTTTATTTAAATCTATATTCACCGATTTCTCTGTCAATTGGGATACATCTAAAAACAAAGACACCATTTGTTAAAAAATAATTATTAATTACTTCACAGCTCGTATCGTCACAATCGAATTGTTTATTTAGATTATATGAGCCCAGAAATGGTTGTTGAATGCACATAGAAGGTAAAAAAATGGTAAACATATACCTAGTTGTCGATAACATTTAAAAAATTTCAAAATCATTTTTTTATTATAGGTGTGTCTTTCACAGGTGTCGATAACTTTTCAATTTTTTTTTATCGAAAGTGTCTTTCAGAGTTGTCCTCCTGTTCGCCAAATCAGGATCTGATAATGGAATCCCTGGAAAATCGAGAGCAACCCTTAAATTTGATAAGCACGTATTTTTGTTTTGTCTCGTAAATTTAATAAAGCTATTCATACTATTTGAGTATAACAGTCATCCTACATCTCATGTTGATGACCTGGCGATAGAAATTACTAATCCTGAAACTCGTCCTAACCGTTAACATATGGACTCGATATCAGATTTCAATTTCTTTTGAGGCGATTAGAAAGAAGAAAGAAAGGTTTATTTTGCTGCAATTAGGATTACATACTATAAACATGAAAAAAAAATCATAAGTATTATGCGAAAAAGGCGTCCACTCAGCAAATTGCCAAACCACGGGGTGATTTGACGTCTGGTATTATGTGGATCCACATGTTGAGCGAAACAGGACTGCACGTTATACACTCATATTCCCATTGATCCAAAACTAAGTGAACAAACAGATTATAATACATTTATGTAATTACGATAAGTAGGCAATTAATGTTCATCTCACAAAACCGTGACTAAAACTAACACATTGAAACTTTTCAAAATGGCAATCAAACTGTGACAGAATATAATCCGACCTGGAACACGAAAGGCTTACTGTGCTGGATCAAGCTGCTTTGCTGGTCTAACAAAAATAATTTTAAACGCTTCTTGAAAATAGATATACAAGAAGCATTTTGGACTGGAGGTGGGATATTGTTCCAGCATTTCGTGGCAGAGTAACTAAAACTGCCACGAAAGGAAGCGCTTCCGTGTCGAGGACAGATAAGGCGAAGGGCACGTCTAGGTTTTGGCTTGGTGAAACGAAGGTTTTGAAAAAGGTACGAAGGCTCTTTAAAATTAATAATTCCGAAAAGGAGCGTGGCTAAATGCATAGTACGGCGGGCCTCCATCTTGAGAAGCTTACCTTTGTTATAGAAGGGAGTAACGTGTGCTCGAGTTGAAATGGGATAACAGAATCTTGCGCACGCATTTTGTAAGCGCTGAATCAACTTTTTAGAACGAGAAAGCAAACATGGGCCAAACAGATTGGAAGAGAATTAGAGAGTCGCAAAGTTTTATTCGTATGTCTACAGATATCCATGATAACACCGGGATTTCTAGCTTTAGAGACACATTCTAAAGGTTCATCGTCTATAGAAACCTGGGGGTTAAGGGCCATTACATTAGCGACACTCTGCTTTGTACCCATCACAAGAAACTTCGATTTTAAAGGGTTCAGAACAAGGCCACTTTGTTCTGACCAACGCGCCACTCGGCTCAGATCTTAATTTAGTTTGGAGACATCTCCTTCCGTGTCATCTGGCTTGAGATATTTGTAGGTCATCAGCGTACAAATGACATTTACAGTTTCTGACACTGTCAATGATATCAGCACTGTATAAAATAAAAATTATAGGACCAAGAATAGATCCTTGAGTTGCTCCTCTAGTGACAGGTTGAGTGACAGAAACTGTAAAAGTACTGTCAGAATTGCTCAGTTCAACACGTTGAGTGCGTCCGCTTAAAAAATAGCTAGCAAACCATTTTACACTACTAGTCTCAAAACCGTAATAGGACAGCTTGGAAAGTAACAAAGTATGATCTATAGTATCAAAAGCGCGTGAGAAATCGAGTAACGCTATAATAGTTAGCGGTTAGTAGTATGGTTCAATACCAGGCAGCTGCAATGGCGAGATTCATAGAACATCTGCAAAATTTGTCGGTGCATATACCTATCATTGGTTTTCAATGCCACGTGTAACATACACTTTGGAGGTTATCCTCAACATCAGTTTCGACGACTCTCAGTGGTGTCAAGCGTGTGCGTGTGGATTGAGTGAGCACCTTTCAAAAATGAAAAAAAAAATGTGCTGATCATTTAGTAAAAGTTCTAAAACAATTGTAAAACTAATTGATGAATTTGTAAAACGATAAATAAAAAAATTACATTAATTAACGTGTGCTCACTCAGTTCTCACAAACAACCAACGAAATCTGTGAATGTATTTATTTAACATATAATATTTATATCCTAATTTTTAGTAAAAACTATGCTTAAGGTAGGTATAATAATTTGTAGATCCACTGGTTACGTATTTAAAGTTTTACAAATAATTTCTTATGCTCACTCAATCCGCACACTTTCGTAAACCCAATTTCTGATAGAAAAACTGCAGATTGAAACTTCTATATATGTGTATAGTTTAGTAAAACTCATAAGGGAATTTGTAAAATACAAAAAAAAACCGCTAACGTGGCAGATTTTTGGATAATAAATGTTTGTAAGTGCTCACTCAGTCCACACATTATTCGTAAGTTAAAAATGTAAATATCTTAATATTCGTAGTATCTAGGAAACTATAAAGTAGTTCAACTTTTAGTATTTTTTTTTTACTAATTATCCACCATCTAAAATTTCATATTCGTTGTCTGCTTTTAAAGATATTCAAATTTAATTTTAAAATACAATCTAAGATACAGCCCACATTTTAGATCACACAGTCCACACTCAACTTCTTAAAATACAATCTAAAATGTGGACTGTATCTCAGATTGTATTTTAAAATTAAATTTGAATATCTTAAAAGCCAAGGGTCTGACACGCTTTGATAGATAAAGATAGCCTTATTGCGATTCCTAAAAGAAGAAATAGAAAAGAGTGCCATGTTTTGTCTTTATCAGCGACCGAGCATTTTTTCATGGTCGGGTTATTGGCACACTTCAAATTCGAAGCAAAACAATCAGGTAGTATCAAAAGCGGTATAAAAATAGAAGATTTGTGTATGAAATAATTATTATTACCAGATAATTGACATATTAACGGATGTGGAGTGTTTGTGTGTAGCCTCAAAAATGGTGGGGTGTTCAGTGTTTGGTTAGAAAAGCAACAGTTAACGAAAATAAGCTGATTTTACATTTCATGCGTAAGTACAAGTTTCTTTGTGTTTTGATCACCTATTTCTTTCTCAAATCTCACAAGAATCAAGTTACAAAGTTTTAAATCATTAGTTATATCGTGAAAAAACTTGATAAAATAGGAAAAATCTATAAATTATTAACTCTGAGCATTTTGACCTGTAAATATTGCAAGTCGGTCAAATTGCGTAGCATAAATCTACGATAGAAGCCAGCTAACATAGACGTCTAAATAAATCAGTCGGTTTATAATCCAATTTGGGGATGCCTAGATATAAAATAAAAATTACCCCCATATTTGGGGAATCTATAGCAAATTGATATTTTCTGTCATGAGAGACTGGCAATCGACAATTTAAGGTTCTAGATTTGATTCTATTCAAATCTAGTGACAGATATCAGATTGAATGTTGATTTTGATTTACTCCGTTGACAGCTGCTGAAACGTAAACATCGTATTGTAGTTGACATGTCTATTGTATTTTAGAATATTATTATATTAATGTGTTGTGCGTGAGATTAAACAGTTAAAATTGCCAAGGCCCTTTGATTCAACCTTTAAAATTTTCAGTTCTCCGATTCCGACAGAGAAAGAACCGTGTAAAAAATGAATAGCAAGGCCTGAGAAAAATTTAATTGTCGCAACTAGTATTGGTGATATCCTATCTACTTATGTCGTTTACAATTTTACTATTTAATTTTGCTTTGTTACAGAATGTCCCAATAAGGCGGTGCGTCCATGAACGTGGACTGTCACGATGGATTAAAAGTATCCTGAGTAGAATAGAAGAAAAAGAAGAAGTTTCACCATATTTTTTTAGTACTGGCTAGAAAAATTCTACAGTACTCAAGAGCAAATCAAAAATTTTGTTTAGAAACAATTGTTGTAAATACATATTATTTAAAGTTTAAACTAATTTCATTATTTTTATTATCAGAGAACCCAAGTATATTATTTTTATTTGATTATACGGACTAGTTTTGAAAATACTAAATATAAAGGTGAAAGCAGCGTCATCTAAGACTCAAATCAATCAGCACTCAAATGACACCTTGTGGAAAATTGACAGTCGTAGCCACAGATATGTGGTCGTAGCCTATAAAAGAACAGCGCTACAATTTTTATACTAAATCCGCCTTAGTAATAGTCCGACTTATGATTTACTGCGCTGTGACCAATTAATTACCTTTCGCCTATGGTCTTTTAAAATGAGGAACAAACAGATTTTTAATCGTTAATTGGAATATTTTCAAAAATATACAAAATGGAATACATAATTTTTTATCCTTTATTTGATGTTATTAGAAAATGAGTAAAAAAAAAATGTGAATTTGCGTACTTGGAACGTTTCTCTCTAACCACTTTTTATGGGGCTTTTTTTTGCGACCATGGCAACCCCACATTTTGACGTCATTATATGTCTTTCTCTTACGCCTGGTCTCTCTGTGGCAAATCTATAACTACTATACTATATCTATGTTAAAAGCAGACAACGAATCTGACATTTTAGATGGTGATGAAATTGTTTGCAGGATGCTTAATATTTATTCCGTCAGTTAGCTGATGCTTTTAATGTTTGGTAAAAATGACTTTGCAAGATAAAGAGCGACGCATGGATTTGGAGTTAGAAACTGGGGATCTTAGTTATTATGAGTGAGATTAAAAAAGAAGTTAAATATCGTAAGGCTGTTAAAATAATCTTAAACTCAGCACTGGAAATCGAGAGTTCGAGGCAGTTTAATGAAGAGTATCTCTTTTAATAATAATAAATAATGACCTTTTTTCATAAATAATGACTTGAAAAAACCATTCAATCCGTACACTAACGCCACCTGTTGACATACAAAATTACTACCCTACTACTAAATCCTTCAACCTTTTTTACCCCCGTAGGGATAGAATTTTCTTAAACGCTGAAATTACTTTTTGTATTTTAATAAGTTATTCTTTCTTCGCACAGTAGGTAGTAGTAATACCACTCTACCACTCTACGCTCCCAGACCCAAATTGTTGACGTAGCTCGGAAAGCGGCCAAGTGGGAATGGGCTGGTCACGTTTGCCGTATGCCGGATGAGTTGTGGGCCAAGACCACTACAGAGTGGAAGCCTAAAAACTCAAAACGGAAACGTGGCAGACCTCGCCGGCGGTGGCGGGACGACTTGGATTTCTTCTTGAAGGATTGGTCAGAAATTGCCTTAAGCCGAGATCACTGGCAGAAAAGGGGGGAGGCCTTTGCCCAGCTGTGGGATATGACAGGCTCAATATAATAATATAATATAATAATTCTTTCTACAAATTTTCAAGTCTCTAGCTAAAAAAAAATGAAATTTTCCCAATACGAAATTTGCACCCCTTTTTAACCCCCTTAGAGGTGAAATTTTCCAAAACACTGAAAGTACTTTGTATTTTAATAAGTAATCTTTTTACAAAGATTTAGGTCTCTAGCTCAAAAAAAAGTTCCCCCATACAAACTTTGCACCCCTATTTCACCCTCCGAATAAATTCCGCCTGCAAGGGCGGAATTTTTTAAAACACTAAATTTACTTTTTTTGGTATTTGATTAAGTAAGCTTTCTACAAAGTTTAAAGTCTCTAGTTCAAAAAATAAAGTTTCTCCTATATAAATATTGCACCCCTATTTAACCCCCTTAGGGGTAGAATTTTCTAAAACGCTGAAAGCACTTTCTGTGTTTTTTAATAAGTAGTCTCTAGCTAAAAAAAAACAGTTTCCCCCATACACACTTTTGCTCCCCTATTTAACCCTCTTAGGGGAGGTATTTTCAAAAATCCCTTCTTACCCCTAGCCCACGTTATAAAAGTAACCTACTGTGCAAAAATCAACTCTAACATTAGTAGTTTCGGCTGTGCGTTGATGAGTCAGTCAGGACTTCTTCTTTTATATGTATATAGATAACTGTGTTGCCCGGGACTTCGTCCGCGTGGTATCTTATCTTGAACATTTTACATCTTTATTATATTATTTTCAGATCGAAGCAATGTTGAAATTACTTTCCTTTTTTTGCCAGTTTTATGAGATTTAAGTCAAGTTGATTTTGATGTTGGTTACTGTAATAGGCTAGTTGACTCATGTCAAATTGTAATAAACTAATGTTTATTCCGTATAGTATTTAGCAAAGGAAACCTACATATATATTTTTCAATTCATAAAAGTGAAAGATGGCTGAAAAATTTGAATTTGAAAATATGGTTTTTAATCTGTATTTTGAAATGCTTAAAACGCTGTCCGCCATTTTCGCTTATGATAGTGACGTCATCGGTCATGTAAACAAAACTGAAAGTCTACTGTGACGACTTCGAATAGTGCCGTCCCTCTCGATCTCCTCTCAAAGTATATTGGAGTGAGCGGAATTGCACTATACGACGGTCGAATTTCAAATATTTACAGGTAATTGTACGTCACGCCACAGATTAGCAAAAGGCAAAAATGGCGGACGGCGTTTTTGACTGATCATGAAATTTCTAATTTTCAATTGATAAAATTTAGCTTTCTAGCTTTCACAAAAAATACAACACATTTTTTTTAGAGCTAGTAAGATAATTATTAACCATTTGAAATATATTTCAAAACTGGGTCTACTAGCCTATTCAACAAATAATAAATAATAATAAATATTGAAGTGCTGCTTCCATACAACAAACGTGTTTTTTTTTTGCCATTTTATACGTATGGTACCGAACTTCGTACGCTAGTTCGACTCGCTCTTGGCCTCTTTTTAGTTTTTATTTTCGGCTAAATTGTTCTAATTACGCGGAATCATTAGAGATGGGTAAATACCCAAGGTGTTTATCGGGTATTTACCCGGTATTTACTCAATCTACCGGGTATTTACCCGTTTCTACCCGATTTGGTAGGTATAAACTATTTGTACTATATTTATTAAAAATATTAATTAGGGGTGTGTAGAAATGTTACAAAATAGCTATTATCACCACTAACGTCATCTTTGTATGAGGTATTAGGCTGTATGCTTGTCTGTATGCCTATTGTCAAATCTTGTTAGTTCAATTTCACTCTTCCCGGTACTTGATTGAGAAATCGATTGAGAAAGAAATAAAAATCTCAATTATTTAACAGAATCCCATCGTGTTCGGGTTTTCGGAATGTCTTGACAAGTACCTCTGTTCTAGGATAGTCTCCAGGGTCTAGGAATGTGCGGTAGGGAAATACCTTACATAGGTACCTAGTTACGGTATTTACTCAATTTACCAGGTACTTACCTGTTTATATCTGTGGATATAATTTAATAGGAAAACGGGAATACGGTAGCTATAATTAATAAAAAAAATATGTAAGAATATGACCGAGTTATCATCAGCCGTTCGATAGTACGTGTCATCACACACTTTCCATTCTGGAGTGTGGGGGTGCTTTTTCTGTGTGTTACACAATGAAACTACATCTATCGCAGCCCGTAATGATTTAAAATATATCTCAATCCTATTATTAAAAAGAAATGAAATTCTTAAAATATCGACACCCCTAATGGTATTTTTAACGACCATGTCTAGAATTTTTGGAATATTTCAGATATTTTTTTTGTATCGGCAACCTAAGTAGCACTGCTAGCCACCACAGCCCTTAAAAATATCAGAATACATGTAGTTTTAACACAAAAAATAATCAAATTTATTTTTACCCCAAAAATTTTGAATGAATTTTTCTTTTAGTCCACTTTGACTCATCATGGTACATAAAAAAAGTATTGACACTACTATGGCAAGTGTTTTAAAAAGTTGACGCAACTAACCAAGATTCCAAAATGGTAGGATACTCTAGGAAAACTAGCGCCGAGAAAAAAACAGCTATTTTTAAACAAGAACCGACATTTCTTAATGTTGATAGTAATCACTTTTACGTGCTACCACTAACCCGTCCCGAACTCAGACTTGAACTCTGCTGCTGCAGAGACACGCTGAGGCACCCTTTGGGTGGAAAGGCTAGCCTCCAAATGCCGTTCACCGGCCCTCTGCCTATCCGCATCCCATCATCGGCCACAAAAGTGGACTAAAACAAAGACTAGCAAAGCAGGCTAACCTATGCCCACCCAAAGTGCTGTGGCAGCGGGCGCCTTGGCGGGCACCACGCCCTGGGAGCTGGATGTCCAGGGGCTCGCGGAGGCGCACAGGGAGCGGGTGAGAGCAGAGCCCTTAATGAGTTCCCCGCTTCCGAAGAGCTGCGTGAGGAGCGCCGACAGGTGCAGCGCTGGGTGAGGGACCGGTGGAGAAACGACCTGGAGGACTCCCACTATGAAGCCCACACCATAGGGGCACTCCTCCCATCGTTACGCCCCCACTTTAGGTGTTAGAGAGGTACCCGAAAGAAGATAAAATTTTTGAATTTTTATTTTACCGTTCTGTCGGCGTTATACATACACATACTTATACCAAATTTCAGCTTTCTAATACTAATAATCACGGAGCTAAGCCGCGGACGCGAGATGCCGCACATAAAGCCTTTAATGATTACCGTTTGGTATATTTATATATTATACTTTACGTGAGGTTTGGCACCGATTTCAAAAAGTGATTCAATTTAAATCTGTATATGAACAGGATTATTTTCAGTTTTTTTTTGAAGTCGGTTCTTGTTTTTGTTAACTATCAAACACAAATTAAAAAGTTGTTCAAGATAAGTTATGCAAAATGAACACCTTTATAAGGTGTTCATGAACAACTTTATAATCGCGGACAACCACATATGCTGGTTCAACTGTGAGAACCTCTTTTTTGAAGTTGGTTAAAATAATAAAACAAAAAAAAACAAACGCGAGATAATCGCGGACAAACATACATTATTATTATTATTATTTATTTCTTTATTAATTTTACAACAAAGATTACATATAATCTAAAGCCCTGCGAAACTGTTATGACAGTTTGTCTACAGGAATACATACATACATACATACTTACAGGTCAAACTAAGAACCTCCTTTTTGAACTCGATAAAAAAAACTAGCGAGGTAATTTTTAAGTGAAGTTACCTGGCAACACTTCCCAAGCCTTGCCAAGCATTCCGCTTCGCGGTCCGCCATTTTGTTTACTTACAAACGTTTCGCGACTTCGAGTGATCGTGCGTGTTACTGTTAAATACAAGTATTTAAGTATTTGATATTTTCAAGTAAGTACCTAAGCAATGTATAAAGTAATCGAGTTCGAGGACAATGCTTTAGGCATAATAAGAAACACTTGGTTTACGCCACGAAAGAAAGAGTGTTTGTGTCCGCCGCATAAAGTAGGCTATAAATTTAATAAATGCTTGTTATTACAAGACCTACCTGAAGAAAATTGGCCGCTGTATACCATTAAGCGTGTTATGTATGAAACAGGTAAGTAGTTATCCTTGATTATTTAGTTAGGCGGGGTCCTAGGCTTGTATAAAGACAGGCCACGCCAGGCGTCAGGCCCGTCAATGTCATAAGTGTGCAATAAAGAGGATTTGTATGGTAGTTGTATTAACATAAAAGCGGACTTTATGGTAGGTAGAAATTTCTCAGCTTTTGTGCGAATCACGAAAAATTTTGGTGGTTAGTGGTTATATGTATTTAGTTAGATGAGTACCACTAAGTTGGTTGGGCTACGGTATTTGTAGTATACCTATGTGGTAGTATCTATACATAAATAGACATACGCTGTTTGGAACTATTTAAATTTATTTTATAAAATATATAAAACATAATAAAACTCAAATCTTCATAATTTTATTTGTTATGTAATTATCTAAATAATAATATTGCCCATTTTACAGATTCTCCGATATCTTCAAATAACCCAACACCAACGAATGAAAAACTAACACCTACAACATTGCGGTCAAAATCAAAACTTACCCAAAAAACTTTCTTGGAAAAAATAAACTCCTCTGTAGGTGAGTATTAGTTTCAAGAATACATTTTCTTTTTACATCTTTACTCTTTAAAAAAATGTTTTAAATGGTACGGTCGAACTTTTAAAATGATGATATGACTATTTTCTTCGGGTGGAATCTTTCAACTTAATTTTCAAGATATCTTCAACCGATTGAGCTGAAATTATGCATGTACGTACTTATCTTTGATGACAATAGAATTATATTTTTATTGTTTAGATTCATCTCAGTGAGCTACTAATCGATGTTCAAAGAGAAGTTCAGTCGCATATAAGCTTAAGCTTGTCCTAAAAATTTAAATTTTGACAGAAACTTATAATTATCATAATACTTCATAATATTGCTCATCTTACAGATTCTCCAGTATCTTCAAATAACCCAACACCAGGGAATGAGAAAACCACACCTACAACATTGCGGTCAAAACTTACCCAAAAAACATTCTTGGAAAAAATAAACTCTTCTTTTGGCAAGTATTAAACAAATACAAATGCTTTATTTTTACATTGAAGTCATAGTTTCTTGTCTCTTAAGATTTTTTTTTAAATGGTTTGATGGAGCTGTGAAGAACTTTTGGAACTGGTTGGATTTTAATATACATATTTAGGGTAATCTAAATAAGATATGCTAGTTTTTTTACAAGCTTTTATTTTACTTGCAATGTAAATATGTTTGTTATTATGTTTGTTCGGGTGGAATCTTGCCTCTAGATTTTGAAGCAGAACTTTCAACTGATTGAGCTGAAGTTTTGCATGCCTACTTAAATTTTATGATAATACAATAATGTGGTAAAGCAATCTTGCCGAATTTTGGGTCTAGAATCATTTTAGTAAGCAATTAATGGTTGTTCAAAGAAAAGAACAGTCGGCTATAAAAGCTTGTCACAAAAATTCAAGTGTTCAGTGTAATTATCATAATAATAATATTGCTTATTTTCAGATTCTCCGTTATCTTCAAATAACCCAACTCCGACTTATGAAGAATCCACACCAACGACATTGCGATCAAAACATGCACAAAAAACAGGAAATCGTGTCATGGATCAATCAATCATCGAAAAAATTAATTCTACTCCAGGTAAAATTTTTAAGAATACATAGTTATTTTTTACAACTTTACAAATCAAGTCATATATTTTCTTGTCCCTTAGGAAACATAGTTTGTAATGGTCTGGTGATACTTAAAACAATGAGATGACTATGGATGGATAATTAACAGGCATCGGATATTCGGATGCTTTTATACCTAAACTTTGGTGTAGGCGCTGAAGTTGCTGGAGTTGTATGGAGATGGACTCAAAAGTAAAATGACTTTTGTCAAACGATAGGACACCAATTAATTGTACTTATAGATTTTATTTATATGGTTTTGGAATCTACTATTGTAATAAGAAAAATTGATTATATTATTATTTTTTAAGATGTCATTGCTGAATGCCTTGGACACATGAAAAGCGAAATTGAGGAAATGAAGCAAACTCAAAATGATATTTTATTGAGAATAGCATCCTCTTCAACTGCAGTAGCCGCTTTACCGATAGAGATAGACATGCCATTGAACTCATTTGACGATCTAATAAATACTCAAAATTGGCTTCAAGAAGAGGACCACAAAGAACAATTGGTAAATATTTATTTTATTAGAGATATACAAGCTTTACAAGCAAGCAAGACTACTGGGCACACTGATGATATATAGTATACTTACTAGTATGTAGTGTTATAATACTACTATGTAAAATTTAATAATATCGCAAACAGTATACATAATTTTAGCTTTTATTAAAAACTAGCTCTGCTGTCCCAAATAAGAAAATATATCCCATTTTGGTGCAGTCGAGTCGTCCGGTAGTTATACGTGTAATTAATTTTTATATTGATACTAGCGACTCGTTCTGGCTTCGCACGAGTGCAATGCTAATAAATTATGCATGTATTATACATATAAACCATCCTCTTGTATCACTCTTTCTATTAAAAAAACTGCATCAAAATCCGTTGCGTAGTTTTAAAGATCTAAGCATACATAGGGACAGACAGACAGGAACCGACTTTGTTTTATACTATGTAGTGATACTTAGATTGTTTATTGACTAGTTATTTACTTTTGTTGCAGATACATAATTTGAGCTATATTGGTGGCAAGGGAACTGGCACAATTACCAGAAGAGCGAACTGCAAGCCAAGCTTCTGGAACGTGTTTTCACCAACTCTTTGGCAATTCAGTGTAACTGGACTGGAAAGAATAATAAGTTCTGTTTGAAAAATTTACATCTGATTAAAGTCATTATAGGTATGTATGAAAATTACACACATCCATACTAATGTTATATTCAGATTAATGTTCTCATAGATATATTTTTATTAAGAATTGAAAAATAAAGTATCTATATATCAAAACCATAAAATACAAGCAAATACAAAGGAAATAATGTTTTTATAATATAAATTTGTATTTTATCGTAAATAAATTATTATATGGTAGAGGTATATATTATAGTAGTTTATGTGACTGTACATAATGAAGGGTGAAACACGAGTGTGTTAAAGCCTAATTATGTACAGTTACATACACTACTTTATATTCTACACACATATCACAAGCCTCCATGATGCATTCAGGAGTCGCACATTATGACCACCATAAAAATACTGTTTTGTTAGAACAAATTTCATATATCATATCAGTATCAGGAGGCGTCGCCGAAATACATTTTGATCGCTCATTTTATGGTTTAAATTCAACAAATCGATGAATTTTATGTAACAAAACAAATTTTAACCTGTAATGGCGGTAATGAAGTTTTCTGGCAGCTGTCAAAAATTATCCAAATCGATGTTATTATTTAACAATAATAACATTTTTAAAGATAAGAAATTTACTATAACAAAACAGTCTATTTTTATGGTGGTCATAATGTACGGTATTTGAACGCATCATGGAGGGTTTATGATATTTGGATAGATAAAAAAAAACGACTATGGTATTCTAAATCAATTTCTAAAGTACAATTATGTTTACAGCTGCAGTGCGCAGAAACAGGGTGGCAGAGACAGCAACGGAATCTGAAATCACAGGTGTCATAACAAGCGGGTTTAGGTTTGCCAGAGACCGAAATGGCGGACGAGAGAACAGACGAACAAGATCAGATTAATAACAGGAGCTCTCCACGACTATATTCTGGACTATCTGCAAGAACAAAGAGGCGTCATCGTCATAACCTAAGACTCTCTATTAAGGTTGATTAGTTGATAACTTATTAGTCTTTATTACAAATCTTTTTTACGTCACCTTAGGCTGTAAGTGGGATTTACTGCTCGCTACGCGAACGCTGGGCGAAAATCTCACTTCCTGGCCAAGGCAAGACGTAAAACTGTTGACAAACTACGGGCGGTTATTCGAATTCACCACCCTAGGTATGTAAAATGTACTATCTGTACATTTAGCGTATTGTTATAGTACCTACATTGTTACATACGTAGGGCGGTGAATTCGTGAATGTCTCAGATAGCAGGTGTTGTGCCCCGAGCCGAAGTTGAGGGCCATAAATATGCAATCCGGGGCTTTACGAATTACCGCCCGTCGCCCGTAGTTTGTCTAAAGTTTTACGTCTTGCTTTGACCAGGAAGTGAGATTTTCTCCCCGCGTACGAGTAGCGAGCAGAAAATCCCACTTACGGCCCAGGGTGACGTAAACTTCTTTCCAAATTTTTGAAACATTTGTGTGTATAATTTTGGTTCAATAAAAGAGTTTTAGTTGTATATATTTTTTATTTTCTAATTATTGTGTCCCACAGCAGGGTTGCTGGAATACTACATTAAACCGTTTGGTTTAGTGTGGTATTCGAGTAACTCTGCCCAACCCCTACCCAACCGTAGGGTAATAGTATATATTGTAACCAATGCCCAACAGTTGGGTAACTGACAATTTAGTATCCGAAGGCCCTACAATGCAAAACAACCAACGCCCAACAGTTGGGTAAATGTCAATTTAGTATCTGAAGGCCCTACAATGCAAAACAACCAATGCCCGACAGTTGGGTAACTGTCAATTTAGTACCTGAAGGCCCTACAATGCAAAACAACCAATGCCCGACAGTTGGGAAACTGTCAATATAGTACACGAAGGCCCTACAACGCAAAACAACTAATGGCCCTTCGGTAGGGAATTTACAATGGCCCATTGTGGTGGGCCCTACCTCGGAATGATGGCCAAATCTAACCGTTGCCCAACCAACGACGAGCCCGTGGCCCACCCAAATGCCAACAATAAATGCTATTAGGGTAACTATTAATTAAACATGATTAAAACAGCTATAAGTAACAAATAATTATAATAACAACTATAAAAAACATCGGACGGAAAACAAGCAGAAATATACTAAACGTTCAACACTTGTGCGCGCGACGATAAACTACTTTGAGTCGAGATAAGAGAATAGCGCACGGATTGGCTGTCGCCTATTTGACGAGTTCTGCATCTGAATGTTAGGGACGCTTTGCTAACGGCCATTGCGAATTATTTCTTTCCGTGGTACACCTGTGCCGGAGCGTTCACTAGTTTTATCTAAGTGTCGTCTTACGAGCCGGTACACATTAAATAGTACCCATTTAATTTCGCCGTCCTTCCTCCAACGTATTTGGACAAAATTTTTAATTATAAATAAATTCAGTGTTTGTGTCCGCACCCCGATAGGGTAAGTTGAACAAGTATTATTTTTAAGTAGTGTTTAGCTTTAAGTTAGTGTTTGTGTCAAAACCTAGTGCTTACTACGTCCTAATCCTTTCCTATGAGATGAATAACCACTTACTACACTTTTTGTAGCATCGCACTGTGCACTTTGCACGAAACGACCTAACCGCCTTACGTTTCATATGAACTTACGACCTTTTGTTTCGGTATGGTGAACTTTCTAAATTACATTTTTATATTTGCAATTATCGCAATAGTATGCTTCATCTAGTCAACATTTTCAGTATTAACGTAACCTTAAAACTCTCTTTGAGACTAAATTTTGACCGTTAAATTATTTATCGGAATACCCTTTTTTAAAAATTGTTAACATGTTAACTTTTCCTTTGTTCTTAATATTTTTTCTGTAACTCCGTTCTGATAGTGAACACTCACACCAACTGCTTTCGGCTTCTATTCCTAGGCAAAGAAAGGTTTTCACTATCAGCGGAGGAAATCGAGCAAATTATAACCGGAACGTTGTAACATTCCAGGGTGCGTAATTACGGCTTAGAGAGTCCGACCTTACGGCCTTAGGGATAAGGTCCAGGGATTCCGGCAGCGCCTTATCGCCGCCTTACCACCTCGCAGCCGCGAAGTACATAACCCCAGCTACCCGGTGCGCCCCGGTCTACCACCAGCTCCGCGACCGCTCAACTCCTCGCAGCCGCCTTCGCCGACTACGTTCGCCTTCCAGGAGAGTACCGAACTACGCGAGTCAAACCAGACGGGCTTCACCCCCACGACCAATATTTTAAATAAATTGTTATTTTGTTGTTGACTTCAGTTGTTTCCTTTAGCACCACATCCTGGGGAACTGAACGTCACACTAGACGACGCTAGTGATGCCCAACGTTCGTAGTGCGGCGCCATAGGTGTAGCCGCCAGCTCTTCCAACTCCCCATTTTTCCGTCGTCTCCTACCTCTTCCTCATTTCTTATTGGTCCCAGAATCGTTCGCCTCTTTTTTTCCTTTGAGCCAGTGGAAGCTTAACACCGATACACGAGGGTTAGTCTAATTAGCGTGTTGCAACTTGGACACTAAAACTCTATGGAGTTCTGCAGCGTACGAATATTTAAGGATTTAATATTCGCTTTTTTTTATGTCACGAGCAAACGTATCGCCTGAAATTGAAAGCGATTATTGTCGCCCATAGACACCTGCAACACCAGAGGAGTCACAGGTGCGTTGCCGGCCATTCAGGTGAGAGTACGCTCTTTTCTTGAGGGTTTGAAGGTCATATCGGTCCGGAAATACCGCAAGCGACAATTCATTCCACAATGCAGTCCCGCGAAGCAGAAAATATTTATAACATTAAATTAAACCTGTTTCATCCCTACCCTGAGCTTAGCACCCGACTTCGTCGGTAACTTATCACCCTTGTAGTACGAGGGCAGTAAGTCGAGTCAGTGTGTCGACGAGTCAGTAAGTCGCTATCGTGTTTCTGTCGCTAATCCCGCGAATGCCGT
The DNA here is from genome assembly GCA_905147355.2 of Apotomis turbidana. Classification (NCBI taxonomy): domain Eukaryota; kingdom Metazoa; phylum Arthropoda; class Insecta; order Lepidoptera; family Tortricidae; genus Apotomis; species Apotomis turbidana. The sequence continues at coordinate 15,220,602 of LR990304.1, read as the reverse complement.
CCGCCCTTTACACCGAATACTACTTTTTCAATTTATTGCTTTGAAAATGAAAGCTTGCATATGGAATGTTAACGTATGGATATACTATAAATACAGTTTTACGGTGCGTTTGGCGCCATAGTAGTGCCGGTCCTGGGTTCGAATCCCAGCAAGGCCCTCGGCAATGTAAATAAGTAAATAACGGACAACTTCACACAAATTGATCTATTCCTACAGTGATTTCTAGTAGGCTTGTTTTATGGGCACTATAAGACGACGAAATACAATACTTATAAAGATTAATACATGTATACTCAAATACTTACAGGACATGACCTAGGAACAAATATTTTACTTCATGACACAAATATTTGCGCTTGCCGGGATTTGAACCCAGGGTAGCCAGCTCAGTAGGCATTACCACTGCGCCAACTACGTTGTCCAGTAGTTTACGACCAGCACTTCTAGCACAACTGTGACACGCGACTCTTTCTCGTGTGAGATATATCAACTGTCTCTATCTTCACAATACTGTGAGAGAATGACGGGCGATCCTATGTCGCGCGACAAGAGACGCGAAGCCAAGTTGAGCTACAAGGGCAGTGAGCAATTTTCTATCGCTATTCGTGTCGCTAATCCCACGATTGCCGTCTGCCCATCACACCGTAGGTATTTCCGTTTTTTTTTACCTTGAGAATATCCATGAAGATTATGGTAATGGAACAGTATTATTTTGCCAAGACTCGGATTAACTTTTGATAGATAAAACATTATTTTGAATATAACTTATGTTAGGTTTTTTTTCGGTATAGTTATTTGATTTTTTTTTTCATGAATTCATTTATTATTATAGAAATCATTGAATACACTCTACACAGCCATTATCATCAAGATCACCGTTTCAATTGACACCAAATTGAGTCTCCATAAAATTTTGGCATAATAACAAAAATAAAATGTGTTTTGCCATTCATTAGATACAAATTATCAGCTTGCAAGATATCGTAAAAATACATTACTTACACTATAAACAGGCACGTAAACTGTAACAAAAAGAAATCTCCACAAAAACCTCCAAGAAATGTCCTGCCAAGTTACTCACGTAAAATCCTCGCAAACTACAAGAAAGCCAAAACAAAACCCCGCCAATAAACCACTGTTTCAATCCCGCTATTAAATTTAATCGCCACAATACAACCGTAAACCGGGTTTCGTAAGGTTGAAACAATTGAGAAAAGGCCCGGATAAACTTGTTATTCGTCACTTACTCGCTGCGACGTCGCGCCGCCGATTCCCGTGGCACGTGAGCTAGGTGCCAATGTGAACCAACACATTGGATATAGGAACAGTAGAATAGATAATAGACAAACAAATGAAAATAAAAACAGTACTAACTGCCTATCATGCGTCAGTTTTACATTGAGATATAGCATCATACTCTGGGGAAATTACACAGATCGAAGTGGCCTTCGAGGGACCGAAAATATCTGCATTAATTATGAGAATTAAAGTAGGTACTATAACGTAGTCATATTAAGTCTTGTACGTTGGTGTTAATTTTAATTGCCACAATAGGCAATGTATATTTGAAACAATTGAAGAAAGATCTGATTTTATAACTTAACTTTTAATCACGTATCAGAAAAATTATTAGATAACTTTAGCACTTTTCCAGGTTAAAGTTGTCCTGCTGCCCCCTACTCCTGTTTCCAAGGTTATATAAAAAGAAACGTGCCGAGGGTCGCGAGAGTGCACTCCCTGTATTGAAGAGGGTTCCGTCGGTTTTGCGACAATCGGAATAATATTGAGCAAATGACAGCTTCATTTGTTGTCAATATTGTAAACAAGTCTTGATGTGTGCGTCTTCACAAGTTTGGCTTGCGTTTCTAAAATGGATACTTAGAACAAAAATTCTTTGAATCACAATATCTATTCAAAATCTCACTGCTATACTTATATTTTGGTGATAGCTGATAATTCGACTGTTGTTATCGTAATATTGTTAAACTGAAGATATTGGTTTTGAATTAGCGCCCAATAAATTATTTACGAAGTGATATCATCACCTTCTTTTACTATTACGTTTATTGTCCTGTAGAGAAAAGTATAACTAAAAAGTTATTTACTATTTATCACATTCTGTAAATTAGTCCCCTAATAAAAAACTTCAAAAACTAAGCCGCAGAACTCTGGTTTTAACGATGTAACTTTTTTTTTCTTTAAAGTGGACTGAGGCGGTCTTGACTCGGGCCTCATTACGAGACGGAATTTGTATTTTAAATGTCACAATGAACCATTGCATCATAGATCCAAAAACACTAAATAACTAAGCGCAGTATAAACCGCAAACACACTTCTCACTTTTTGATATTTATTAACTTTAATTCTAAAGTTTCTCTTCATTGCTTTAGCAACCTTAAGGTCGTATCCTTCTTAAATAATTTGATGACTTTTGTCAATAGTCTCTATCCTGTCCTGTCCTCTGCTTTATGTATAACTATCGTAATGGAGAAAACCGTGAACACGGTAACACACTACTCCGAAGTTAGTCAATTAAAGTTCGTACCTTTCTGTCCTTCTCAATCTTGTATCTAATAATATTTGAATGAGTGGGACGGTGTAGGTACAATCCGAAGTTCAAATTGTGATCATTAGAGTAACAAAAATAACTATCTGGTTGCAAGTGATACATCATTTTCGGATACCAAGTTGTTCAAGAATAGAAATGGATAGGTATTTATTTGCCTTAATCCATATGTATTCTAATATAGCAGACGAACCGTGAGCCATTTCCAAGAATTTTCGTAGTTAATTAAAGTTGTTTAAGAACTAAGTAGACTGGAATAACAACTTGGTTACCAGCAGCAAAGTTTTACACACAACATTATTTGTATGATCTTAGACGTTCAAAACTCAAATTTTGTTTCAGTTTCATTTATCATTACTCAAACATTTTGTTCCTTTAACATTCTTTTAGAGTCACACGTGTACGTATATATCAAACAATTTAGGGTATACTTCCAGGGACATATTCCTCGCGACACTTTTCGCGTGACATAGTGCTACGCGTCACCCTCTCACATTACGACACAGAAAGAGACAGGCAATTATCTCGCGCGAGAAATAGTCACTTGTGACAGTTGTGCTAGAGGTGTTGGGCAGAGCGCGGTGGAAAATAGCGGTGAACATCGGCGACGCCTTCCCTGAAGTGCAGCTCGGCGGAGAGTCCTATTTATAAATAGTTCACATTGCTTACTCACTCACTTGCTCGAATTTTAATTTTATTTAATTTTAGAAATTTATAATAACGAGTTAATCACACAAATATTTGTCCTTGCCGGGATTCGAAGGACCGCCGGCTCAGTGGGCAGGTGCTTTACTACTGCGCCAACCGTGTCGTAAAAAAATAGCAGTAATTGTATAAAAATATCAGTTTACTATGTACAGGAGTCGGGTGTCTATCATTTTATCGAAATTTCTTACATCGATTTTCATTTCATCGAAAACTATTCCACGAATGTCTTTTCATTTTTTTTTCGAATCACATAATCATCAATTCATTGCTTTTCGAATCATCGATCAACTATTCAACGTAAATTGTTTCGAATTTGTCTCAAATCGTAGCTTAACTATTCATCGAATTTACCTTTCATCGAAACATGATTCACAGATGGCACATCCCATTTATACAAAAAAATAACCTAAACCTAACCCAACCAGGTCGGATCTAGCCAAGTCGGGTTTCAGGTCATAAAAAAAAATAACCTAAACCTAACCCAACCAGGTCGGATCTAGCCAAGTCGGGTTTCAGGTCATAAAAAAAAATCCCTTAAACCTAACCCAACCAGATCGGATCTAGCCAAGTCGGGTTGCCAGTATGGCCTATGGTCTTAGCCTGTCCGGAAGGACGAATCATTAAAAAAAAAAAAAAAACACGTTTCGATGAACGACTACGTCGATGAACAAATAAAATAATGAAGTGAAATTCGATGAATTGATTCTCGTGTGAAAGGTAATTCGAGCAAATGTACAAGCGATGTAACGAAGTTCGATGAATGATTCCTAAGTTGTAACAAAATTCTGCGAATAGTGTTATGGGAAACGATAATCGATGAAACGTTTTAAGATAAAGTGATGGATTACCACAGGGGTCATTATTTTAGGAACTATATTAATATCGCGATGCAGGATTTGAATAGGCGCGGCGTGCGCCGCACAGGGCCATCTATTGGTAAAAAATGTATTTGTCCGCTCATCAATCACGCCACACCGGCTGGTCTTAGGAGCGATCACAGGATCAATTTTTTAGAATATCAATAAAATGTATAATTAAAATACTTCGGTGTAATACACGGCCACCGTAACAAATATTCAACTCTTGGCAATCTCTCATTCTCCCTCTCTGTCACTCGTTTGCATTAAAACGAGAGGTACACGGAGTGTTGACAAAAATTGGCAAATGAAAAAAGTTGCAGAAACGAGTGAATGAGTTTGGGAGCGGATTGAATGAATGGAAAGTTTTGTTCGAATGGTGTGGATTTTTCATTGGAGGTTTGAGTGACTTTTGGATTAACTTTCCGCTCTTTAAAGTAATTTCGTACGTATTTTCTGTTCCGTACAAGTTGGTTATCTAAAAGGAGCATAATGTCGAAATAAAGAGGGTGATTATTTGAAAATCCAAAAGAAAATTTTATTTTATATGACAAGCATGAACTTCAACGCACTTTTTTTACGGTGAAAATGGCAAATTACTTATTGTCTCCACACTTATATTGGTACCATTTGTATGTAGTCTCTGTAGGAATATTGCATGAACTTTGACAGTCATTTCTGATTTTTAGAGCAGTCTAAGTGCAGTTAGTCCCGTACTTTTAGACATTTTGATCCCAATAAAAAATATGGGTTATATATTCTAGAGATTTGTAAGTTCGTACGAAATTATCCCGAATACTATAAGAAACGCGAAGACATACCCACATCTCACCAGCTCAGATATAGGGAAAAACTTATGTTACCTTCGTCTAAACTTAAAATGCATTCTGATGGAACCTATACCATGTCCATAAAAGTATATAATAAACTGCCAGATATAATAAAGTCGGAAAAAAAATATTATACATTCATAAAACTGTTAAAAGAATTCCTTATAAATAAAAGTTATTATACACTAAGAGAATACTTAGAGGAAAAACTACAATAAATAAATAATCAGTACTGACCTATCTTTTGAGCAATAAAGTTTAAATAAATAAACATAAAAGCACTTAAATTCCTTCATATACGAGTACATATTATAATAAGTTATAATATAATATAAAGATAGAAAATAAATTAAATAAAGTATATTAAATATTAAGTAGGTACAATTCCAAATAATTTGCATTGCATTGTGTATATGCAAGTTCCAAAAAATTTAATTTTACTTAAAGTGTTTACTTAAGTATATAAGTCGTCTTCTCTTCACGGAATTTGCTGTGCCCAACAGGGTCCACAATTAAGTTCACTATTATGTAACTGTTATGAAACTTAAGTTTACCTAGTATCCTGTAAACTATCATTGTGGAATGCAATAAATGATTGAGCATTGAGTATTGAGTATATGTATAATTGACATTCTACAAGAATGGTCTAGACACGTCTATTGTGCAGCCCATAGTGTACCTAATACCTAAGTATTTGTTTCCATAATAGCGATATAAGTGTAGGCGAGAGCTGTCCAGTGCAGGACAACTAAAACATTCCCGTCCTGTCCAAATATTACGCCGTAGATCGAGTAAATATTGTAGATTTGATAGTTTTGAATGGATATTACGATCTATAGTGCTAAAGCCATTTTTTTTTTTTTTTTAATATATTTATCTCGTGCAATGCTTACATTTGGTACATTTATTTTACTTTCGCCAAACATACGTTTATTGGCGAATGCTGCCAATTTGGAATCGGGCTTGAACGGGAGGTTGGAAATCGTCAAAAAGATGACCTAGTTAGGGTCGCAGGGAGTCGATGGATGCGGTCTGGAGAGGATCTCACCTTGTGGCGAGCTATAGGGGAGGCCTGTGTTCAGTTGTGGACGTCTGTGTCTGATAGATAAATAGATAGATAGTTTTGATTGAACTAGAGCTGTAGTAGAGACCTCACGATTTTGTTTTGAATTGGTAGAATGTTTTTTTTTTTTTGCAATAGTGGGCGGTGTTATATATACGGCATTTGATGATCAGCAGGTTTCCTTTGGCAGGATGGACCTTCTGAACACTAAGAATATTTTAAGAAGGAGAGCTATCTTGAATTTTAGTGCAGGAAGGAGTTATGACGTCATCTATTTGTTGTATGGAATTTTGATATTCTGTGTTCTGAATCCTGTCATGCTGAGCTGATTTCAAATATTCATATAAATACTGCATTATTAAATTACAGCCACTTATTTGGAAAAAATCTGTTACATATTATTATCAAAAAACACAAAATGTCAAAATACCTTATAAAAAATTGATGGCGTTATCACTCCGTCTGAACTAAAATTCAAGAACTGCATCTGCGGAAAAACTGTACTAAACAGTTTTGCTGGGAATTGTATATGCTTAAAAGTTGTATATTTGAAAGAATAAATAAATGAAAATATGAAAACGAAATTTTGTAAATTTTATAAAACCTTTATTACTGCATTGTCATAATTATCTATGTTGTAAAATAATATAGAATAATAAGAAATAAGCGTTTCTTTAAAACAAAATTGTATTTTGTACTTTGGCTTTATCCATCTGACTTTACCATTAGCTTCGCTCACTTTTCATCAATTTCCAATCATTCTTCTAAATTTCTTATGACCTGTTTTCTCTCCTCAATACACGCGCTATTTTAAAGCGTTCGCAAAGTGAATGATTGAATGATTGATGAAGTGAGTGAATGGAGCGATCGCGAATGGATTGCCGTGACGGATGCGCAAATGAGCCGATTTCAGGATGTACAGAGAAAATGATTATTTGATGACACGATTCGTCACAGCATTCATTATTGCTACGTAAGTACGTGAGATGTATTGCTATCGGGGATATGTGAATGAGCTTCTACGAGTAGTATGCGGAATTTTTAGTAAACTAATTTGATTTGAGGTTTTCTTCGCTGGTTACTCCAGCTGCATTAAGTGATAAGTTTTATTATATAGTCCTCCTTGACGTATCCGTCAGTGGCATACCTGGCTCTAAGACCTTCACGAGCGTCAATCATGTACCCGAATGTGGCTTGCAAAACAAAATTTAGTTTTAAAGGTTCTGTTGCAAGGCGCGCAATGCAACTCACCTTTGTTATTATACCTATTTATTTATAAGTATAGGAAGGGAAGGCTTTGGTCGGGCCTTTCTGTTTAGGCGTATGCGTCAAGGTCTTGCAAGCGACGCTCCTCAATAACTGGGTAGGCCTCACGATCATAGCTGCGCCATACTCCTCTGTTGTGCAGGGCATGTCCAATTATTGCACAGGAAAATGTCGTTTAATGACGTTCTTGTATCGCAGTAGCTAACCTCAATTGATACATATAAATAGTGGTGATAACTCAAATATCTGACTTATTTTATATGGGTATTGTAACCAATCAGTCCTTGTTAAAAAAATCCGAGAGTTTCTTTTTTATAAATTAATTACTTTCTCTTTACCAACTTTCAAATCCATAACCAAATCTCAGAAGTCAGTGTGCTATTTAGTAAATAAATGTATATGTAGCTAAATAAATAATAAATAAATAAATATCAGACAAACTCACACAAATCGATCTAGTCCCAAATTAAGCTCAAGAAGGCTTGTGTTATGGGTACTAGACGACGATATTCATAGGTACTGCAATAGATAAATATATTCCTTAAATACATAGAAGAATCATGATCCAAGCACAAATATTCGAGTTCATCACACAAATATTTCCCTGGCGAGGATTCGAACCAGGGACCGTCGGCTCAGTAGGCTAGTGCTTACAAACTGAGCCAACCGCGCAAATAAATATAAATAAAAAGCCGTACAATTGCATTTCAAAGAATGAATGAATGAATGGTAATCCATTCGTTTTCGAAGCCCTTTGCCGAAGTGAGCGATAATTAAACGAGTGAATCGAGAACCATTTCCAGCTGCAGTTATTACTCGTGTTTAATGCCTTTACGTTAAACTCTTGGCAATTTAATTTAAGCACTGACTGTCAGATGGGATCTTGTTTAATCCCTTTAGAATTAACCGACTTCAAAAAGCAGTTTTGTTTTCGAGTGGTGTTTGACCGAGCGAGCCAATTGATCACAACGTCTCCATTTCAGGTTTTTCTAGCCAAAAATTATTTCGTATGTCTGTGGCATGAGGATACAATTGAGATGCAAAGTTATAACGCAGCCGATCACGTTTTTTGTATGGGTGCCCTCTTAAATATCTTTTTGTATTTGTTGTTATAGCGGCAACAGAAGTAAACTATCTGTGAAAATTTCAAGTGTCTAACTATCACGGCTCATGAGATACAGCCTGGTGACAGACGGACAGACAGACAGATTGACAGACGGACAGCGGAGTCTTAGTAATAGGGTCCCGTTTTTTACCCATTGGGTACGGAACCCTAAAAACAGTTATCAGGAATATCAAGTGGCTTTTCCGACTGTTAAAATAGAGAAACTTCTAAGTAAGTGTACTTTTTTATTCTATGTCAACACCTTTTTACATTAAAGAGTAAGTAGAGGTTTGAATTTCAGTCAAATTATTAAAATGAGTGAATGAATGAACGAATCCATTCCATTCACTCCATCTCGAGCACAATAACGCGCGCATTAAAACTCCGGCCGCCAGTCCAGTCCGTGACGTCACTAATGAACATGTCAAATGTGGATTATGGGGAAAGTTCGGCCAAATGACCGGCGGGCATCTGCGGTCCGTTATTTGTAGGATTTTCCGGATGTGAAAGTTAAATTCAAATTTGGACGGGTGTTCTCATAATAATTTGTACTTGTCACATAGGTCTTTAGCGGATCGCCATATTATTATTATTATAGGATGTTGATTCAACGATATAATTATTGGGAGTATCAAAATGAAATAAGTACTTTATTCTTAAGAAAGCCACTATAGCACCTACAAAACTGAATCTCATTATTATAGCAAAACGGTATTTTTTTAAGAGGAGACCACTATTGAAAAGAAAGCCGAAAGAAACTCAACAGTAAGTAATTTTGTATCATCATACTTAACTTTGTTACGTATTTTAAACTCACCAGTCCTATTGCTCGTAGAACTGATAGTTGATAGCGCAGAAAGGTTCTTAAGTGATGACTGCGTACTGGAGTACACAGCGCCCAACAAGGTAGACGGACGATGTGGTGAAGATCACTGCAAGTTTTGGTATGAGAATTGCGAATGAACAATCGGGGAGAATTTTGGGGGAGGCCGTTGAGCAGTTGACGTCCTTTGGCTGATACCTATGATGATAATGATGATTCTTCATCATCATCAGTCGATCACCCCTGGCAGAGTGGTCGTGGTGACGGCAATGGTGTCAACATTTGGGATTTCGTCCCCGTCCTTCCTCTGGGAGACAGCAGCTCTCGCGATGCATCTTCATTTCACCCGATTGTCTGCGGAGCGGGTGCCCGTGCTCCGTGGTGTTCCGTGTGATCTTTAATAAGGTCGGTCCAGTGAGTCGGTGATCGGCCTCGTCCTCTCTTGCCTTTTATCTGGTCCTCCTTCAGTAATACAAGTCAGCAACAAACAATACACAATACAATACAAAATGCTTTATTTTATTGCACACCAAAAATGTTTACAAATTGAACGCAGAAACAATAATTTTAATAACGGTAGACAACAGGCGGTCAACATAAATAAATACATACAAACAAATAAATGGTGAATGAAAGAATACATGAACGAACTAATGAATGAATGAATGGATGATTGAATACATGAATAATAAATAAGTATCGGATAGCCTCACACAAATCAATCTAATCCCACAGTAAGCTGAATAGGCTTGTCTTATGGACACTAGACGACGAAAAACATACTAACATAGTTAAATACATACTTAAATACAAATAACATCCATGACCAGGCACAAATATTCGAGTTCATCACACAAATACTAGCCCTTGCCGAGATTCGAACCCAGGACCGCTGGCTCAATAGGCAGCTTCTTTATATTTTTGTATTAAATCTAAAACGGATTGGACGGAGTGCCTAACGCCAGCTTCATTAATGCCCCTTTTTAATGGACGCGGCCCTTATTGGATTACTTAGTCTAGGCACGGTGACGTGTTTTAACGTCAAAAGAAAAATTCATCATGGAGAAAAAAAACACATCATCTCGGGCTATGCTTTGTACAGGGTTTAGTAGCCACCGAATAAACGTTTTTAGTAACGGTTAAAATAATATGATATTTACATTGTCAACACCCATATGTCAGTCATTTTGGAACATTTCTAGTAATCTTGAATTATTGACGACGCGGTTGGCTCAGTTTGTAAACACCTGCCTACAGAGCCGACGGTCCCGGGTTCGAATCCCGGCCGGGGCAAATATGTAAACTGTGTGATGAACTCGAATATGTGTGCTTGGGTCATGGTTGTTCTATGTATATAAGTAGGGGCAAGTGCTGTACCTGTGGACACTTTCCAGAATTTGACCTTTAATCAGCTGTTATACAAAAACTACGCATATTACCAATAAATTATTTATTTTGTTTTAGTCATAGTTAAACAATCTTTAAAGTCCACATATGTCTTCTACGCTAGCTATCCGGAGATGGCGGATAAAAGCATTTAAAGAAAAATACTCATTTTGTCCATAGGTACATCTACTGTTTGTACCTATGGACACTAACAAGTAACGTACCTATGGACAATAATCAACAACATTATTTTAAACAGTAGAAACTTCTTAAATAACGCAATTAACAACAAACAATTAATCAACATGTAATTGTACGTTGCTCTGCATATCATAATTAATTTTTTTTCTTCTTGAAATGTAATATTCTTAGCAGAATCTCAAGTATAATTTATGGGACTTTAAAAACCCTCCATAGTCAGCAGCAGTATCATAATCATCGTTTGACACTTTACATTCTTAAGGAAAACCTAATTTTCTTTATGGAAAATAATCAACAATCAATAACAACATCATTTAATACATTCTTTGCTAGCAGAGTTATCTGAATCATCATTTTATATTTAACATTTTTGAAAATAAAAACCTGATTCGTCATCGGAATTTACGTTGTCTTTGTGAGCCTTTGAAATGTATAAGAGATAATATTTCATCCTCTAAAATAATTTGTGTTTGGCATCAGGTATTGTTTTTAGCTTATCAGGCTAAGATGTATCTTTATCTAACGTCTTTGGTACTATTTGTTTCAGTAGAATTTTTCTTCTTATTATTATTGGCTCGTTTCGATTCCTCCACCTTAATAGTTTCTTTTATCGGCGTGTCTGTTAGGATCCTAGTTTAGCAAACTCATAGGCAAGTTCTCGAACTTGTTTTTTATTCAGGTACATGTGTAGATATGCTGCTTTTTTAAGTAATCATACAGCTGTTGCTCCTCAGTATTGCTAAGGATCCTCCTGATATCATTTTTGACTTCGAAGCCTTCTTCACCAATATTTCGACAGTGTCGGAGACGGTCATGAGTATGGACGCTCAACGAAGCCGGCGCGCCATCGGAAGGCGACAGTGGCGCCCCCTTGAACCTGTTTTGGCGCGCTAGACAGAGTCTTGGCGGTTCACTCAGCGAACGCCCACCGACACTTCACTCTGGGCCACCGTCGAGTGCACTACTGCCTTGGAACTGTCCCGTTTCGTTGTGCTATACCAAGTTAGAATCAGTGAAACCTTATAACTCAACAATACTGTGTTAATTTAATAAAGACTATTGTGAGACTTTGATAACCTAGCTTACAGACCTCTGTGCCAGGAACTGTTATTTTGTGCTTCATTGTATAAGGAATAAATCAAGTTAATTGCATCCGTATTGTTTCATCTTGCTCGCAACTACCTCCTCGTCCACAACTATGTCGATTAGCTCATCTAATGTGCCACACCACACCGGCCATCCAGACCTGTCCCCGACATCAGAAGTTGGGATGGTATCTACGGCCCATGAGCGAACACGAAGAATGATGGAACACGAAGCGAATAAAACGGAAGAAAAAAAAGTTTGTGGTTACTCTTTGAAATACAACGAACCTGACATCACAAAATCAAGGAACAGGAGCTACAAGCGTTTCCGTTATTGAAACTCAAGCTAACACCGTCACGGAGACCTACAAAACCGTATGAAAACAAATGAAGATTGCACTGTTTAAATTGTTTTCATTGCGAGAGAAACGGACATGAAAAATTCGATTGCTTACTTCGTATAAAAGAAAACTACAACTTACCACCTCAGCGACAAAAGCCAGCAGTTACAATACAAACTACATACATCGAAGTTCATTGTTTACTTCAAGAACAGCGGGACACATCGTCAGTTGTTGCACCAGTAGAAGTGACCCAGAAGCGACAGTCAACTACAACTTACAAGCGACGCGTGAACGTAGGCACTATGGCTTCACCGACACATTTTGAAAAACACATCAGGTCAGTCGTTAACTTTTCACTAAGATTCCGATATTTTGTTCACAAATAAAAGTGTAGCTAGATTCTGGGGTAGACTTAAGTCGCACTTATTCAGTTTAGTGGGTATTTGTCAAAAAAAATACTAACGGGTACTGGTAAAAGCAACCCTCCAAGTAAAGTTGAATATTGCGTGATAGAAATTAATAATCATTTGCAACAAAGTTTATTGCACGTTTTGTAACGATTGTTTTCGTAGTGATATAATATGACTAAACGCGAAATGTTTCTACAGAGATTTAGTGTTGATTAATATGACCACTACGCAGTTTACCTACCCTTAAAAAGTTTATCATTTTAAAATTGCGCTGTGAAGGTGCATCAATCATACACACTTAGAATTATTATTCTAAGCATACACAGTACTTAGTAGTAGGAGCGGCTGGGCTTAGGAACTTGCTTTAATAATCTACCCTCTGTTCATGATTTTCCAATCATTCTGTAGAATTTAATTTTTTGACATCTTGAATAGTTTCTTACTCGGTGTACATTAGCTGGTGTATAGTTTAGCGCCTATAACTTCCGTAAGAACTGGTGAGCTTGAGATTTGTTTAAACGATGCTAATGTTACTTTTAACTGTGGTGATCGCTATAGCCTAAAATATTTACACTGGAGACACTAATAGGATTAGGAAAATATTGGGACACAAGAGTTTGAAATTTAAGTTTGATTTTTATCATTAATGTTTCATAATCCCTTGGTAATCTAAGAGTTATCATACAAAGTAAAGTTTGTTATTAAAATGCAAATAATGATTTGATTTAAATCTTTTCTTGCATCTACGTCGTAGATTATTTGTTCACATTAACGAATCATAATTTCAGTGTACCTACCTAACTTTGCTAGATTGATTTGAGTTTCCTTTTTTTTTGTTGGATTATTATTATTCGTTTGGCATGTTATTTCAGATAACAAAAGAAACAATTCATTTGACTATAAGAAATTACAAATCCAATTTCAGTTGTTGTTGAATTGAAGTTGAGTTTGTTGGATTTAAGGTTAGAATGACCGAGCTTTGTGATACTGTGCTTGAAGTTTTTGTTTCAGGAAAAGATTCGCGAACTTAGCAGCTAACAGCTAAGCCATGAGTCATCTGCTTCGGCTGCCACGGTACAAGACATCGCGTAAAGAACTGCGCGAAGGCGAGCGACAGGGCGCCTTCAACCACGGGGAAGAGGGTTGACGTGTGACGTCACCACACCACACCATATGAGGCAATCTGGTGAGGAGTTCTCATTTTATTGTGATTCGGTTGCCGAGTGATCGCTTATGGAAGAGTTGATTTCCAATAAGTTCCATGGCAAACGGCTGTATAATTCAGTGACTATGTATGACTTGTATCAGTCTAGGTAAAAATTGTTAGTACTTAGATAGTTGGCAGTCCACAACTGTGCGCTTTTCTAGAAATTTCCTGCCTCGCACGACTGCATTGTGGAATGAATTGTCGCTTGCGGTGTTTCCGGACCGATACGACCTTCAAACCTTCAAGAAAAAAGCGTATTCCCACCTGAAAGGCCGGCAGCGCACTTGTGACTCCTCTGGTGTTGCAGGTGTCTATGGGCGACGGTAATCGCTTTCCATCAGGCGATTCGTTTGCTCGTTTGCCCCCTATGACATAAATAGACTTACTGAAGCGAGCCTATTAGAAATGTTGACATATAAACTTGACTTCCAAACATGCGCGTACTTGCACGATAGGTTGAGGGAAATGCCCGGGAGCTACGTATCATTTGAAGTAGACTAAAAAAATATATAGTGAGATTGGTAGGGAGGTTCTCAGTTCGGCTGGTCGACCATACCAGTCACTTCATCGTAGCCGTAGTCCGGTAGAAGTCGGCATCTGCTCTAAGCAGTCCGTGGATACGCGGTGCGCGGTAGGTGCTCGCGGAGGTCGGGTCACTCTCGCAGAGACCGTAGAGTCATAGGGTTGACTCGGCGATCCCGTGGGGATGCGCGTAGTGGGTGGCTAAGTTAGCCCTAGGCCACGAATGAGATACCTGTTTTGTTGAACGAATTTTCGTTGATTTAATTGTTTTGATATTGTCAATAAGGTGAGCCAAAAGGAAATGATATGGTGGTACATGGTTCCTAATGTGTTTTCTAAGGTAGAAGTGGTAAATAGCTAGTTTGTTTCACAACAAGCAACATTGTAGTACAATCTCATTTAAAACGTATTGCACTATTGAAAGAATAAGTAATGTTACAATTGGTAGTTGGTTGTAAGATACCATAATTCGATTTGTATCTTTTGAAATATTGCGGTTATAAAACAAAAACTTTCACTTAGTTGTCAAAATTATTTTTGTGATATTATTTTTTTGTTTTGGTGTCAGTAACTATTTGATGCGAAAGGAAAGATGAAGTTTTTGTTTTGTCTTAGGTACCATTTTGACGTGTTTGTCAGGACTGACCGAGTGGATACTGTTTTGGTTGTTGATTGTTTCAGAGCAACACACGAGGACGTGTGTCATTGCAGGATGGCCGTGTCGGAGACGGTCATGAGTATGGACGCTCAACGAAGCCGGCGCGCCATCGGAAGGCGACAGTGGCGCCCCCTTGAACCTGTTTTGGCGCGCTAGACAGAGTCTTGGCGGTTCACTCAGCGAACGCCCACCGACACTTCACTCTGGGCCACCGTCGAGTGCACTACTGCCTTGGAACTGTCCCGTTTCGTTGTGCTATACCAAGTTAGAATCAGTGAAACCTTATAACTCAACAATACTGTGTTAATTTAATAAAGACTATTGTGAGACTTTGATAACCTAGCTTACAGACCTCTGTGCCAGGAACTGTTATTTTGTGCTTCATTGTATAAGGAATAAATCAAGTTAATTGCATCCGTATTGTTTCATCTTGCTCGCAACTACCTCCTCGTCCACAACTATGTCGATTAGCTCATCTAATGTGCCACACCACACCGGCCATCCAGACCTGTCCCCGACAGACAGTATATTTTTTTTTTGTATTTAAAGATTATCGAATTTGGGATTTTAAACTTCTCAGTGGCTTTCCTTACTAAAGTTAGAGTGTCCTGGCATATCTTGTCTCTTTTTTCCCAGTTTTTCTACGAGGCACTAAATAAAACAAAAATATTAATTTTACTGTCCACAGGTGCATTCAGTATAATTGTACCTATGGACAGTCCACAGGTACATTTACGGAAGTGTCCACAGGTACAATTTTGGCGGTTTTTATTTTGAATTCATACCGGTCACTATTAATGCTACCTACGACTAACGAAATCTTGTAGAAATAACGTTTACACCAAATAAATTAATATGCCACTGCAAAGACACCCGAAACATTTGCAGATTTTGCATAAAACATGCTTAAAAAGAAGGAAAAAAACTTACATTTTGTCACTAAAACTTTCGGCAGCCATAAAACACGCAGTTTCTGTCATCCGTACAGATGGCGACTAGCTAGTATTGCCATATGAAAAAAATGCTTTTCAAATAAGTGATTGGTATTTCTCTATGGTTATTGGTTTTCTTTGTATGAGTAGTGTCCACAGGTAAAACCGTCCACAGGTACAGCACTTGCCCCTATATAAATATGTGTCTATACATATAAGTATATATATCGTCGTCTAGTAGCCATAACACAGGCCTTCTTGAGCTTAATTTGGGACTAGATCGATTTGTGTGAGATTGTCTGATATTTATTTATTTATTTATTTATTGGTGAATTGGCAATGATAAGTAAACCAATTATTTGAAGTTAATAGTTTAATGAATGTTTTACATAATATTTGATATCTTAGAAATGACGTATTCAGTAATTATTCATTCACAAATGAGACATGTTACATAGATAAATTATAATACTTACAATAAAACTAAACCTAAAACATAAACTAAACTAGAATACAATAAAGTTAAACTAAATCTAAATAAATAAAAACCGGCCAAGTGCGAGTCAGACTCCTTTTGTACGATAAGTTTTCTTTTGTGCAATAAAGATTAAATAAATTAATAAAATAAATAAATAAATAAAGTTAGGTATTAAAAAAAAACTACTTACTAGATCTCGTTCAAAACAATTTTCGTTGGTTGTTTTTATAGTAATTAATGTACATCATATGTTCTTTTTAGATTTTTCATTTTCTTATTTTAGAAGTTAGAGGGGGGGACTAACTTTTTTCCACTTTGGAAGCGTCTGTCACGCAAACTATTCGGTTTAGAAAAAAAAAATTGTAAAAACCTCGATATCATTTTTGAAGACCTATCCATAGATACCCCATGTATCTATATACCCCACACGTATGTGTCTGATGAAAAAAAAAAATTTCAGTTTCAGTTCTAAGTATGGGGAGCCCCCAATATTTATTATTATTTTTTTATTTTTGCATCAAAATCTTAATGCGGTTTACAGAATACATCTACCTACCAAGTTTCAACAGTATAGCTCTTATAGTTTCGGAAAAAAATGGCTGTGACATACGGACGGACAGACGGACAGACAGACGGACAGACGGACAGACAGACATGACGAATCTATAAGGGTTCCGTTTTTTGCTATTTGGCTACGGAACCCTAAAAATGGCCCCTGTGTCATAGTGCCGAAGATGCTGGCGGCTTTTCCTCGCTGAATCGCCAAACTGCTTCTTTGAGCGAGGAAACTGCCAGCTCTCCGGTCACCAGTAACATCAATAAGCCTCTTCGAGATATCTTTGAAGAAGCTTAAAGCGCTAGGACCTCATGGACCCAGGGTCTCGACGCCAAAAGGTATGAAATTGTACTCACCGCCAAGACCACTATACTTATTCCGTTTAATGCCTTCGGCCGCTTCTGCCGCCGCTCCGGCCCTAATTGAGGATTGGTGGAGATGTGACGGGGCCAGTGTGTCCACACAGGTTGCATCCCACACTAGCACCTGTCCCTTACTCCACGAATCAAAGACATTCCGTGTGGTCCCTTGCCATCGTCTCTTGAGATGCCGGTTGGCTCTTAAAGGGCCGGCATGTTAAGTGACGCAAGAGACCGGCGGATGATGTCGTTCAGAGCAGCATGTCTTTAGAAGCGGCCCGCACTACTTTGGCAGGAAAGTCCGTGGTGACCCAGCCTGTCAAGGTCTTGGCCGCAGCGGCATCGGGGCACATAACGTCGAGAATAGTGCAATACCGCGTAAGTAACAAGTGTAGATACGAATCAATATTCAAACAAATGCTAAGTATTTTATTGAAATGAGAACTTTATCGACAGCTGTTAGTTACGCGGTATTGTACTATCCGCGGTATTTTACATTATAATATCGAGGCTTATGTTAGCCGTATGAAAAGGTAAGGAGAAAGAAGGGATTGTTAATGGGTTGCCATGGCCGCGCCAGTTCTGCGGCACGCGTCTAGTTAGGTGACGATTTATCGTCATCGACAAACCTAATTGACAAAAAATCATAATAATTATCAAACCCGCTCACAAAATATCATAAGAATCAGTTGATAACTGCGACCAGTAGCATAACTGTGACTTTGTCGCGCGACAAATACTGGCTGTCACTTTCCGTTCAATACCTTGCGAGAAAGACATGAGACGCTAAGTCACGCGACAAACGAAGTCGCGGCTAGATATACTAGGCCTGGGGGCCTATGATGGTTGCGTTTATCACGTGATAAATAAGTGACAAATCATCTGTCACTTCACAGTCGCATGTTGTCAAAACGTGACGGATGCTTTGCCACTTATTCATCGCGTGATAAAAGCAACCGTCATAGACCCCCTGTAGACGAGACGGCCGGACATTCGGTCATCCGGAATTCGGACACACGAAAGCATTTTGGCCAAGTCGAAACGTAGGCGCCTCGCTTGGTCAACTACAGAACGTTCTCTCTTTTGATCCTCGCAAAATTCTTCTAAGAGCTGTATTTTATTGGTTGTTTGTGTTAAATGTGCCATGATTGCTCGCAGGGTGTGAAAACATGGCCCACCGATGCTTATCGACCCGGCCACGACTTTGCGTGACCAGCGGCAGCATAAGCTGCCTTCACGCATTCCTGAGAAAAGGGGACTGACGGACGGATAGACAGACATACAGACAAACAACAAAGTGATCCTATAAGAGCTCCGTTCCTGCCGATTGAAATAGTGTGTCGCCAGTAACGTCCTTTTTGGATATCGTGAAGATATTCTTATAAATTAAAATTTTCAAACAATCTCCAATTCCAAATGGTTTAAATTAAATAAGATTAAAATATTGAATTGAAATGCTATTAAGAAAGTCTCACTTGTGGGTTCGTATCTATTAAACCACCTCCCCCCTACTTAATGAGGATGGAAACTTTTAATACTTTTTGCTTATTCCAATTTCAATAATTGCCGGGATAGTTTTAACTGAGTTGAAATTGGATATTGATTTTTATGTGTTTTTCGTCAACACAATTCGCTTACAATTAGAAAGATAATATTTTTAGATAATTAAAAAGGACTTCCGAAACCCTCTACTATACCGCTGAGTAGCAAGATGGTATGAAGAAAGCTAGTTGCTGCCGAGTTTAAAAATTAATCATTTTGGGGGCTAGAGCAGTTGCCTAAAGTATTTACAGGAATAAAACGCATCTCTCAGTAAACAATGAATTTAATTGAAAGATTATATAGTTGCTGACAATTTAATCATAAGTTATTACGCTTGCTACAGTAGCCCCATTAATAACATCTTTTAACCAACACCCTTCACTGATGTCTCCTTAAAAATAACACTTATCATAACAATGCCTTTACCATTATACAAATCTACGACAGTATAAAAACCAAACGACCCAATTCTCCCCGCCTCGTCTAGACAGGTAATTAATATTTTGTCGGCCAATTAAAACATTGCCCAACTTCCCCCGGGATTCAACGCTGTTTATCTTTTAATTACGAAACTTGGATTTTTTTGATAGCTCAAAGTCAAATATTTTGTTTGTTATTTATTATACTTAGATGTTCACAATTTCGTTCGCACAACCCTTTTTTTCCATCTAAGTGTCCTATACCCATCTTTGGATATACAACTATCACTCTACAATGGATTAAAATCGATTCAGCCGAAACACTTTCACGACTAGGTAAAAAAATTAAAGTACACCAGAAATCGACAGAGCCCGCTAGATGGGCGCAACCCACCGCGGATTGTAATAGACACCGATAGAGCCCGCCAGGCGGGCGCTTTTATAGTACAATCCACCCGGTGTGAGCTGGGTCGGCAGCTGAGTAAAATATACGAGCGCCCACCAGGCGGGTCTTAAGTGTTTAACGTGACTACCTTACCCCAAATATAGTGCAATTAAAAGCTCCTGAACTTCACAAATCATTAATATTTAAGGATAAAAGTTAAATTTTATATGTATTGTCAACAGCTTATTTTTTTTTTTTACGTTCCGACCGCCGTTCTTATCAATGCCTATCAAAACATGCAGCAAAACAAAACGTGCATTTAGCCCTGTTAAACGTGCATGTTTTCAATATAATTTTAGCATTATACAATAGTACAGATATACTATGAAAGCTCGTCACAACTAAACAGCTTAACCGATTTTAACTATTTTTACCAATTTTGTCATGTATAGCTGGGCCGTCACAGATAACTATATAATATTTTTTACCCGACTACGACGAAGCAAATGAAGGTTATGACTTTTTCTTTCGCACGGACAAAGCTTGCCAGAGTATATAATAAACTGCTATCTGTAGTAAATCGTCGTCTAATTAATATAAAACTTCATTAGCTCCACCGAGAGTTACGAGTGCGTCCCTCCGACGTCTTGCCCGTTTCCGGTTCCAATTTGTTCCAGTCCTCACTTCCGGTCACAGACAACCCCCACTAGACGGAGCATGTAAGGCAACCCGCGCGCACCAACGATATGGTACGGCGGAACATTAAAGTATCAACACGGCGGCCACCGTTTAGTTGCGTCCATGTTTATGAGGTCTCTCTACACCACTTAACACTACAATTTACCATGTCATTTATTTGATTTCTTTTTTCCTTGACGTATGCATGGATCATAAACAAGCACGCAACTAAACGGTGGCCGCCGTTTTGATACTTTAATGTTCTGCCGTACCATACCGTTGGTGCGCGCGGGTCGCCTTACATGCTCCGTCTAGTGGGGGTTGTCTGTGCTTCCGGTATATTGTTCTAGAGGATAGGATGTGTTGGAATATAGAATTTCTAACTGACCATGCGAGCAAAGCTTACGGAAGTTATAATGAGATTATTATTTCTAATGTTTGATAGTAAGTAGTTTGACGACGCGGTTGGCTCGGTTTGTAGAGACTTGCCTACTGAGCCGGCGGTCCCGGGTTCGAATCCCAGCCAGGGCAAATATTTGTGTGATGAACTCGAATATTTGTGCTTGGGTCATGGTTGTTCTATGTATGTAAGTATATCTTTGTCTATATATGTATGTATATCGTCGTATAGTATCCATAACACAAGCCTGCTTGAGCTTAATTTGGGACTAGATCGATTTGTGTGAGGTTGTCTGATTTTTATTTATTTATTTATAAGTATAGCCTAAAAAGTTGCGGCTAACCTTGGGATAGCGTTAAAAACAGCTTTCATATGGCAATAATGTACATCAAGTTTTATTAGTAATAAGATTAAAGGAGCTGATGATAAAATCAAAACGATTTGGAATATCATAAAAAAGGAAACGGGGAAATCTAGGACTTCAAATAACGAATTTACTTTGTGTACTCCCAATGGACTAATAAATACTGATTCTGAAGTAGCACAAGAATTCGAAACGTTTTTTAAGAATATTCCAATCCGAACCACTGAAGCACTAAATTCATCTCCAACTAAAGCCAAAACTTTGCTTAACGAGTATGTTAATCAATGCAAAGTAGACTTTGTATTTGAACATATTAATGCCGGAATAGTTGTAAAAATGTTTGAAAAATTAAAAGTCAAATGTACAGAAGATTTATGGGGATTGTCAGTAAAAGTCTGTACTGCAGCAATAGTCACATTGGCACCTTACCTTGCATTAATATTTAATAAATCTGTAGACGACGGCATATTTCCTGACCTTATGAATGAAAGCAAAGTAATACCCTTGTTTAAAGCCGGCGACACCAAGGATCCTGGCAATTATAGGCCTGTTTCTGTCTTGCCAGTACTGAGTAAAATTTTTGAGAAAATCATTATGACACAACTACTCAAGCATTTTAATAACAATTATTTATTTCATCCACAACAATTTGGTTTCACACAAGGCCGTTCTACTACAGACGCGGGAATAAACTTGATCAAATATATCTTCGAAGCTTGGGAGGAAAAAAAAGATACGATAGCCATATTTTGTGATTTATCACAGGCGTTTGATTGTGTTGACCATCAGACTCTGCTAACCAAACTAAATCACTATGGTATTAAAGGGAAGTCTCTGGACTTATTGAAATCGTATTTGTCAGATAGAGTTCAGAGTGTACTAGTAAATGGAACTAGATCAGCAGGGTCTCTTGTTAGAATAGGTGTTCCCCAAGGATCAATTCTAGGTCCTATCCTCTTTCTAATTTATATTAATGATCTACCATTCATGGCGGAACACCTATCCAAAATAATACTCTTTGCAGATGACACGTCATTAATTTTTAAAGTCAAAAGAGGATCTCAGGATGTACGCATTATAAATGATGCTCTTCAACGGGCCCATGAGTGGTTTACGGCAAATAACTTAGTACTAAATTCTAAAAAAACTAAATGTCTACACTTTAAGCTTCCCAATATTAAACATTGTGTACAAGGTTTGAAAATTAATGGGGAGGATTTGCAAATTGTGGAAAACACGGTTTTCCTGGGTATAACTGTAGATTCTAAACTGCAATGGGGCCCTCACATTGCAATACTCGCAAAAAAATTGAGTTCGGCTGTATATGCTGTGAAAAAGATAAGGGCATTAACCGATGAGGATACTGCAAGACTCGTCTATTTTGCTTACTTTCACAGTGTCATGTGCTATGGATTGTTATTGTGGGGCAGAGCTGCAGATGTGGACGCAATTTTCATATTACAGAAACGAGCGATTCGTGCAATATATGGAATGAGAACCCGTGACTCCCTAAGAGAATGATTTAAAACAATTAATATAATGACTGTACCTAGCCAATATATCTATGAAAACATTATGCATGTAAGAAAAACTTGACTTTATTTCGAAGGAGATGTGACATTCATAATAGGAATACTAGAAATAAGGATAAACTGTTAGGAATAAGAACTAGACTAAGTAAGATCCAAAAGTCATTTGTGGGACTCTGGTACTACGGTAAAGCAAACCTTGAAGAAGAAAGCTTATTATAAAGTAGACGATTATTTTTCAGACGAAAACATATGGTTGGAGAATTAATGTTAATAATAATTGTGTTAGTGTTAATTATTTAAGCTTGTTTTTTAAACAATTTTTGATTGTAAATCTCATAAAGTAATATGACTTAGTATTTTAGGGTATTTATGACTTAGTTGTAAGATGATTTAAATTGTATATGTATAGCAATGACCTTCAAAAAGCATTCTACATGGATCTATTTTGAATAAAATGATTTTGATTGATTTTTTGATTTAATTTATATTAACATTAGAAAACTAAATATTTTTATAGAATATTTTTATCGCTTCTTTTTTTTTATCTGGAAATACCACATTTTTTATTTTTATAAATAATGACACAAAGATATGGCTAATTCGCATAAGGATTTCAAACACATGATGCAGAGGGCGCTCCAGTAGCGTAAGAATTATGGAATGAATGATTTGGTGGGATTGACGTAGCGATCTCATAGTTCAGTTGGGAGAGCAATAGGCCGGAAACGTAGAGGTCGCAGGTTCAAATCCTGCTCAGATTGTAGATCGCATTTAATTTTTATTTCTTAATTTACCTTTGTGTCATTACTGGAAACGAACATTCAACACAGAATCGCCGCAGCTTGGTTAAAGTGGAGGGAAGTGACGTGTGACCTGTGACAGTAAAATGCCCATAAAAATAAAAGGCCTCGTGTACAAGACAATGGTAAGACCAGTCCACACGTATGGAATCGAAACGTGGAAGATGACCCAAAGACATGTCCATGCCATCCAAGTTGCAGAAATGAAGATGCTGAGGTGGATGTCTGGAGTCTCCAGGGTTGACAGAATCAGAAATGAGTACATCCGTGGCAGCCTTGGAGTTAGGGATATCGCCGACAAGCTCCAAGAAAGTCGACTACGATGGTTTGGGCATGTCAAGAGAAGGACGTCTGAATACGTCGGTAACAGGGCACTTGACTTGACCTTGCCAGGTAGTAGGCGGAGGGGAAGGCCTAGGCTTCGATGGCTCAATATTATAAGGAAGGACCTGAACAGCTGTGGGTTAGACGAAGACGATGTCCAGGATAGAGCGAAGTGGAAGCAAAAATGCAGGAAAGCGGACCCCATCCCTGGACGGGACAAACGCTAGGAGGATGATGATGATGACGACCTTTGTGTCATTATTTATAAAAATTAGAAAACTAGCCCATTCCTTAAACAAAGTCGAAACACTTCCGACAATAGGGCCCCGGAACGTCATCATATATTCCCGGGCGGTCCGTCTCACGACGGCGGCATAAATATCAAATCTCGGCGACTTCGCCCATAAATTATTTAGGTGGGCCCTTTCCATAGACCACAACAGACAGATATCGCATTTGTGCCAATAAACATTTGAGTGATATAACTCGAGCACGTGTTATTTAAAAATTGGTATGTAGTCCTACACTGAGACCTCTCTTTCTAATGATATATATTTTTCATAATATCTTCACTTTTGCTAAAGCGTTAAATAAATAAATAAATATTATGGGACAATCATACACAAATTGAACTGGTCCCACACTAAGCAAAGCTTGTACTATGGGTACTAGACGAAGATATACATAATTTATAAATACATATTATATAGATAACAACCATGACCCAAGAACAAATATTCGAGTTCATCACACAAATATTTGCCCCGGCCGCCCAACTAGCAAAAATATGTTGTACAAGTGTTCTACAAACGTTTTTGATAAAACTTAATGGTATGCAATTTAAGGTATATAAACGTTTATAAAATGCGATTTTGGCGCAGTTTTTAAGACAAAATAGTCGTACAGTGATCACACAATGGTCATAAGCAAACACATTTAGTCACACGGCTGTCATAAAATAGATATTAAAGAACTATTTCGTCAGAAAAGTATCGTAAGTTCTCGCTTCCTAAGAGCAATTGGTTGAAGAGTTATCATAACGCAGACGTTTGTATGACAAATAAGTCTGTTAAATGCAACAGCGAAGCGGTTTTAATTATAACAACATGCAACATTTGTGAGTGATATTATTATCGTGCAAATAATATCTGAAAACAGTAAGTATTACACTAATATATTTACTTTACCGTTTTAAGTAACAGACTCGACATCAGATCTACAAGTGTGAATGAAATGCGAACATTACTTTATCGATCAATTTGCAAGGTTATTGAGTATATTTTAAAAGCCCCCATTAAATATTGTTGATTTCATTATATTTTAATAAATTAAAATAATTTAGGTTTTAGTCTCTGTGTAAATATGACTTGTTAAAACTTATTGTACTTAAAAACGCTGCCTTATGACTTAGAATAACACTTTGCCGACGCCATCACTACCTAGTTAGGGTTCCATACTGCTGGGGCCTAAACCTTGTGGGACGCAGTCATGTACTGTGATATTATGTACTTGAATAATAGTAATAAGACATTTTGACTTTGACGCTGCCATATTAATTACCTCTGTGGTGACATAATTTATTATTCATTTTTATTAATTTTAGCTGCTGAAAAAAATTGTGCTTTTAATTTTCAAACATGTAATTCGTATTTTTTTGTAGATCGTATGATACAAATATGGCCTTTTTGGATGTGGACACTTTTCTTAAGAAAGGTGATTTCGAATTGCTGTCACACCGATTTTCTATAAAAAAAAATATATACGGAACTTTCCCTCTCTGGCATGTTTATTTCTCTTGGCTGTGAAATAACTTAGCAAACACGCAAATTATGTGTAAAACATTTAATATTAAAATCAAAACTGACTTTGACAAGGCGCAGCCATAGACTAATACACCACAATCCTCACCACTAAAACAGAAATAAGTGAACAATAATTGCCACAGTTACCAGTAAATTAAAGAAACAATACTCTCCTTAATACACAAAATTAACATCTATACACAGGATTCTTATTCCTGGTACAACGCGGCTCAGGACGGTTCAACACAGGTGACTGAGCTGCAGGTACACCAAAATTCAGTTCGGCCCCACTCCTCTCCATAACGGCTGAAGATGCAGGCAAAACGAGTGCTGGCTGTGTCGGAACAACGCTTGCAACATCACGGTTAGGAGCAACACCCGGTACCAACTCCGTCGCAGGTGTTGGTGACTCAGAATTAGACGGATAAGATAATAAGCTCCTCCTCGGTCTTAACTGGTCAATATGCCTATGAGCTACCCCACTATTACCAGACAGCACTGTATAATCTGTACTCCCCAAACGCCCAGTAACAACTCCTGGAATCCATTTATCACCACTATTATATTGTCTTATCCACACATTTTCACCCACATTAACCGATCTCTCACAACCTCCTGCCTTTTGGACCATTCTCTCCTGCTCCATCCACACCCTGACCTGTCTATCGGGCTTTAAAACGTCCAAACCTGTACGCAGCTTGCGACCCATCAGTATCTGTGCAGGGCTTTCGCCAGTAGTACAGTGAGGCGTGTTTCTATAATGTAACAAAAACGTTTGTATAGCAATCATAACACTAACTCCCTGTCTAACAGCTTTTTTTACTACTCGTTTAATAGTTTTCACGGCGTTTTCTGCTGCACCATTCGAAGCCGGATGGTATGGAGCCGCAAACACGTGTTGAATATGGTTACCAGAAGTATAC
Organism: Apotomis turbidana; assembly: GCA_905147355.2. Lineage (NCBI taxonomy): Eukaryota > Metazoa > Arthropoda > Insecta > Lepidoptera > Tortricidae > Apotomis > Apotomis turbidana. Next base: position 15,194,077 of record LR990304.1, on the reverse strand, counting down.
TCAGCGAACTCACGGCTCGTGAAAGGTGGTCCATTGTCAGAAACTATCTGCTTAGGGAACCCAAAACGAGAGAATGCTTCAGTTAACTTCTCAACCGTATTAGACGCCGAAGTACTCGCCACCAGAAAAACCTCCAACCACTTGGAAGTGGAATCCACCATTATCAAATACAATTTACCATTAACTGGACCCATAAAATCAACATGAACCCGTGTCCATGCGCTACTAGGATACGGCCATGGACAAGGCAAATGGCCCCTAGGTGCGTCCTGTTCCGCAGCGCATACATCACACGTCTTGCACTTAACCTCTATCTCTTCATCCATACCAGGCCACCAAACATAGCTACGGGCCATAGCTTTAGTTTTTACTATGCCCATATGAGGTTCATGCAACATTTCCAAAACCATACGTCTACAAGATTGTGGCACAACAACCCGGTGACCCCACATAACACATCCCCGTTCCACGTACAGCTCCTGACTCCTATTAAAGAAGGGCTGTAAAGTTCTAATATCATTAGTCGAAGGCCACCCATCACAGACGTAACTCAACACCCTACTTAAAATCGGATCCTTAACCGTTTCACGCCTGATAACCTCGCTGTCCATCGCCAAAGCATCTTGAACATAATGCAAATAAGTATGTTCCGGTATAGACGGTTCACACTCTCTATCGCACACCAAAGGCAGTCTAGACAAACCGTCTGCAATGTTGGCTTTGGTGTTAATGTACTCGATATCATACGAAAATGCGGACAGTATTAATGCCCACCTTTGCATACGGCTTGCAGCCATTACAGGAATTCCAGCCTTTGGGCCAAACAGACTTACTAGAGGCTTGTGGTCAGTCCTCAAAGTGAAGTGACGGCCATACAAATACTGACTAAATTTTTTTAAGCAAAATATAATAGCTAAGGCCTCTTTATCGATCTGCGAATAATTTTTTTCCGCACAGCTAAGAGACCGCGACGCATATGCTATAGGACGCTCGCCACGAACACTAGGCTGCGTGAGCACACCAGCCACCCCCCGCGCGCTCGCGTCGCACGTCAATACCAAAGGCTTGCCTTGATCATAGTGTGCCAGTACCTTAGACCCCGATAAACGCTGCTTAATGTCTTTAAAAGCCCTATCACATTCCCTTGACCAATTCCAAACAACGCCTTTTTTCAACAAATCGTACAAAGGACTTAAGATAGAACTCATGTCCTTAACAAACTTTCCATAAAAGTTAACCATACCTAAAAAGGATCTCAGTTCTGTTACATTTTTAGGAGTGGGCACTTTTACCATCGCCTCAATTTTAGTAGGGTCCGTAGCTATACCATCCTTGGATACCACGAAGCCAAGATAATTTACGTGGTCAACTAGGAAAACACACTTACTTCTCTTAACTTTCATACCACTTTCATGCAACCGTTTCAACACCGCTTCCAGGGCTTTCAAATGCTCCTCCTTGGAATGTCCACCAATACATCATCTTGAAAAATTCCGACCGATGGATGCACCCCCTTCAATAGATTTGTCATGGTTCTTTGAAACACACCAGCACTAGAGGCTAGACCAAAGACAAGACGATTATACTTGAAGAGTCCTCTATGCGTATTAATTACCGTCAAATGTCTTGAGGCTTCATTAAGAACCAGCTGATTGTAGGCTTGTGACAAGTCAATTTTGCTAAAATACTGTGAACCATTCAACGTTACAAGTAAATCCTCTACTCGGGGCAATGGATACCTATCAACCAGTAAGACCGGATTCAAAGTAACCTTATAATCCGCACATAGTCTCAAACCGCCATCTGACTTACTCACGGGAACCAACGGTGTTGCCCAGTCCGAACTGTTAACCGGCTCTATAATGCCGTCGCGAAGCATTGCGTCTAACTCGTTGTCCACACGCTGCAGCAGCGCGTATGGAAGAGGACGAGCACGACAATATATAGGAACCGCACCGTCACGCAAATGCAACTGTACTTCACCGCCGTTGAACCGTCCCAGGCCTCCATCGAAAAGCTCCTTATATCTGTCAAGCAATACATTAATATTTGAGGATACATTTTCATTCACAATTTTATTTACAACACTAGCATCGCAAGAGGGTATCGTTATCTGTAATTCAGCCAACCAATGTCGACCAAGCAAAGAAGTGGTCCCGCCGTCAATTACAAACAACTCAAGAGTCTTCGAATTATTCCCATACTTAACCGAGGGCTTGAGAACCCCTAATGGCTTGATTTTAGTACCATTATAGCACTTTAACTTCAAATCGCAAGGTTCCAACTCCAGATCGTTAAACATAGTCTCATAAGTACTACCGTTGATACATGACACCGCAGAACCAGTATCCACCTCCATGTTCAGAGCCTTTCCATTAATAAATAAAGGTAAACTAACCGGTTTATAACTGCTCAACGATAAATGGTTAATATCGTCTTCACCACTAGAAGCATCGGACAAATCGCTCAACACATTATTATTCGCCGACGTTCCGTCAGAATCGTTCATAAAGTTGACACCTCTTATTCTCTGTTGTCCACCGCTCGACCTCCAGTTAGCAGCACCATCAGTAGACACGGAACACATTCTTCGTAGATGGCCCACACTCTTGCATCTACTACAGACGTGCCTGCGGAACTTGCACTGGGCTCCGCTATGATTCCGCCAACCACAAACGTTACATGGCCCACCGTTGTCCGTCGAGCTGGACTGTTGATGTGGCGCAACACCATCCGTAGTTGCAGCACCATGCGCGACTTGCCGCCCTCTGTTTTTATTCTGAATTCCACGCACACATAATTTATTCAATTCAACCGCGGCCCTGTCAACGCGACCGCTTCCGCTTCCAGTTTGCTCTACTGACGCCGCATCCCGCTCCGCAGACTCAATCGAATTTGCCAGTCTCAGTGCCTTTTCATAAGACAGCACCTCCTCCGCAAACAATCTCTGACGAATTACGTCGCTATTGACCCCGCAAACGAACTGATCCCTAAGATTATCCTCTAATGATCCTCCAAAACAACAATCTTTTGACAACCGCTTGAGCTCCGCCATATAGCTAGCGACATTCTCATCCGTCAATTGCCGCCTTTGCCGAAATTTGTATCTCTCCGCCATTATGGACGGTTTTGGTTGTAGATGTTGCGACAAAATCGCAACCGCCCGATCGTAAGACAAATCTTTCGGTTGAGTCGGACTAGCCAAAGAAGTAAGTAGCTCATATGCATCCTCACCCATTACCGCGATCAGCGTTGGTAACTTCTTGTCGTTTTTCACGCCATTTGCCGCAAAATACATCTCCAATCTTTCCGTATAAATTCTCCAGTTCCCATTCTTAATGCAGAACTCCTTTATACTCCCAATCGACATTTTACTCGTCGCCAATGAAATAACTTAGCAAACACGCAAATTATGTGTAAAACATTTAATATTAAAATCAAAACTGACTTTGACAAGGCGCAGCCATAGACTAATACACCACAGGCTGTTTTCCGTTCGTTCACTGTCCGAGTTGAAGATGTTATGAAACATTTAAGTCGTAAGATCTATCTTTTTATCATAAGACGGCTGTGTATATGACTGTCATATGTCATTTTAACAGTATTAAAGTTGTAAAAAGTTAAAATTATGATTAGTCGTACAGTAGTCACTCTAAAAGCTTTTATATGAACAATCTGCTGTAAAATGTCATATTAATGTTGTAAAACCGGGGAAATGTCACGGCTAAAACTTTTGTACGACAAAGATTAAAATTGCTGTAGTACTATGTCATACAAACGTGTGTACAACTGTGTTTTATGAACAAATTGCTTTTAAACTAAAATGCTGTATAAATGACAGTTACATAACGTCACGTTTTAAAACTTGCTTATTTACGACGTATCTACGATGAAATAGTCATATAATGTTGAGATTTTATAACCATTTTGTTAGTTGGGCGGGATTCGAACCCGGGACCGCCGGCTCAGTAGGCAGGTGTCTGCAAACTGCGCCAACCGCGTCGTTAACTGAACGAGATTCCTTTTAGGGGTAGGTTCAGTTTGGCACTTGATTCATCTGCCTGATTATGTTTATATTATAATATGATTATAAACATTACACTGTATGTAACAGGGATACGCCCCGGAACGTCATCATATATTCCCGGGCGGTCCGCTTCCCGACGGCGGCATAAATATCAAATCTCGGCGACTTCGCCCATAAATTATTTAGGTGGGCCCTGCCCATAGACTACAACACAAACAGATATTGCATTTGAACGTAACATTGCGTAGGATTAATTTAGTTAATATCCGAACTGCTTGTTTTGCTATTGATATTAAGCAAGTGTCATCGCCATCCCCAATGGACATCTCACTCGCCACAACAATAGACTCTGTTGAATTGAAAGTCTGTTGAATTCTGCGTTTGTGCCCATTCATTGTTTCCCAGCCGATCAAATATGCCAATGTCCGTTTTGTAGTTCATCAGTCACAAAAGTTCTGAAATATTTCAGATAAAAACCTTTAGAAAATTAACCAACGTAGGAAACATAAGCCCTTTCGTTGTCTCATTTTCCTTTATTTCATGTTTATCTCTAGTTCACTTTATTACCTACAAATATGTATTTCTAAAAGAAATGGTCGGGAATGTTGATTTTAATGATAAAAAGTCAGGACGCCACGTGCATAATTTCTATTCATTAAAAAAAAACTTGCCGGCTCGGTTAATTCGGTAAAAATGTATAAAACCTTCATTTGTTGAGGTACAAATAAAGTTAGAACGGCCATATAAAAAAGTCATAGCTCCTCAAATAGCCAAAACGGAAGATCAGTGGCTACGACTTATCGCGACTTTTTAGTTGCCTCAAATGGCGTTTTTGGAAGAAAAATACACTTCTATTTTTTTATAAAAAATTGGGCAAGTGCGAGTCCGACTCGCGCATGAAGGGTTCCGTACCATAATCTATAACAAGTTTGTTGTATGGGAGCCCCCTTAAATATTTATTTTATTTTATTTTTAGTATTTCTTGTTATAGCGGCAATAGAAATACATCATCTGTGAAAATTTCAACTGTCTAGCTATCACCGTTCTTGAGATACAGCCTGGTGACAGACGGACGGACGGACGGACGGACAGCGAACCGAAGTCTCAGTTATTACTGAGACTTCCCGTTTTTACCCTTTGGGTACGGAACCCTAAAAAAAGACGGCAATGCGAGAATTCCTGTTTTGACATATAGTGGCTAATAAAACTTATCTGTACTTATTTTGTTATTTTGCGCCTTTTTTGAGAAAAGCACTATATTTGTCTCAGCCTGAAGGGCAACTGCTGGCTTCGTGTTGAATTAAACCCAAGGTAGTCCGTTTCAAATTAATACTCAGTCAGCAATTGCCTATTTCCCTCGCTTCGACAATAATGTACTATATTTTTCAACACGTCAAAACCTGTTTGAGCTATTGGTTGTAGGCTGTTTGCGCTGACATTGTTACATAAAACATACACGTCGTATTTGCGTAAATCAGGCGGACGGACGCGACACACGCGTTATACAATCTTGATTTCTAGCCGACATGTTCTTGATTCCATGTTAACTCGTAAATGTATACTGAAGCGACATTACGAAGCGCGAAGAAGCATCTCTCGGGCCAGCTTGGCAGTGTCAACTGACAAGGCACCGCTGGTTTCTTGTCCGTTGCCATTGCGACTTGGGCTCCCTTTTTGCTTACTATCAGACGATGTGGCGCCACTATGTCGTGCCAATGTAATAAAAAAAAATTAAATTTTAACAAACCGCTTCACATCAATTGACAAGTTTTTTACTTAACTAACTACATAAACATGGGTATATTTTGGACATAATGCCGTATGATAAAAGGGAGATAATATTAATCTGGCCAAGTGCGAGTTGAATTTGGGCATGAAGGGCTCCATAAAATAACATAAAAAATAAATAATCATTATGTTTAGTATTTGTTGTTATAGTGGTCATAATAATAATCATACTCTATAAAAAAATTATTACTATTCAACCATTATAGCAAAACTGTATAATACCGTAAAAAAACACGTTTTTGTACCTCCTTTAATTTTTAACAGTGAAATTATCGCATAATGTATTTGAGACACATTTTGCGAAAATTTCAAGTCTACGTATTATGGTTGGAGAAATACAGCCAGCATTAAAACTTTCGTGAGACATATTTAATTATTGTAAAACAAATCTGTGACAAAGTTACCGCGGAACTGTATGGGTAGCAGTCCCTTAAAGAGCTCTAAACGAGTTCGATACATGTCGGACCATTTCTGACAATTTCACGTGAGTGTAAACCGCTTAATACAATAATTAAATACAGCCCTGTAACCGACGAACAGACAGACAGTGGCTTAGCAATATCATTCCGTTAGCAGCCGTTGGCCACAGAACCCTAAAAAGGGGGTTATGACTTATGCACAGCGTCGTTACTGCGACGCGTGCGCGGCAGTGCCAACAGCCTCCTAGCAACAGTCGCGGATAGGGTAGATGGCCCATTTTTGCAAGGATGGAATGCCTTGCGTTTGTAACCTAGGCTAAGTTAGTTAAGGTTTGTTTGATATTTTTATGTTACTAAACATTAGTTAAAAGGCTTATTATTTATGTTACTAACACGATGGATGAATTTCCGAAATAAATAATAATTATTGTTATATATTGTCATCCCTGCGTGAACGTGATTTATAATCAAGTAATCTGTACCTGTATCGTAGGTATTTATATGTTTATATAGCTATGTCTAGTATTGCGCAGTGCAGAATCGCAGAATATCGGCTACAGTGACACGCACGCCGAGTGAAATCTAATTCGCTATCGATGATAATACAAGCGGAAAAATCACACGTAGACCTTTTAAATGGATAGATATGGACAAACTTTTAATTTCAACAGCATTGCATATCGCTCGCCTTACATATTAGTTATATTATATCATATATCATTATCATTTATTTTGCTGAACATACAAAGGTGGTATAACTACGCACATGTCAGTAGAATTTAGTTACATGAAAGAATGTTTCGCCATAATTCAGCATGCAAAATTTATTCTTACTTAAAAAATAGTAATTCCTTATTTCGTCATCATATTGTAAATATGAGATTATTAATTTCATAACATTACGATGTAATGACGATGTTAGGAACATTACTAATTTTTAACAAATATTTTTATCAGGTACTAATAATACATTACATACCTAGAGCGGTGGATTCGTGAATGTCTCAGACCGCAGTTGTTTGTGTTGGCCAGAAAGTAAGATATTATCTCCCCGTAGCGGGCAGATAATCGGACTTACGGCCTGCGGTGACGTAAAATTTTACGCTCTGTTTTCGGGTGTAGTAACAGTGTTACAGCATAAATCGTAATATCAAATCGTAAGGTCGCATTTTTAGAATTTGACTTAGATTTTTTTTATCGGTAGTGACTCCGTGGACCAATAAGCCACCGTATGCTACCATAACTTTTGAGCCTATTCTCTCCTGTCAAAAATAGCAATTCTAAATATAAGTAATGATGGGTGCATTTCGCTTCAACTATGAACCCAAGATGACAAACTTCGATGACCCTTTGTAGCTTGACCAGACACCGACAAATATTTACAATACAAGACGACCAGTTAACCACGACCCCTCCTTGCACGGTATACGGTATTAAGAAGGGGTCGTAATGTTTTGGTGCAGCTAAGTCAATATTTGAAGCGAGTGGCTTCAGACAAAGTCCTTTATTAGGTGTGTTGTAAACTTGTTTTAGGATATTTCGGGTGAAGCAAATATTGGAAAATAAAATGACGGCTAAAACTATATCCAACTTCAATGGCAATACGAAGGTTACTTTGAGAAACAAAATAGTGTTCTAAGTCACAATTGAGAGAGACAAAATGGCTACATGAACATTTTCATTCAGTTAAGGATTATTTAGGCATGTACAATTATTAAAATTATTCAGATTTTTACTTGTTTTTTAATGTTAACCTAATTTATAATATGACAGACACATAATGTTCCCGGCTTAATACTGTTACCGATGTAAAAATATGTTAACATCTTGTATTGCGAAAGCAATAAAGTAATATTTATTTGCTGAAATAAACGTTTCTTTATTTCTTTCATTTATCTTTGCCTTTCACAGTTCACATCGCATAAAACAGCCTTTTCTTTGTGAAACGCGACCCAACAAGCTCCAAGTACAATTAACATACAACCACAGAACATACTGGCTAACTAAGCGAACGCAACAATTTTTGATCCGAGAGACAAAGCGAAGTTGGCACTAGTTCAATATCAGTTTGTCAATACTTGCTAATGAATCCAAGTTTTACTGGCATCTAGCAAGTTTGAGAAGCCGGGAGTTAGGAGACAACAGAATATACACAAATTGATATACGCTTCCAATCAAAATGCAAAGGAGCAGTGCTGAGACTTTGTAGAGCTGGAGCTAAATTCAAAGTTTCTAAATCTCGCCACTATCATTCTATATGTTTATTTAAGCGATGTACATACATTATTAACAATAAAATAACAAGTTTTAATTTCTCCTAAATGTAGCTCCGATTTAAAAATCTATATAAATGGAGCATAATTTATCACGTCCCCAAGCCTGCGATACGGCCACTGTATCGCTCAAATGTATTTATGTCAACGTACCAAATTAGTCTCGTAGTAAATCATTAACGCAGATTACGCGAATCACTATATGTGAAGACAGCAGAAAAGACAATTAAATTACATGGCCCCATGTTGGGCGCCATCGTATTGTTACGAGCGTGGGGTTCGTATATGATAGAAAAGCACAAATTAATCCAAAAATAAAAAAAACACACACTTTATTACCAAAATAACGCACTTACAATTCACACGAACTGTACTTAAAATCCACTAATTAACACAAACCCACTATTACACAAATTACGCACTCACTATTCACACGAACTGTACTTAAAGCGCACTAATCACTTCAGTCTTTCTCTCCGATTATCCTTTACTCGCACTGTATCGCAGTTAAAATGTAACTAACTCGCGCCGGCCGTCGGCGCCTTATATATCCCGCGGAAACGCTTTCTCGATGCGTTGTCCACACATATCGCGAATATTCTAGTAAGGTCCAGCGTAAGGGCCGAGAACATTCGAGGCCATATATGTCTCTCTCTAATGGTGCACTCTCTGTCACTCCCTTCTCGAATGTTCCGAGTATAGCTATCTCTTTCTAGTAGTCCTATCTCTGTCACACACTTCTCGAATGTTCCGAGTATAGCTATCTCATTCTACTAGTGCTATCTCTGTCACTCCTACGGGATATTTCGCCATATAACGATTTGTGCTTCAGAGGCCCATAAGGGGTCCTGAAAACGCCTGTAAACGGGTTTTCAGGTTATGGCGTCATCTGATAGAGGGTGCCCTGAAACGGACTGAAAACATGTTTCAGGCGCCTGAAAACGACGGCAACTTGGGTGAAATTTCGATCTTTAGATATGTGATAGAGCAACTTCTGAAACGGCCTGAAATGACTTTTCAGCCTGCTGAAAACGCCTCTAAAGCACTGAAATTTACATTCAAAGTTTTTGACCTAACCTACCGGCGTAACAGTATCGTAAACGTTGGTCAATATATATAACACTATATCTCAAGTCTTCAAAGACGGCACTGACTTTGATATAATTGCCTGAGGTACAATCAAATAAAACGGAGAATGTCCCAATTTGACCTATGATCCCTATAGACCTATAGCCCCATGTTGGGCGCCACTTTAATATTAAGGGTATGAAACTTATTTTCATAATTTATTTTTGTTACGGGTAACAAAAGCAAATTTATTCGTTTTAACTTAATAATCTTTCATTTGCCGGTTCTATGTCAACTCTTACATTTCAAAACCTCCTCAAAATAGCTTAATCTTGAAATGCATTTATTTTAAGCAACTTAATAAGAGCGCATACATATTTCATAAGACAAGCAGCACAAAGGAGTTAATTAGATTCTGTGCCACGCAGCATTCCCCGAAACCACCAGGCAAGAGACTCAATCATTTTCCCTAACAGACTTAAGCCAGCAAAGCGATTTGTGTCGCCTCTAGCTGTTGTGAAGCATCAGAGCACATATTAGCATACGTGTGATACCGTGTCGGTGTGTGTGTTTACTGTGGGCGATGGTACAAGCACAATTTACATGATTATAGTATTATTTAAATCAAACAATTTAAACGGATTATTTGCGTATATTAATTATCAACAACAACTACAACTGTATCTGTTAAGATGCCGAAACGTCAGGGAAGCTCAAATAATTAATATACGCGATATAATCCGTTTCAATTGTTTTATTTAAATGTGTGACAGTCGCGGAAACCGAAGAAAATTTTATATATTAAGGTGGAAGTACTAGTACTCGACATTGCAAGGGATATTTATTTTATGTTTCATAATAGTACGTTAATTTACACGTCTATCGCAAATTTATTCATCCCTTATGAGAAGAATGACTTTTACCTTTATTAAATGGTATTTATATCATATAATAATCATTTAAAAAATTCTCGTAATGTAATGAAATGTAAGTCAATAGGATTGTCCCAGTACATGTCACGTGCTTTTGCAGGCAGTCAGGTTGTATATTTTATTATTTTGCGTGTGAAATTCGATAGCTACAAACATTTCTCATGTATTCATTATATTTGCTATGAAAGTAACGGTAATCTTATCTTATTTATCGCAGTTGAAAGTATGGTGACGCGTATTAGTACCGCGTCGAGTACTAGTACTTCCACTTACTATTATTTTAAACATTTATAGAAGTAAGATCTTGTTTGGTTTTTAAGCCTGGAACACTTTTAAAACCAACCAATTATCGCAGTATAATCACTTGAACAGCTAAACTTAAGTAAGTGCGTGGCACTGGATAAATCAAGTTTGTATGATGCACCCAGAAAATATACCTAACCTATAGGCATACCTAAATATAGATCTAAGGAAGACGCTTTTTCCTACCTGTGGGATAGTTGTACAGCGGGCTTATGATGGTCACGTTTATCACGTGATAAATAAATTACAAAGCAACCGTAAATCTAGCACTCATCTATTTGTCAAAAGATGACGTATCTCTGTCTCTCTCTCTGTTATTATATACCGAGCGAGTTATGTTGAGCGAACCGTCTCCGGTTCAACTTGGATTTTTTTTAAACCACTGGATCTTATTACTTGCGCCATGGAAAGTGGCATTCACCATGCATTGCCTTTGATAAAGCGAGCGCAGTGCGCCAGGGGGCTGCTGTTTTAATCTGTGAAATGGCGGGAATAAATACTTTAATCAAAAAGAAATCAGTTCATTCATGACTACGGTTACCAGCAAAATAGCTGCAAGCATTGAACTAAATGATTAAATATACAGCATTTCTTGATTTAACATTTGAAACGAACATTTTAATACACGTAAAAATAATAATGATTAGTTATTGCAGTAGTTAGGCCATTGAATTGTACGGCTATTGCCCAAAAATACTTAGATTGTGTGGGAAGGCTCCCAACAAGATCCGATGATCTAGTTCGGATCGCGGGCAGAAGATGGATGAGGGTGGCGCACGACCGATCGCCGTGGAGAACTTTTGGGAGGCTTTTGTCCAGCAGTGGATGTCTATCGGCTGATATGATGATGATGATGTAGATGGCACAGTTTTACAGTACGGGCAGAAACAGTATCCACTCATTGTTATTCGTAGCCCCTTGCATTTCGTTAAATTGTCGAAATTGCCTCTGCATGTTGGTTTCGGCTCTGCGCGCGCCAATCCGTTTTGTAATTTATTTCGTTCCTTTTCTCTGAGTTTTGTAAGACAGAGGGAGACAAAGCTCACTGAAAAGGAAAAAAATAAATTACAAGACGGATTGATCGAAATAAATCCTTTACTATATACCTTAACTAATTTATTTGTGTGTATCCCAACTTATTTCTTACTTAGTTTATATAGGTACAAAATAAAGCCTAAGGAATACAACTTAAAATAAACTAATTATTGTATTAAGCGGTTTACACTCACGTGAAATTGTCAGGAACGGCCCGACATGTTTCGAACTCGTATGGAGCCCTTCATCAGTTAATAAAACCTTAACTAATGTTGGGTCTCTCATAATAATTAACAAAACGTGCGCAATTTATCAAAATTTTGGATGACTGAGTAAAAAGGATTGTCCAGAAACGGACTACTTACCGAACAGAGCAAACTGATTGTTATGCGATAAAACTTATGATTCAAGAAAGCGGAATCACGCTGCATTCTTATTTATACGTGTAACTTCGTTATAAAAATGTCGGTCGTTAAGCGCATTTCTACAGATTTTACACAAAATATGAAATATAACTCAACATTTTCTTGTACCAAATGCCAATGGGTGGTGTGGTCGTTTCTGGACAAGTCAACAAACTGTGATTTTAAATGGGATATATCCAACAATATGGTGGTATTTATGCAGCTGTTATAAAATGATACATATTATAATGATGTAGATACTATTATCATGACATTTAATTTACATTTAGATTGATTACATACAGGAGATACACGTACTCCATTTAAATATTTCAAAAACGATACTCAAGCACCCTGTACGAAACAATTCAAAGATTTCCTAACAACATTTTGTAACAAAAGCTTACAGTTGTTTGTAATAATAAGAGCGCGTTTACACTAATCGCTCGGACAGGCACGACGCTAATGGCGACAAAAACAACGACGCGACAGCCGCCAGACGACAACTGTCGCTGCCAAATGGTATTTGCGGAATTTAAAACGTTTTACTTTAAGAAGCGGAATGGGATTTCTTCGTTTTTTGAACCGGTTTTTGTGTAAAAATTTAGTTCAGGATTACGTTTTTCGATTATTAAAATGTCACGTTAAATTATGGTTTTACGCAGAACTCTTCACTCTTTTGAAGTTGATCCAGGTGAATAATATCCTTGGATCTTACTTTACAGTCATTTTAACAATTAGGTACCTACTATGAAGAGCAAAATATTCGCAAATCAATTATTAATTAGATGGCTGTATAAGGTACTAAGGTTTACATCCTTCTACGTGAGAAAAGCCGCGGTAAAATGCTAGTTAAAAAAAAGTGTGTATGTCAGCTCCGACGCACGACTGGAGTTTACTCTTCAGGCCAGGCGCGCACCACGATTTTTTTTAAGTCGCGCGATAATTTTGTCGCAGAAATAAGCGTACTTATGGGTTTATGAAAATCGTGGTGCGCGCACTCTCATATAAATAAACCGATATCTTGCATTTCTGCGACAAAAATATCGCGCGACTAAAATCGTGGTGCGCGCCTGGACTGCGCGCGTGGTGGCGCCATCGACTCAATACGTTTATTGCACATAATGGTTATAAGTACAGGTGGAAGTAAATAGTTTAAGTATCACATTATGTACCCTGTTGGGCGCTGCAAACAAGAACGAGAAGGTAGGCACTTACATAATATTAATATACGAGTATAATATACAGCAAAACTTATACATGTTACATATTTATTTATGTTACATTTTTTTTTACCCATAGGCCTATCTTCTGAATATTCGTTCAAGCAGTAGTACGTATTCGAAACTAATGATTGTTTAAGTTTGTGAACGAAAACTGCATTTTTTTTTCTTTTTACTTCGAACTTCGTATCGTGCCGTCCCTTTCACTCTCCTGTTATACACCGTATGACTGAAAGGGACGGCACGCGGTGGCGGTCAGTTGTAATGTATGACTATCCTAACATTCCTTCAGAGACACGCGGCCTGAATTGTCATAGTGACAGCAGGTCGCCACCGCGTGCTGGCTATAAGCCATAGAGTCTCGACAAAAAAAACTGATGGATGTCAACCTGTTATTTTAATTTACGTCAACAAACGGCCAATATCAAATTTTTTCGCGATTTATTTCAAAATTATCATAGTTAATGTCTTCAAATGCATAAAGAAAATGTGCTTAACGCGGCACAAGCTCTGCTGAAGACGATTCAGTTCATTTTTATTATTTATTTATTATTTATTTACAAACAAAATTTATACAGCATTACAGTTATTACCAATACACTGGACAATTTATAAACATTCAAAAGAATATAAATAAAATAAAACTAAATAAATAAAACTTAAAAGTTAGGAAATCCCGCAATCATCCATCACCTCACAATACCTCAGGAGCATTCGACACACATCCGTCCATCGACTCGCAAACAAATCAATCTCTGGTACAGATGACAGCAGCGCGTTTAAAAGTTTGAGAGCCAAAACGATGGGGGAATTTCTGTGTGCTACTGTGCGTGTTAGCGGGACAGCGAGGAGATTACAGTTTCGGGGTCTGAGAGCATTTTTGGGAACAAATGGTATAACAAGTCTGACAGTCTGTTCTACCAGTTCGGGGCAATCTGAGTGTGGCCACGCAAAGTATTGCAAGTCGTTAAAAGCAGCTTGTGGTTACGTCTCACTTGAAGAGAGTTAAATCCTAGTGTACCCAGTAAAAACTTTGTTGGACACATGAATGGGTATTGATGGAATACCTTCTTGTATAGAAATCTGAGGAACGCTTTTTGTACTTTTTCAAGTAGCAAGATATAATTACTTTCAAACAGATTCCAAACAATGCTAGCAACCTCAAGTTTTCTTCGGATGAGCGCCATATAGAGGATTTTGATTGCTCTCGAATCGTCAAAGTCACGTGCATTTCTCATTATAAATCCGAACCTTTTGTAACAATCTGTAGCAAGTGTCTTAATGTGATCATGAAAAGTAAGACGCGTGTCGAAAAGAACACCAAGATCTTTTACAGTTGTTACTCTAGCTATGACTTCAGATCCGAGCAAGTATTGAGCATGTAGCGGCTTTAAAGAACGGCTATAGGACATAACACAACATTTGGAAACATTAAAGTGTAGTTTGTTTTTGATGCTCCAACGTAACACAGAGTTTATGTCCTCTTGCATTGCCTCACAGTCCGCTAGACGCTCTACTTTATAAATAAGTTTCAGATCGTCCGCATACAGAAGGCATCTGGCATGCTTTAGCACAGACTCTAAGTCGTTGATCATGATCCCAAATAAAATTGGACCGAGAATAGAGCCTTGACTAACACCAGAACGAGTTGGGTAATCCAATGATATGAAACAACCATGCTTCACATATTGTTTTCTATCTCCCATGTAACTTGCGAACAATTTTAGAAGTCGCGGTGAGAAGCCCACATAACACAGCTTACTCAATAGCACATCGTTGTCTACTTGATCAAAGGCTTTTTTGAAATCGAAGTAGAGAACGACGCGGTTGGCGCAGTGGTTAAGCAACTGCCTACTGAGCCGACGGTCCCGGGTTCGAATCCCGGCAAGGGCAAATATTTGTGTGATGGACACGAATATTTGTGCCTGGGTCATGGATGTTCTATGTATTTAAGCTTTCATTTATCTATATAAGTATGTATATCGTCGCCTAGTACCCATAACACAAGCCTTCTTGAGCTTAATTTGGAACTAGGTTGATTTGTGTGAGGTTGTCTGATATTTATTATTATTATTATTATTCCTGTATGTCGCACCCGCTCACGGGACAATAGTGTCCCGGACCTTTGGGAGGCGTGCGCGGAGCCGAAGCCAACGCGTAGAGGCCCTTTCGACAATTTAATGAAATGTAATGTGTACATCGAGCGGATGCTGTCCCTATCCGTGTGATGGGACGCACACAGAGACAGCACCCGCTTGGTGCAAGAACTATTTATGAATATATGGAATCTAAATACAAATCGGGCTATGGGGATGAAATGGAGGACTGGGTAATTGGGCTATTGTGTGAGACAGCCGGACGTCTACCAAGAAAAGTGTCTCATAGCAAAAAAAAAAAACTGGTAGACGATGACTCGCCTCCCGCTAGATGGGCCCCCATAAAAAGCGACACATAGAGTGGCCTAAGGGCAACACCAGTGCGGAAGGCTAAGGGCCTAATTATTATTATTATTATAGAACGTCGACTTGTATACCCCTATCGAGGTGTTTAGAGATCATACTCGAGACGGTCAGAAGGTTGGTATCAATTGACCGCCTCGACCTAAAGCCATGCTGTGAGTCACATAGATTTGGCCGTAACTGCGGCGAAATCAACTTTTGCAGGACCGATTCAAAGAGCTTTGCTAAGGAAGAAAGTATAGCTATGGGTCTGTAATTATCTATGTTTACTGTGTCATTGGATTTTGGAATGGGGGTAACTCGACTGAGCTTCCAGCCTTTAGGATACTTGCCAGTTGAAAGGGATAAGTTAAATATGTGATGTACCTATAGGCAAGATAAAGGAATCGATACACCCTTTGATCACATAAGCAGGGACTTTGTCAGGCCCAACCGAACTCTGAGCCTTCAGACATCTAATGGCTGATTTCACATCTTCTAAAGTTATAGAGGCAATGTGCACGAAATTCGCAGAACGTGACTTGTCGTCGCTATTAGCCGTGCTATCGTCCAGCAAGGGGGCATTAGGTAAGAAAACGCTCGAGAAGTAATAATTTTACGGTAAGAATATTTTATTTCAGGTCTCTTATATGTCTCGGAATTTTGTTGCATATTTTAATACACATGAAATAAGAACTACCAGCTATTTGTTTTAGACGTGTTAGACGATTGTATGTTATTAAATCACAGGTTCTGTTTGTTTGTTTTAAATATCTTTAACCTCTCATCACACAAAAACGGCTGCACGGATTTTAATCCCAGATAGCATCCAAACATGGGTTTTTTTTTTTTTTTTTAATTTATTTAAAACAAGGAACTTATGATCTATTACATAATATACGGTGGGCGAAAACCGCGCACGGTTTATCTGCCACCGCGTTCGCGTGATATGATACTTCTTACTTCTTACCCAACAACTGTAGACAAAATGTTTTTTAATACAAGTATTTATAGGTATTATTCATAAGGTAATATTTTAACACTGCTAGAGATATTTAGGCCTGCATTGACCAAACTTGTTCTGAGCTTAGTGCATAGTATTTTAACATTATATTTCTGTTCATGTCTATTGTCTATTTTGTTCAAGCAGGTCTCAATTAATGTGGATATGTAGACTTGATAAAATGTAATTTCCTATTTCAGAGCTACATTTTGGGCACGACTGGTCTTCACAAGAATCCTTGACTTCTCTGTACGAAAGGAATAAGGTTTTATGTGGACAACATTTCCAAGATTCCCGTTACACTGACAGTTGTAGAAAAAGCCTGAGCAAGAATTCTGTTCTAGGAACAACAGAATATATTATTAAAACAATGCAATAATAGTGCACCTGTGTAGTAAACTTTTTAAAGACATTTTGTAAATTATAGTCCCTGTTTGAATATACTATTACAATGAATAAAGGCCTTTTAAAAGTAATTCATTGTGTTGTATTTTTTATAAAACTATTAAATTTCAGCTCAATCGTATACCGGGAAGTGGTTGACAAATGATTTGCAGGATTAAACCTGAATATGCATGCATGTAAAATAGAAATGTTAGAAAAACAAACTTTCAATATGGCATATTTGAAAACCCCGCCAAAATAGCCCGCTGTCACTTAGTTCATATACGGTGGCGCTAGTAGTATAAAAAAAAAGATAGGCAACTTTTTTTAACGTAGTTACCGTTCTTCTCCTTGTGAGTATTATATTCCTTGTTCTTGACATACTTGACGTTCAAGTTTGCATGACGTTATTCAACAATTTTATTAAAGTCCGTCCCTTTCACCCCCGTGTTATAATCTATATGAGTGAAAGGGTCGGCACGATACGAAGTTCGGAGTAGGCCCTTAGATACACATACACAAGTTTACCGGACGCCGCTTTAAGCATCATGCTTGACGGCGGGCTTGATCGTGTATGGCCTGCATTATCCTTACTTCATGCAGGCATCCGAAATGTCAAATTTTATAGTTTGTTTATGTGAACATAATGGTAGTTTAAAAATTCGTATCTCAGTATACGATCGGGGTAAAAATACGACTTCTTAATTTAGCAGGTTATGCGTTAAGCGTTATAGACTAGGATCCCGATATAAAACGACCTTCACCGAGATGTTTATTTGATGAAATGTATTTTATATTTAGTTTAATATGTCAATAAATATATTGCATATGGGTTGCCTAACAATTTTTAGTCCAGGGTATGTTTAGTAAAAAATATTTTTTTTTTTAACATTTTACCGATGTGATTATTAGATAAATTCACAATTAAATAATCTTTAATTTTATTCAGTTTCAATTCAATAATCAGACCGTTGCAAAATGATAGTAGGTATAGATTTACCTGTTTATACCTGGCTACCCGATAGTTGTGACGGGAAAAGAATAGGCAACCTAACGTTTGCATATTCTATGCGTCCAGTGCGTCAAGCGACGTAGACGCATTGATGTATAATTAAATATTAATTGTGATATTTAAGGTAGACTTCCGACTAGAGCGGCTCCGGCGTCACTAACGCAGCGACAGTAACGCGGCGATAGAGCCATAGTATTATGCAGTATAGAAACGTATGAACGAACGTTCGAACGCGGCGTCACAGTCGCCAGTGACGCTGGGCGATAGCGGCCGTGCCACGTTTGCGCAAGCACTGCCGCGCAATCGCTGCGATCGCACATGGTTTTTAGGTTATGTTATTTGGTGAAATATCAAAAAAATGGACCGTAATAATATATTCACTGATGAAGAAGACGAAACACTGATAAATTTAGTGTCACAACATTCCATTTTGTACGATTTAATATATAAATACTAGTGATAAAATAAAATTAAACTGCTTTTTATTAAACCGACAAAAGCTTCTGAATTTCTCGTCGTCCTCATTTAAATGATTTTTTTATCAAGATGCTGTAAGTGCCTTCTTTCTTTCGACTTTTGAATATTGAGTTTAGTGGACTTCGTTTCATACTAAAATAGTAACGAAGCAAAAGATCATCATCCTCCTCTTCTTCTAATAAGATATTCTTAATTAATCGGTTCAATTTGATATAAGAACACAACTGCACTACCGTAAGGAACTGACTCCGGAGTCGCGCTGCTCGGAAGCCAATCAGCGTCAGAGGCGCTGCGACACAGATGCAGCGGCTCTGACGCTGCGGCCGCTGCGTTAAAGCCGCGATGGTCGGAAGTCTACCTTTAGCGCAGCCCGGCCGCTGCTAGCGAAACGACGCGATGAGTCAACACGTCGTGAACGATTTCCTCGCCTTTCTGCAGCAGAAGGAGAAGATACTGCTGGAAGGCAAGATGGATGCGGTGACCGCTGTCCTCTTTAATGAGTGGCCATCGAAATTCAGCGTCGAAGACATCTGTCATGCGAAGCAGGTGTTGTGCAAGTCCCTTGGAGTTGTTGGCACCTATGTACCTCATCGGAAAGGGGACGAAACAGGAAAAAAGACCCTTGCGGATATTATGAAAATCCTGAAGGAGAACGTAGAACGGATTCCAGAGTTTGTGGCGGCAGATGCCTCTACCCTGCCGTCCCATGTTCCGGATGAAATTGACGTACGCTGCTTGTATAAGGATATCGTGGCCCTAAAAACAAGTTTAACCGATATAGTTTTGAAGTTTGAAGCTGCCCAAGCCACTATTACTGAGTTGCGCAACGAAGTCAACAGTTTGCAAAATAGTGTAATAACTCAGTCGGTATTAGCATCAAGTTTCAAGACCGATGACCTACCCACCGCTAGAAGCGCCTAGTCTGTCAGTTTGCGTCCTGCTGACACTGTAAAAAGTGCCGCACCCGCCGCTACACCGCCCGCGCGCCCCCCGCCGGTGCGGCCGCCTCTAGTTTCGAAGTTGCGTCAGCGTGCTTATGCTGACGTCGCCGGTCAGTCTGTCGCAGCTAACCGGGCCTCAATACGGGTTCCTGATAAGAAAAAGTCCTCCCGCACCAATGTGGATAAGGAGGGATTCACACTGGTGGAAAGGAAGAGCAAGGCGCGCAGAGTGCCCCGCAAGACTCTGAGTGGCACTGCCGAGCCGGTTGGTTCTGGTCTTCGGATTGCCACACCGAGTAAGGCGCTCTATGTGTCGCGCTTGCATCACTCCGCCGTGGCTGATGATGTGGTGGAGTACGTTCGCCGGAAGACTGGCTTCACGCTGAGGGTGCAACAGCTGCAGTCCCTCCATAACGTGCACTTCAGCTCGTTTGTGGTGCGCGTACCGCGGCCGCTGCAGGACACCATCGCAAGTGCAGACTTCTGGCCGAAGGGTGTTGTGTTTCGGCAGTTCCGGGGCAATCTGCCGAATCCTGCGCCAGATCAGACGACGCAACGGAGCCACGCTGTTACGTCGCCTAAATCAAACTAGATTTAAGTTTTTATTTTCTGTATAATTTTGTAGTTCACAGTGCCTTGGTTTAATTACTGTAATGCTGTGTAACTAATTTGAATAAATAAATAAATAAATAAAATAAATGGGCTTCATACTTTCGATTGGTATAGAATTTATCTAATATAAATCAAACCGGTGAAATGTTTAAAACATTTTATTTTATTATTAATTAAACATACCCTCGACTAAAATTTGTTAGGCAACCCATATGCAATATATTTATTGACATATTAAATTCAATATAAAAAAATACATTTCATCAAATAAACATCTCGGTGAAGGTCATTTTATATCGGGATCTTAGTCTATAACGCTTAACGCATAACCTGCTAAATTAAGAAGTCGCATTTTTACCCACATCGTATACTGAGATACGACTTTTTAAATTAGCAAGGCAGATACGTTCGATTTTATACCCCATATTTTTCATACCCCGGGCTTTTATATGAAAATCGATTCTTAAGGAGTAAACTCCAAAAAATGTGCAGAAATAGTAAATGAATAACGGGGATAATGTTAATTGCCCTTAGTTTCCTACGCACGAGGAAAGAAATTGTACCGTACTACACTTTACAATGCAATGCAATGCAATAAAATGAAATGGAATGCAGTGCAATACATTACAAGTACTCTTTATTGCACACCTCACTAAACAAACAGGAGAGATACGAAACAAGAAGTGACAATTAGAGGTGGCACAGGCGGTCTTATCGCTAAAGAGCGATCTTTTCCTGACAACAGTGACAACCTTTGGGTAGTGGAGAACTTGATAGTGTAGTGTTATTAAGCGCATAATGAACTTCTTGTTAGTCGTTTCACTCTTTTCAGAGCGGTCGTGATCAACTGCTAGTACTAACACAGTAAGTAAAGACAGGACACAAGGACGTAACGAGTCCTTACAACAGTGGGCCTTGGAAATCAAGAAGTTGGTTAGGAAGGCCTATCAACGCACGTCAGCATCCTTTATGGACAGTATACTGGTGCAGGCCTTCATTGATGGGATCCGGGATCTGGAAGTGAGGGCAGCCGTGCGTACTATTAGAGGCAGATTACAATCTCTATCTCTCAACCTCAACATACTCCCATGACATGTTCGTCAAAGCACTAAAAAAACCGAACTAGCACGTCATAGCACTAAATTTACGTGCGACCAGCGCCGATCAGTTTTGTCCAGACGTAATAAATGGCGGGCGAATTTATGGGGCATCAGATGCGAAAACAACCTCGCTGCGACATTTTTCAGGCAGTTGACAAATTTCGTACATGCTATTATTAAATTTATTTATTGTAAACTTTATTGCGCATTGCAAAGCCCTATTTTATAGCCTAATCCCAATACGGTATTTGATGACAGCTCATATCAGCTATTCTTTATGAAATGTCAAAAACTATTTGTTAGTATGAAGTTTCTATGAAGATACTGGCTTGTGACGTCATTACAATCAGTAGTCAAAACACGTTTTCGTTTCAGCTTTTGTCTTATTAAAAATAGTCAAATTAATGGTTGTTTATTTTGGTTCCGTGTATTTTTGAAAGTATATTTAGTTGTGTCAATGATAATTTTTCGCTATGGTCAAATACCATATTATTATTGGGCCTCCGTTCTCGCTTCGCCTATTTGGCAATAGTGAAAATACCTTAAATTAATATCTCACTCTCACCTCTAAACAGATATCCTAAAATACGGAGAATAAAATAAATTACCACTAATTTATGCGTAATATCATCTTTATGACTAACCATTTTCGAAAAAACTAAGGTGCTTTGGGGTAAATTCGACATATTTTTAGGCGAGTGTAGAGTATGTTAGGGTTTGGGCTCGTAAGTCAGAACCTAAGAAGTATTCCTTCCAAGTAACGAGATCTTCGCGAAATTGGATATATTCATCAACGCTTTGTGAAAACAGCGTTTCAATACGTTGCTTGAATTTGGAAACAAATTAGGATAAAAAAAAAAAAAAAATTTGAATACTATTTCTTAAGGAGTGGGGTAATTTCGAAAGCAAGTGGAGTAATTTCGAAGCTGGTTTTTATGCAATATGAGTTTAAGAATCATATTTCTTTTTAGTTCTAATTTACCCCCGCAAAGATGCAAAAATCGCACTGCTTTTATTTAATCGACTGCAACACACGTGCCCTCACGACTAGCGATGCGGAGTGAACTGAAGCGGGGGAGGAGATAAACATGGCGTTTTGACAAGCGTTGCAAGCGTTGAATTTGTTCCCAGTTTAGTAGAAATGTGTGATTTTCGACTTATCCCCATTTTCGACTTTACCCCAAAGCACCTTACTTATTTATTTACCTTGTTAGTACAAATGATGCCATTTTTAAGGGTAAATTTTAATAGCTTATTAAAAGTCATAGGTGGAATTAAACTAAGAAGGTACACCGATATGCATTAAGGAACTCTATAATTGTATTGAAAATCAGTTTTCTACGGAAAGGGGTCATTATTTCAGGATGAATCTTAACAGCGCGATGCAGGTTACGTATGGGCGCGTGGCGTCAGCCATACCGCTCCATCTGTTGGCAAAAGCTTCCTTGTCCTTTTATCACGCTATTTATTCATTCCATCATTCAAAAATGGTTATAGAATAGTTTTTCCGCAGTTGTGGTAAAAATACGCAGATGAAAATGCTCTCCTTGATGTTTTTGTATAGGTACCTATCTTCACTTTACCATGATGCATGTAAAATATTTATTTATTTAATATTTATTGCACAAAAGAAAAAACTTATTGTACTAAAGGCGGACTTAATGTCATTATCATACACCGTAAGCTTTATAAGAATCACACACTCAAAGGAAGCTGGCTGTTACATATAAAAAGGCTCCAACCTTATCCACCTTAATATGTACGTATGTAGGGTGGCATTAAAATGCCTTTAGGCTCCAGCCTCACGATGAAGCTAAGTAATCTGTTCACTCGCTCGACGCATATGAATTGTGTATGATTTCATCTCCGCTAGTTCGCGGAATGAGTTCAAAGTTACGACATTTGTAACAAAACACAGTCGGCTAGGGAGGGGACGGGATTGTTGGTGATGGTTCGTCTTCGTCGGTTGTCGTTTGTTGGTTGACGTTTTAATAACAACTTAATACCTTTTGGCGTCGAGACCCTGGGTCCGTGGGGCCCCAGCGCATTAAGCCTCTTCAAAGATATCTCGAAGAGGCCTATTGATGTTACTGGTGACCGAAGAGCTGGCGTTTTCCTCGCTCAAAGCATCTTCGGCACTATGCCGCCGGGTAATTCAGTGAATAAAGAATTTTGACCTTACAAACGGTCCGGTAGTTTTGAATTTTTGATATGTTGTCTAGGATGGTTAGTCAGTGTTTAAAATGCAAAATGCACAATTCCCCCCCCCCCCCCCCCCCCTCCGCGCCCGCCGCCATAGTGAAAAAACCGGCACTCTCTTCATATTCTTGCTCATATCTTCCTTTAAGAGCATTTTAGCTAGAAGAAAGCTTCGACAATGTTATAGAGAGTTAAATTTACTACATTTTCCATTTTATATTTTGTTTCTAGGACAGATAGTTACGGAAATATGCACATTTAAAAAAACTTGAGAAATTGCAATTTCCAACTCAAAAACAAACTTCTGGATTATATCTTCGTTTAGGAGCATTTTAGGTAGAACAGTGCTTGAGCAATTTTGTAGACAATTAAATTTCCTATAATTTACATTTAAAATTTTGTTTCTAGGACAGATAATTACGGAGATATGTAAAAAATAAAGTCACATTTTCCGAAAATGTATGTAAAAATAAACATGAGTTTTATAAGCAATTATATTTCCTACATGTTTTAATTGGTCCTAGACTAGTCCGTAACTGAATGACAGCGTTCTAAACCAAGAATTTTGAGAAATTTTCGGAAAATTCGACTTTTCCTGTTTTTTTAAATGTGCATATCTCCGTAACTAATCGTCCTTGAAACAAAATTTGAAGTGTAAATTATAGTAAATTTAATTCTCTACAACATTGCCCAAGCTTTGTTGTAGCTAAAATGCTCCTAAACGAAGATATAATCCAGAAGTTTGTTTTTCAGTAGGAAATTGCGATTTTTTACGTTTTTTTAAATGTGGATATCTCCGTAACTATCTGTCTTAGAAAAAAAAGTATAAAATGGAGAATGTAGTAAATTTAACTCTCTATAACATTGTCACAGCTTTTTTCTAGCTAAAATGCTCCTAAAGGAAGATATGAGCAAAAATATGAAGGAAGTGCCGGTTTTTTCAATATGGCGGCGGGTGCGGAGGGGGGGGGGATCGTGCATTTTGCATTTTAAGCACTGACTAACTATCCTAGACAACATATCAAAAATTCAAAAGATTTAGTTTAACTTTATTATGTTCGAGTTTAGTTAAATTTTTAGGTTTAGTTTTAATGTAAGTATATTTTACAGTAAATTTAGTCGTCATTGCTTATGAATAATAAAATTTACTTAATACCTAGTGGTTGAGTGAGCTGAAGACAACGCAAACATGTTTGGAAAAGGCTGATATGTAATTTTTTACGTTATCAAACCCCATATTTCCGCAACTTTGAGAATTTTCGACAAAGTGAATCGAACTGAACCTCCTCCTTTCCGACGTCCTAAAATAACTCTATACAAAATTTTACTGAAATCCGTACAGCCATTGTCGCATGACTGTGTGAAAAAATTAAATTAAAAAAAAATTGTGCTTCAAAATCCTCCAATCGGCTCGTATCTATCCAGTATACGTAGGAAATTCTGGAAATCCCGATATTACTTTTAATAAGGAAAATTAGTTTTATTGGTCGGGTAAAGATCAAAAAGTTGGACGAATTTAAGACATAGTTATCCATGCAAAGTGGGTAAAAAAGCGACTGGACAAAGTTCCATTATGATTCAAGAAGTAAAGATAAAATAGAACCTTATTTAAAGGTTAATTGTCGTTGCACAACGGAAACTTTTACAACAATTATAATCGAGTGAGTTAAGATGGTAATCGGTGTGATAGGTTTTCACCCATTTATAAAATTATTTATTTTTAATATTAGTAGGGTTCTCGTCGTCGAAGCACATCCCTAGCACTAGGAAGGGAAGCAAGGAGCAGGGTTCCGCATAATGCAATATCTCTAAATCCCATGAATACGGTATGACAGCGGAAGCGGAACGGCGCTATGTGGGATGGGTGGGGCGTCAATATTAGCGTATTCCTCCTTTTAGCATAAGTATACGAGTGTAACTATAACACTGCCGGATAAACTCCTGATCAGGGGCCTATGATGGTTGCGTTTATCACGGGATAAATAAGTGACAAAGCATCTGTCAAAACACAACTCACACTCGCATTTTATCAAAACGTTACGGATGCTTTGTCACTTATTTATCTCGCGATAAAAGCAAACCATCATAGGCCCGCAGATGTCCTATGCTTTTCCGCCTGATCCAATAATTCTAATATCCCATAAACAAACTGATAAACTAAACTAGGTACGGTATGAGAGCGGAATCGTAAGTATTCCTATTATTTTTCAGTAACTTATTTACTCCTCTGGTGCCCGAAGTGAATCTTGGCCTGGAGTCCAGTATCATATTTTTCAGTTCACCTAGAATATAATAGAATAGATTTTTATTTTGCGGTAAACATGTCCAATACATTTAGGTCTTATTTATAAACAATGGGTAATACAATACAACACTACCTTTATTGCACACCAATAAAAGTTTACAAAAGGAAACAAGACAAATACAATTAAAACTACATAAGTATTGGAGAAACTACAGATAACTTACTGATATTACGTACAGCACATACTAAATTAACTTATTATAATCATCTTAACTGAAACATTATCTCTTCTCCATCGTTACGCTCTTAATAGAGCGGTCGTGGTCGTTAGGGAGATGCTGCGCTAAATTGCACTGTAGCTGCCTGGCTGATTGAGCTCACCTCACGATGCGCCACCATTGTGGTGTATTTACTACCAGCCTGACCTGACCTTCCACTTCACTTGAACTTCATAGGTAGTTTGATTTTGTTAGGTCCCCGAGTCCCTGATGGGAGTACAAACCCACTAACGTGAACACCCACTCCGCTCCACAGAAGTAACCGCTGCGCTGCTACTCTTTACACGCTTGCAGAGAGGCCCCACCCGTTGCACGCTAGCAGTGCGTCCCACCCTGCTCGAGCCGCAGCAGTGATTTGCGGCTAGCCTCGTAAACTAGTTGTTATGTACCCTCGTAAAAACTGACGCAACTTGACAGCGAACCGAACTGCCACTAGCGCTCATTCTGTGCTTATGAATACCATATCGAAAAGTTGGTAGAAACTAGGCCGCTTTGTCCGAACATATAATAATAATAATAATAATTCGATGTACACATTACATTTCATTAAATTGTCGAAAGGGCCTCTACGCGTTGGCTTCGGCTCCGCGCACGCCTCCCAAAGGTCCGGGACACTATTGTCCCGTGAGCGGGTGCGACATACAGGAATAATAATAATAATAATAATGCCTTCTTATTCTGAACTGATTTCTACAAGGTTGTGTTTCGTTAGAGTATATCCCTCAGTTCAGCGTGCCTCCTAGCAAAGGCCTCCTCTAGCTGTTTCCACTGTACTCTATCGCGGGCCACCCTCCTCCAGTTGGGCCCCGCTGTAAGTTTTAGCTCATCCTCCCATCTTCTATGTTGTCTGCCTCTACTTCGCTTGCAATTTCTGGGGTACCAGTCAGTGATTATTTTGCTCCACTTTCCCTGTTTTTCTCTCATCATGTGGCCAGTCCACCTCCACTTTTGCTGGTCGATTTTGGTAAGGATATCTGCCACTTTTGTCATTGCCCTTAGTTGGTTGTTTCTTATTCTGTCCCTTTTGCATGTCCCTGTCATGCTTCGTTCCATGGCTCTTTGGCAATATTGCAGTTTATTGCCCATGCCCATGTTTCACAACCATATGTTATGCAAGGTAGAATACAAGTGTTAAATACTCTTCTTTTGACTGAGATACTTAATTCTCTGGATTTCATGACCTCCTTCAGAGACCAATATTTCCTCCATCCACTGGCTATTCTTAGATTGATCTCTTTGTTTGATTGATCTTTAGGGGATATGAGCTGGCCCAGGTATGAGTACTCATCAACGTATTCTAGTATGTGGTCACCAGCTTTTATTTGTATTTGTTCTGAATTTGTAAGTAGTTTCGTTTTTGACATGTTCATTGTCAGACCCACTTTGGAACTTTCTTTGCTTAAAGCTTGGATCATAACTTCGAGTTTATTTGGACTTTCCTCGAACAGAACTATGTCATCCGCAAATCACAGGTGGTTTATTTTTATTCCATCAATATTTTAGACCCAAGTCTGACCAATCAAGTTTTCGGAAAATGTTCTCTAGAACCGCACAAAACAGCTTTGGGGACAATGGGTCGCCTTGTCTCACTCCTCTTCTTATTTTGAATTCAGGTCCCACCGCTTCCAGCTGTATTCTAGCTTTGCTGTTTGTGTATATAGATCTGATTATGTTTATGTATTGACCTGGGGTTCCTTGGGTTTCTAAACTCTCCCAGATAGCTTCAGCGTCCGAACATATAGATAAATGTAATTTAACTGTTGAAATCATAATTGAGTGTGTAACTTAGGTACCTATATTGTATGACTACGGGGGTGCAGTCAGATGGGGCTGATTAAAAGAGCAGAGAGAGGTCTAAGATATTTATTGCCCGGAGGCCAGTTTAATACTAACTATGCATTTTATTTTTATGACGGATGTCACTCGCCGATTCAAATACATAAAAATGACTTTATTTTTATGTCGGTGGCCAACATAACCGATAGTGAAGCACAACCTTCACATTTCCCGCCGTCTCGGGGTGGACGAGGGACATTCTTCTTCGAGTCTTACTATAGAGACACTAGACAAAACTACTCCTGCCTAACACATAAGAGGTCCCTACCTATGCAGGGATTCCCATACATTCATACCCAGCTGGTCTCTTGCTGAGAGATAACCAGGGTCAGGACATGTGCGAACACTAGCCTATGGCATATTACGTATTCCGACATGTTGTCTGACACTGGCTTCGCCTTGACAAAAAACCCCGCTTAAAAAGACAAGGCACCAACTTGACTACCCCAAGTGTCATTCGACTTAATAGACTAAAGCATAGACCATTCGATACAATATCAACAATTTAATCGCCTGGTGTAAAACCGGCTTAAATAAATTACCCGATTTAATCGTCTCGAATGTTCCCACCTTAACTGCCTGGAGTATGACACATTGATCCTGGAGGTCTAAAATGGACACTTTTTTCACGCGACAACAAATGACACCATCAAGAACCGGTCAAGTTCTGACAAGACTTTCGCATCCATGTAGAAGTCACAGATCGCATAAAAAAAAACAACATTTATTTCGAGTAACATGACTCATAGCTATACAAAAACAATTACAGAAAAGATTAAATAAAATGGCAGGTGGAAGCGTTATAGATAATAATGTTAAAAGGCCCAGCAACATCCTCTGCAAGAGCGATATGCATTTTATTATGCAGCCTTATTATATTACCGCATCTATAGACTCCCCGCTTCCTTCACGAGCTTATCCGTCCACTTAGTCGGAGGCCGTCCAACGGCCATCCATTCTCCGTGCTATACGGCCTACCTATATTATAACAATTTTATCTCGAGTTAATATGCAAGCTAACAAACTTTCAATAAAAATCTATAAGAAAATGAAACAATACTTTACTAATGCTAATATACTCGTAATAGTACATTACATCAGAGGCCGGGAAAATGAGGATTTCCGGCCAAGTAGGTATATATATATATATATATATAAGGATAGTGATACGAGGCCGGGAATCCGTTTTCACGACGAGGCATGTATAGTGCTTTTCTCAAACATACAATGAAATAAAAAAATATACTGAACAACATTTTATTAATGCCATAAAATTTAATACATAAATATTTTGTTTTACTGCGTCACGTAGTACGCGCTCACTATAATATAGTTATAGTTAAAATATATTTATTACAATGGAAAATAAATTAAAAATATATATACTAAAACTTAAAATTAAAAAGAATCCCCCAGTACTGAAGCCGTCTGAGGCATCGTCCCCAGCACGCTCGCCGCGTTTCCCCTTTGAATGGCGAGGCTCAGTCTTTGAGTGAAAAAGGAGCCCGCTCTGATATTACCCGATACTCCGATACATTTTTGTGAAATTTCTTTTACAATTTTCTTTGCATCCGAAGACCACGGGCCAAATGTTTCCACCGCCAGTGCCGCAAATTCGTAATTTTTATTTAAGAAGGCATATTTGCGGCGCTTGACGATTTGGGCATCTTTTGCGGCCATCCCCGGTTTTCTGGCAAAACGTTGGACATGGGACGGGGCTAAAGTGTCTTTATTAATTGACAAATAGGACATTTTAGTCTAACAACCAACCTTTAAAAACAAAACCTGCTTTTTGTCAAACCAGCCAGCTGTGTGAATGACCTTGTTGTTGAAACAAAAAAAAAGTTACTTTGCAGGCCTAGGCCTGAAAAGCAGTATGAAATCCCTTTACAGTCCTCTCGAGTTGTTGCGCCCAAAAAGCGATACTTCCGAGCCTATTATAAGGAACGTAAAGACAATATTTCATTGCATGTTTGAGAAAAATATATTTACCCATACCTACCTCCCCTATACATAATCCAATTACCGATATTATTTCCACATGTTTGTACCTCAAGATGGAGTTTTTTCTGAGCTTGTTACATCTGCGCGGCGAAAACAAGATGGCTGTAATAACAACACATTTATAATGCCAAACTACCCGCATATTTCACTATAGCAAAACAAGTCTATATCTCTTGAAAAAATGAGCAAAAACTAAACTATGGAATCTTTGGACTTAGGTTGATTTGTGTGAGGCTGTCGGATATTTATTTATTTATTTGCTAATAAAATGTGTTGACCATTGTTCCATAAGCCAAAGTTAAGATCCATTTTTAACCGACTTCAAAAAAGGAGGAGGTTATCCATTCGAACTAATTTTTTTTTTTTTTTTTTCTATGTATGTTACTCGATATCTCCGAGAATCGTGAACCGATTTTCAATTTTTTTTTTTTTTTCGAAAGGGTATAACTCCGAGTTGGTCCCGTTGGCACTAAGTCGGGATCTGATGATGGAATCTTAGAGAAATCGAGGGAACTCTTCAAATGTTATAGGGACATGTACGGCGCTTTCGGTAATTTATTGATAAAGTCAAGAATTTACATTCAGTAAATAGGATTTGGTGGATTAAAAAGCAAAAAAAAAATTTTTTTAACAAAAAAAAGAACCGACTTCAGTAAAACTAAAAAGCCAACAATAACCCGTTCAAGTACAGATTACATTTGACTTACCCTTCGAAGTCGGTGCCAAACCTCGCGTAAACTATAAAATATAAATATAAATATAAGAACTGAGTGGTTTGGGATCGACTTCGAAGGGTGAGTCAAATGTAATCTGTACTTGAACGGGTTATTGTTGGCTTTTAAGTTTTACTGAAGTCGGTTCTTTTTTTTGTTAAATTTTTTTTTTTACAATACCGTAGACACTCACAGCATACAAATAAAATAATTATTTAACTTTGACTTTGACTTTGGTATAACGTTTTTTTTAAGGGTAAAAACGGGACCCTATTATTAAGACTCAGCTGTCCGTCCGTCTGTCTATCCGTCTATTACTAGGCTGTATCTCAAGAACCGTGATACCCTAGACAGTTGAAATTTTCACAGATGATGTATTTCAATACAAACAGCAAACGTGATCGGTTGCGCTAACTTTGCATCTCATTTGTATCCGGCGCTATACATACAAGGTGCAAACTTAACTTAACCCGGCCAGTTGACACGGGATAATTGTTTGTACGGAACCCTCGTTGCGCGAGTCAGACTCGCACTTGGCCGGCTTTTTATTCCTACACGATTCAACAACTATTCAATAGTCACTCTCTTAAACAAACAATAATCAACCGCCATCTTGAATCGCGTTCTATCCCCGAGTCCCGAACAAAAAACCCGGTAATCCCGTAATCCCGCGGCTCTCGGCTAATGAGATTGCCGGCTATGTCTAATATTTATTAACAATTAACTGTTTAAACGTTTACAAGGACGACGGATGTCGCCGGTTTTCTTTTGAATTTATTTTCGCCTTGTCGCCCTTTTTTTAATTTAATTTATACAATATTCTCGACAGGGTTATATCACTGTTTAATTTATACGTTTATTTATTGACTCGGCGAGCGAAGTGTCACCGTTTCGGCTTGGTCAAGAAATCGTTCTTATGTTCGGAGGCCCAGTTGTCCAGATTCCCGGCTGTTCTCGCCTACAGGTCACTTTTCTCACCCGATTCTCATGAAATTTTGTTACGAAATCTTAATCTTTGTCAACCTCTGAAAAAGTAGGTGCGTGGGTTTTGAATCCCGTTAGGAATATATTGCATTGACCTTGTATCAAGATTCCACTCTTATTTTTACGGAGATGCCACCACGCGCCCAGCGGCGGGGCCAGCGGTTGAGCGGAGAGTTTTACGGCATAAACGGGTATCTGTTTTAAGTTAAATTAGAAATTCAATTATTCCACAACTTCTGTAATTACCGTTTTAATTTCGACTCGATACATTTACGCGTTCCCTAGATAAAGAGTCTTGGCGGACAGATGGACGGACGGACAGACAACAAAGTGGGGGTTCCGTGTTTCCTTTTGAGGTACGGAACCTTGAAAACACACACACACGCACCGTACAGTAAAAATATTGTGCTACTTTACTTTCACCTCATCAACATCGTCATAGCCGATAGATATCTACTGCTAGACAAAGGCCTACCCCAAAGTTCTCCACAACGATCAGTCGTGCGCTGCCCTCATCCAACATCCCGTGTCTCTAGCCAGATGATCGTTCAAGCTTGTTAACGGTCTTCCCACGCTGCGTCTTCTGGTACGCGGTCGCAACTCAAGAAACTTTTCGCCCCAATGGCCATCGGATCTACGAGCAATGTGCGGACGGAGAACCCTAGTTCGAGTTCGAGAAGTTCTGCGACTCTCTGCTCTGTGTATATCTAAAACTAAACTTCGGTTTACCTGCACATGCAACATTTAATTTGCGAACCGAGAACCCAAAGCAAACAGAAATTATTTATGCATTTACTACTATAACATACGCTTTCACAAAATACAAGAACCACTTCCAAGCGCCCAGCTGAGCTTTGCATAAACCTCACCAAATATCCACATGTGTCGGCCGCCCGTATGGAGGGGTCGTTATTTAGATGGATCCCCCCCTTCCTCCCACGGTTAATACACAGTTAATTGGGGTTGGCTTTTATTAATGCTAGAATTATGTAGCTGTCATGTTATTCTGTGCATTTAGCTGGAATTTAGAAGGTCTGTGACCTTTTTTTAATGTATGGTTTTGTTTGTGCAAAGTGTGCAGTGTTGTGTAAACGCTTGTTTTATCTGTAATTAAGCGTAAAAGTGAAATGTATAGGGATGAAGCAAGAAAAACGCACTAAGACTTCTTAGCTTCTTTTCTTTACATATTTGAATCTATTTACATCGTCCTTATAGGTACTGTGAAGGTTGGACTTCACTTTCAGTGGAGTTGGCCACTGATATAAAAATAAATACGTTTAAAATATTAGAACGGACGCGTGACATCCGTCAATTGTAAAAAATGTATAGATAGTCTTATACTAACCGGCGCATAATAAAGAACTAAAAGTACTTCTCGCTGCCTATCATTAGCTCCCCCCACGTAGCCCTACAGTACATAAAACGTCCTTCTATTAAAAAACATTTTATCGTTTGACACTCTCCGTCATGTGTTGTGTGTTAAGTAAGTACATTGAAGAAATAAGGAAAAAATAGCGTACTATTTGGAATTTTCAGGGCACTGGATTCAACTTTTTTTTGTACATTAATAAAATTTTACCCAACCCAACTCACATTTGCCGTTTAAACGTATTGTGGCTATAATGTCAATTCAACATTTGACACTGATATCTGCATAAAGTAATTAGACGCATCAGAATCAGCGTCAGTCTTTGTAGCAATCCTCGGAGGAGGCCTTTGTCTTGCAGTGGATGTCGTCCGGCTTATAGATAACATGCATAACGACTGTCAACTGTTCGTTGACGTTATTAGTGCTGCCATCTACAGTTTGTGCACATTCCCTAAAATATAGGGCTTATATCGTCGAGGATAGTGCAATAACGCGTAAGTAAAAAGTGTTAAGTAAGCATTTTTTGAAATGAGAACTTTATCGACAACTGTTATTTACGCGGTATTGCACTATCCCCGACGATATAATGACCATGATGATAATAAACGTGTACTTATATTTTATCATGCAACCTAGCTACAAGGAAATACAAGGTTTTAATATTTAATTACTTAAATGCATTACCGTCTACAACAGCTGTGGCTATATACAGGATACAATCCGCGCCATTTCCACTCAGTCAGGCGCTTGTATCTCTGATTTACGTCAATAAATAATTAGTAGACGTTTAATCGGCTTATGTACCAACATCAGGTTACGTATAATTTCAATTCATAAAATAAAAAATTAAATTTACGAATTTCAATGACTGTGTTGTGATATATATCTAACTCAAGTCAGCACCTCTGTCCTCTAGCACAACTGTGAGACGCAAGGGTCTGACACGCTTTGATAGATAAAGATAGCCTTATTGCGATTCCTAAAAGAAGAAATAGAAAAGAGTGCCATGTTTTGTCTTTATCAGCGACCGAGCATTTTTTCATGGTCGGGTTATTGGCACACTTCGAATTCGAAGCAAAACAATCAGGTAGTATCAAAAGCGGTATAAAAATAGAAGATTTTGTGTATGAAATAATTATTATTACCAGATAATTGACATATTAACGGATGTGGAGTGTTTGTGTGTAGCCTCAAAAATGGTGGGGTGTTCAGTGTTTGGTTAGAAAAGCAACAGTTAACGAAAATAAGCGGATTTTATCTTTCATGCGTAAGTACAAGTTTCTTTGTGTTTTGATCACCTATTTCTTCTCAAATCTCACAAGAATCAAGTTACAAAGTTAAATCATTAGTTATATCATGAAATAACTTGATAAAATAGGAAAAATCTGTAAATTCTTTTCAAAATAACTCTGAGCATTTTGACATGTAAATATTGCAAATCGGTCAAATTACGTAGCATAAATCTACGATAGAAGCCAGCTAACATACGTCTAAATAAATCAGTCGGTTTATAATCCAATTTGGGGATGCCTAGATATAAAATAAAAATTACCCCCATATTTGGGGAATCTATAGCAAATTGATATTTTCAGTTCTCCGATTCCGACAGAGAAAGAACCGTGTAAAAAATGAATAGCAAGGCCTGAGAAAAATTAGATTTTCGCAAATAGTATTGGTATCCTATCTACTTAATAAGTAGTACTATCTACTTAATATGTCGTTTACAATTTTACTATTTCATTTTGCTTTGTTACAGAATGTCCCAATATAGGGCGGTGCGTCCATGAACGTGGACTGTCGCGATGGATTAAAAGTATCCTGAGTAGAATAGAAGAAAAAGAAGAAAGAAGAAGTTTCACCCTATTTTTTTAGTACTGGCCAGAAAAATTCTACAGTATTCAAGAGCAAATCAAAAATTTTGTTTAGAAACAATTGTTATAAATACATATTATTTAAAGTTTAAACTAATTTCATTATTTTTATTATCAGAGAACCCAAGTATATTATTTTTATTTGATTATACGGACTAGTTTTGAAAATACTAAATATAAAGGTGAAAGCAGCGTCGTCTAAGACTCAAAACAATCAGCACTCAAATGACGACACCTTGTGGAAAATTGACAGTTGTAGCCATAGATATGTGGTCGTAGCCTATAAAAGAACAGCGCTGCAATTTTTATACTAAACCCGCCTTAGTAATAGTCCGACTTATGATTTACTGCGCTGTGACCAATTACCTTTCGCCTATGGTCTTTTAAAATGAGGAACAAATAGATTTTAATCGTTAATTGGGATATTTTCAAAAATATAAAAAAGGGAATACATAATTTTTTTACCCTTTATTTGATGTTATTGGAAAATGAGTAAAAAAAATTAAATGTTGTGATCGAGTACTTGGAACGTTTCTCTCTAACCACTTTTTATGGGGTTTTTTTTTTGCGACCATGGCAACTCCACATTTTGACGTCATTATATGTCTTTCTCTTACGCCTGGTCGCTCTGTGGCAAATCTATAACTACTATACTATATCTATGGTGAGACGCGATTCTTTCTCACGCGGGAAATAT
The DNA here is from genome assembly GCA_905147355.2 of Apotomis turbidana. NCBI lineage: Eukaryota > Metazoa > Arthropoda > Insecta > Lepidoptera > Tortricidae > Apotomis > Apotomis turbidana. Next base: position 15,158,442 of record LR990304.1, on the reverse strand, counting down.
TGCCTATCTCAGTACCGTGAGAGAGTGACGGGCGAAGCTATGTCGAGCAGTCGCGAAGCGTAGACGAGCAGTTTACAAAAGAAAATATCAACGTATACGTGTAGTTAAGTTCATATTACTGTAATAGTTAAGTACTTATGCTTTCTCATAAAATGACTTAGGTACTGCTGAGTTTCTTTCGGCGTTTCTTCTCAACAGTGATCTCCCCTTGTGAAATGCCGGTAGACGCAGACATGTAAAAGTGCCCATGTTACTTGCAGAATAAAGTTCATTATTTCATGAGCTGGACACCTTAAGGTTAGCCGTAAGTCTGAGGCTAGGCGTTACGGTATGTACACCACACAAATGCCCCTGTGGGACATTCGTCGATGAGCTGGGACACCACGGGTTATCTTGTCATCACAGCGCTGGCCGTCTGTCCAGACATGCCGCCCTCAACGATATTATCCGCCGAGCTCTTGCCACCGTCAACGTTCCCGCGATCCTGGAACCAAATGGTGTCTCGAGAGACGATGGCAAGAGGCCTGACGGAATGACCCTGGTCCCGTGGAAGATGGGTCGCGTGCTGGTGTGGGACGCAACATGCGTCGATACGCTAGCACCGTCACACCTCCCACGAACCTTGATCCGGGCCTGCGGGGCGGCGGAGACGGCTGAAAACCGCAAAATAAACAAATACCAGGGTCTCGGCTCTCAATACCACTTCACCGCATTTGGTGTCGAGACCCTGGGCCCGTGGGGTCCAAGCGCTAGAATTATTTTTAAAGAGCTTGCGAAACGGCTCATCGACACCACTGGTGACCAAAGGGCTGGCAGCTTCGTCGCTCAGCGTCTTAGTATAGCAATACAGCGAGGTAATGCTGACAGCGTCTTTGGTACAATGCCACGGGAACCATTTTTAGACTTAGTTAAGATTTAGTTTTAGATTTAGATAAGACTTATTTTAATTGCTTATTGTTTATTTTGTTGTGTTATATTTTGAAAAATTGTGTTGTATTTAATATATTTAAGTACTGGTCATTATTTCATTATTTATTTCAACACAAACTATAATTGTTTGTATAATTATTATAAGAACAGTTGCTTTTATAAATAACTTGACAAAATGTTAACGGCATGACGGACTTACTACAGTCTATTAGTTCTGAATTGTCTAGCTTAATAAACAAGATTATGACCTCAAAGTAAGTTTTTTGTCGAAAACCACTAAACCTTTCGTCATAAATCATATAACCGCAGGTTTTACAGATGAAATTTATTTACTTGCATGAATAGCGGGCCTATCATGGTCGCGTTTATCACGCGGTAAATATGTGACAAGCATCCGTCACTCACACTTGCATATTGTCAATACGTGACGGATGCTTGTCACTTATTTATCGCGTGATAAAAGAAACCATCATAGGACCGAGCCCTGTTTCGGCATTAAATATCAATTTAGAGGTTAAACAAGATAAAACACATTACACGAAAAACCAATAAAATCCAGAACACAGGTGGTTTTTACAAAAATCAACAGAGAAAACTTTCTGGAAGTAGTGTTTTATACTATGGTTATTGTTACTCATTATTTTTCACTAGATTACGACAAAGCAAGAATACGCAAAAGGTCTATGTTTTTCACCCCCTTTGCGAACGAAGTCGGCTTTTACTCTGAAGTGAAAAATCATTCAACATCTGAATGCAATACAATTTCCTTTCCATGAAAGCTGAACGATGAAGGGAATGCGAAAGCAAGAGAGGATCATTAGAGATAAACTTTAAAAATGAATGCTCGTTTGAATTCTTTCTTAATTCTTTCTAAGGTTCCGTACCTCAAGAGGAAAAAACTGAACCCTTATATGATCACTTTGTTGTCCGTCCGTCTGACAGAAAAGACCCTTTATCTTGGGAACGCGAGGAGGTACAGCTCATTGAACTTGTAAAAAAATTAAACTTCTAAGGCCCTTATTAAATTGTATTCAACATTTCGCAGTTTTTCGCAACATGAACCGTGCACAAATTTATCTAAATAAATTGAACTATGTAAGTAGTTCAATTTATAGTGTTCATTTCTACTGGGAGCCTATAATGGTTGCGTTTATCACGTGATAAATAAGTGACAAAGCATCTGTCACTCACACTCGCATCTTGTCAAAACGTGACGGATGCTTTGTCACTTATTCATCGCGTGATAAAAGCAACCATAATAGGCCCCCAGGACTACAAATTTGTGTTAAAAACATTATTCTTTGTGATAAATGCCAATGTAAGCGAAATGTGTAATACTAGGAACATTTACAAACCTCGTGAATCCCCGACGAGATCTGCCGGTGGAAAACACACCGGTTTAATATCGAAAGCTGATGTAGACCACGTGATTCACAATCCTCTTAAAATTGTAGTGCGTTGATGGGATTGGGAGACTTTTGGATCCATGTTGCATTTTATTTATTGATTTATCGTATGGCATTTCAGTCACTGGATATAGGTACAGTTAATTAAATTTAAAGCTTGAAGTTAGCCTTCTTCAAGTAATATTGCATTCATCGTATGTTTTACTGAAGAAAAAGTCAAAATCCTCTTTTTGTTCCTCCATAGTAACGTAAAAAGTATGCTATATAACTATCGGGATACGCATCTACACTTATACCAAAAATTATGAGGACAAATATTTTACATACATATTACAATACCAGCAAATATTTAAAATTTGGGACCGAAGTTTGACATAGGTACGGCCCCTGTGCAGCAGTGAACGTCTTTTGGCTGAAAATTGTAAAAAAAAAAGTTTTTTTTAAATGGTTCGGGTTACATAACGTTGCGGAAATCCACTTCTTCCGCATATTTACAAGAACCCCGAAAACTATTTATACCGCGTACTAAGTGATTGCGGCATTAAGTCGCGAGTCACCGAATATGCGGCATGCATTATGCATCGCGCGCCTGCGCGGTGCGCGGCCCGCGCTCACACCGTAGCGTAACGGCCTGGCTAAAGCTCTGGTTTCCTAGGATAGCGGTGCCGTCATATAGCGACCGTCTGTCTGCATTCATTGTACTAGTACGACGTAAGTACGAAGTATGGACACGGCCGCTATATGACGGCACCGCTATCCTAGGAAACCAGAGCTTAACGGAGATTCCAAGACTTTGCGCGACAGTGCGGTACGTCGTGTGTCTCACTCACTCCTATAGCTGCCGCGTTCGGATCTCTCGCTCAACTGGCCACGCCGCTAGTCACGCAAAGTGTTTCATTCTGTCATTCTGACCACTTAGATAGTTGGCAGTCCACAACTGTGCGTTTTCTAGAAACTTCCTGCCTCGCACGATTGCATTGTGGAATGAATTGTCACTTGCGGTATTTACGGACCGATACGACCTTCAAACCTTCAAGAAAAGAGCGTACTCCCATTCGAAAGGCACTTGTAACTCGTCTGGTGTTGCAAGTGTCTATGGGCGACGGTAATCGCGCACCATCAGGCGATCCATTTGCTCGTTTGCGCCCTATGACATAAAAATAAGTCGTGGTATCTCCGTAAGTCTTCGCGCGACCAGCGAGTAGCGAGCGGCAGCCATAGATAGGAGTCAAAAGTAGAAGCAGCGTGGCACGCGAATTATGCTCTCGCTGAGCTTAAATAAAAGATGTAGTCGTTTTAACTACATTTAATTACTTACGACAACTAAGTTACATGTCGTTCGGTACGAATATTATCTTAATACTGAGAAGAATATGAACAATGCTCTCACGACCGGCCAAGCGCAGCGGATGCTACTGCGGTGGGCCGCTTATCGAAAGAATTTGCAAGGTAGCGTCTGGCCTGCCCGGCGCGTTCGCTAGAGCACTGATGTTATTAATATAATATTAACTTGTGTTAGGACTATGGCTAACTAAAACTTAGACTTAAAACTACGTATACGATACAAAGCTACATATGGGTACATAGGGGTACATAACACCTCCCCATCTAAACTGAGGTCTTCTCTTTAGACTACGTCAAGAAAGACCGAGGAAGGTTTTCCGCTTGTACCGGTGGTACTACTTCGGCTGTGGCTGTGGCAACGCCAGTCTCCGTATGTGTGGTTTGTTTAATTTGCTTTACTTTGGTATACAAAAAATAGGAAGCCATCAGAACCACGATAATGTAGAGTGGTGTAGTCCAATATACATGTTGTTGACGGGCCATATCTTCCAGCTGAATGGGTTGTTGTTCTCGTTCGATAAATCCAACTGTTTTGTGAAGTTCTCTTAAATTCACGTTTTCTAATTTCAGGGGTTGAAGCGGGTTTTTAACATTTGTTTCGCCCAAGTTAAGAGTAAAGAGCTTGATAGGTGCTCCGTAGATCCGGTTATGGGTGTTCGTAAATGTGATTTTCTCTGTAGCTGCGCTGCAGTTTTCGGGAAGTTTGAGTATGTATGCTCCGTTTATTTTCAGGTATTCGTCTTGGGTGCATTGTATGTGGAATTTTGTGGATTTTGGACTAATTACTACGTGATACTCGTCGTTAATTTTCTCGAATATATCGTGTTCTATTTTAATTTGGTGGTATTGGCATTCGGGAGACAGTCGTTGGGATTTGATCAATGTATATACGCAGTCCGGGTTTCGTTTTTGGTCCTGTATTGATGCATCTTCTTGGCAGTAGTGTATGTTTGCGACTCTATTGCATTTAGTTTCTAAATACTGGTACTCATTTTCGTTCATAACCAGGTAGGATTTATTGGGAATAATTACGGTATTGTTAGACGTGGGAGTTGGGAGCAAATTGTAATAAGCAAATATGCTTTTATAGAATATAGGTGTCTTAACTACAAATACTAACTTATTATCTCTAAAATAGGAACTTACATCTAAAAACTATAAAATATGCGAGATTCTGTCACATCACAAGTTATCAGCAGTTCAGGACTGTAATATTTTCGGAGAACAGAAATCAAGTATTCTAGATTTGAAAACGATATCAAGTTTCTGTAGGCTATATGTTTAGTAGAAAGCGATGTGGCAGTTTCAAGATTTGACAGGGTATCAGATATAATTTGTACATTGATTTCTAGTAGTTTGTACGCGCTGTCTACTTTCACAAATCCGATGAATTCTTTGTCAGATATATTAACATGTCTTATAATTTCGGATATTTTTGAATTTAATTGATCTTCATTTGATACAATAGTTGATACTGTAGTATTATAACTTTCCAGAAATATTTTATTTAATGTTATCGCTTTATTAACGTGGTGAGCTATTTAATTTTGATTTTTCTGCAGAGTATTTATTGCGTGATCGTATCGTTTTGCGTCCTCTTGATCCAGATTGCCTGTGATGCTGTGAATTATGGTTCCAAGTCCATCAATAAGGCCCCTCTTCAGTCTATTTTTACTAAGAGAGTTATATTTTTCCAAAATAGTGTAATATTTCTTGACTATATAATTATGTAGAGCTATAAATCTAGGTTTGAACTCGTAATTTAAGTCTTTCACCAATGCATCTAGAGTCGATATTTGATTTTCAATTGTTTTAATGTTCTCTTTTATTGGTTCGAAATCGATAAAGTGCAGAAATACGTGGTCAGATTGACGAACTTTAGCCAAACCCAATTTAAATGGTAATATCCCAGGGTTATCTGTTATCGGTGTCAGAATTGGTTCCTCGGCTCGTGCCAGGTTGACCGCCGTCATCCTGTAACAAGGAATGCTGCGTTTTAAGAGGTCTCCGTATATTTCGTTTATTAAATTCATATTGTTTGACATCGGTGACTTTTAATCCAAGATTTTGACACATTCCTTGTTACATAACGTGGTTGGTCTTTATATCGAACTGCAAGGGGGTTCTTGGAATAAAATGCATGTCCTACTTCATATTCTAGAGGCATTTCTAATTCCTTGTTGCGAGTATCGATTGTGGTTTTTTTATTAGAATTAAGACGTTCGTTGATTTTTGCATATAAGTCAGTAGATATTTCTTTGTGTCTATTAATATAATTTTGAATGCATTGCTTTTCCAAATTAAGGTCGAAAGGGTCTCGATTATCCAAATGCCCATTGATGATTTCGAGTGGCTTCTTATTTGTGGTTGAGTGGATCGAACTATTGATGCTAATACAGCAAAAAGCATTAATTCATTAACTGTTGACTGCTTATGTTTTTCTTGAAGTAAGCGAATGTGTTCCGAAATAGTTGAGTGAAACCTTTCGATTGCACCATTAGACTGAGGGTTATTGACACTGGTAAAATGCAAATTAATTTTATGTAAGGCGGCGATTTCTTTTAGAGGAAGATTCTTAAATTCCGTGCCCTGATCAACTGTGATGTTTATAGGTAAGTTATGATGTGTCATCCAAATGGTGAGCGAATTTATAACACTGACTCCTGTCATACTCTCTAAAGGATAAGCTTGGGCGTATTTTGAAAAAGTATCTATTATCGTAAGGAATTTTTGACCCTTTATTTGAAAGGTATCCATGTGAATGATTTCGAATGGTTTCGATGGAACGGGAGTTAACTGTAATTCTTGTTTAATTGGATGTCTCTCGTATTTATTTATTTGGCAGGATGAGCAGTTATTAACGATTTCTGTTATAGTTGTTTTCATATTAGGCCAATAATAATTTCGTTTTATTTGTTTTTCCGTTTCCTGAATTCCTCTGTGATTCGATTTGCCTTCATGGTGCGCCTTCGCAAGACGATATTGTTCATCTGTGTGCGTAACATCGTGTAGGTTTTCTTTGCAGAATATAAGATTGAAGGCAGAATATTTGAAGTTTTCCTGCAGAGTTTTGGTAAGTTCGGGTAAGTATTTGAAATCTGAAAGCCAAATACCGTATCGGATTCCTGGTCGAATAGAGTTCTTGAATAAATTAATGACGTCATCTTGAAAACTGTTTAAGCCGATCTGAGCTATTATGCGATTTTTGCCGGGAAATATTTCTTTAGTATTAATTTTTGATGGAGAGTGTAGTACAATCTTTACGAAAAGTTGATTATTTTGACTATTAATTGGTTTCTCCAGTATTGGAATTTCAAAAATTGGTTGTTCTTGGCTCGTATGGATGGTATCGGATTCGTGTGTGTCTGGATCTAAATTTGGTTCTGCGGGTATTTCAGAAACATTGTTGTAAAGTGATGAAATATCGTCGTCGGAAAGTACGGGAGAATAACGGGCTTCTGGATCAGTAAAAGTTATTGATTCTGTCTCATTATTATTTATTATAACCCGGGACAATGCATCAGTATTAGTATTTGCTTTGCCATTGGCTTTAAGAACGGCTTCAAATAGATTGTGAACGCCGGTTTCCATCATTTTAATAGGATTTTTAGCGTGCTCGGTTTGAAGTTCCCTCTTTGAAAGATTTACACATGCTTTCAATTTTTCTAATAGATCTAATCCGATTAGACCGTCGAAGACATTATGGAATTTATATATGTGAAATTTATGAAATCCGTCTGAATTGAACTCGCTGAATAGTGGCAAATTGATAGTAAATTTATGATGAGTGGTGCCGTGCACGTTGGTGATTGAAAATGGTTCATTGTTTATTTGGAAATTTGGATAGTAATGTTCAACTGCTTCGGGAGATAGGAAGGATTGGTCTGAACCTGTGTCGATTAGTAGCTTGAGCGGTGGGTTGCTTATTTGGATGTAAGGAAGCTGTCTTTTAGAATGAACATTCACTTGTATTATGTTTCTTCGGCTGCCTCTAAAGCCTGATGAAAATTTTTGATCATTGCCATCTTCATGCGTGGCGATATTTTGTGGCGATGTGTCGCTTTCGAAGGTTTGATTGTAAGCAATTGGAAGGTGTTCTGGTTGATAATGACCAACAATTTCGGAATTATCGATTTCGTGCAAGTTCACTTCTTCAAAAGCAAAATCTGGATAATGCCCAACGTTTTGAAAATAATTTGGTTGTCTAGGGTTAAACTGCTGAGGCCGGAAGTTCGAATTTGGAATAAACCTTGGAGCATGATTTCTGGGCATATGGTGTTGTGAAATCCCGCTTAAACGGGCGGCATTGTTGTTATTATTATTTCTAGGTGCATTAGAATACGAAATTCCACTCATGGGGGTAGGCCTTGGCCTTGGGGTTGTGTTTGGGTCTTGATAAAAGTAATTAGATCTGTTTAACTGATTCGGAATTTGGTTGCTGAAATTTGTTCTTTGTGATTGAAAGTTTTGTGTATTGTTCTGATTTTCCGGTTGACGGTTTTGGTACAAGGTCATAGAATTAAATCTATGCTGAGGCTGGTTTGGTAGAAATCTTTGGATGTTGGAACCAAAATTACGATTTGAAGGTTGATTTTGCGGCTGGTTACGTTTTTGCATGTACATTATATTAGCTTCTTCTTTGATATATTGTAAGGCAGTAGGGAGAGATTCTGGCCGCATAGCACAAATTGTAGAACCTAAAGGCTCTTTTAACCCTGCCAGAAATGTTTTTAAGGCTTGGGCTGTAAAGAATTCTCGTTTACAAGAAATAACGTTTGCATCTTCGTTATGTATATTAATATAGTTTATTACAGTCGTCAACAGGCTAACGCATCTGTCGTAAAACTGCTGCGGGCTCTCGTTGCCTTGGTATAAATTTACAAGGTCACGGTTGAGCGAATTTTCATCTCTTTGATCGGAAAAAATTTCAATTAAAACTGCTTTGATTCTTGGCCAGGTATTGGCGGAATTAGCATCAATCACTTCAAGAGCTTTTCCGCGCAATTTTCCGATAATGCCATTTATGACAATAATATTTTGAAAATTATTTACATTTTCACCGTCGTAATATTGTGATATAACACTATTAACAGCGTTGATAAATCTATACAATGAATTGACGTTTCCGTCATATTCTGGCACTACTTTTAGCGCTAAATCGAAAAGTTGTAATTGTTGATGTTGTTCCATGATTCAAAATTTATTACACAAAACAAAACAGAAATATATATATTTTTAGTATTAATTATGATTGTTATCTTTTTAAAACAACAGTTTTTACACTTAATTTTTTTTTTGTTTTTATGTTTAAGTGGATTGTTTTTATTTTTAGCACTTTTCACTTTCACTTCACTTTATAACACGATATTATGGGAATAAAGGACAGGATAGTTATGAACTGATCTTATCTAGGAGTACTCACAGTATTATCAGCAAACGGATCATCGTAATTAGTCCCACGAAGGCGATTTGTGTCCCCCAGGGCGTCACAGCTTCCACAAAAATAAAAAGTTCATTTCCGGGAAAGTAGTCCACACTATAAACCGTTAAAACGGACACTGAACACGATTTTCGGTTGTCCAGCTCAGTGAAAACTACCGATCTGCGCCAATTATGCTCTCGCGGAGCTTAAATAAAAGATGTAGTCGTTTTTACTACATTTAATTACTTACGACAACTAAGTTACATGTCGTTCGGTACGAATATTATCTTAATACTGAGAAGAATATGAACAATGCTCTCACGACCGGCCAAGCGCAGCGGATGCTACTGCGGTGGGCCGCTTATCGAAAGAATTTGCAAGGTAGCGTCTGGCCTGCCCGGCGCGTTCGCTAGAGCACTGATGTTATTAATATAATATTAACTTGTGTTAGGACTATGGCTAACTAAAACTTAGACTTAAAACTACGTATACGATACAAAGCTACATATGGGTACATAGGGGTACATAACACGCGCTACGTGTTTGATCAACCGCTTGCCGCGCCGCTGATTGCCCAAAGTCGTGGCGTCTTCGACAAGGTCGCAAACAGCAGTAGCGAGGGACAGTGACGTCTGTCACCAGCGAGTGACGGTGACGAGTGTCAGCTGTAGGTGGGAAAGCCTGCTCTCCACCGATGTTGATCGCTCTCACTTATGATCACTACTCGCTGCTGCCGTTTGCCGTGTAGCTGTCTCGTCATCTTCTGCCTATTGCTCTAGAGTAAGAAACCTCTCTTCCGTCCATAAAATAAATCTGATATCGGTGAAAACATGACACTTGATACTGTACCATGCAGCGCTTAAAACGGCAATGAAGTCCCTGAGCCCTTAACTATGTTAGTATAATGTACCATTTTCTGACCTAAGCTCGATTACTCGTTGCGGTGTGAGCAGGGGTCTCGCTCTAATGAAACAGACCATAAATCTGTGATATATCGGCGACGACACGTCGTTCCTGCACTATAGTGCATAAAACTAAATTTAACTCCCTCCCTGAGCCTTTCACTATGTTATTATTATGTAACATTGGCCTATGTTCGATTGCTCGTTGCGGTGTGGGAAGCACCCTCACTCTAATGAAATAGTCCATAAATCTGTGATATCGGCGACGACACGGCGCTTGTTACTGCACTAGAGCACAAAACGCCGGATAACCTACTTACCCTTATTGGCTTTCTTTTATTGGGGCTCGTTAGTTCGGTATGATTCGACTGAGTTATGGGACGTCTTATTATAAACCGGTACAGATTTAGTGTGTAGGATTTCGTTATTTTCCACTAACTATGTATTATTTTTACGAGGCTTGATGTGGATTTGGGTTTTACTTTCCCTCTGTTCCTGATATTTTTTTATATACTAGGCATTTTCTCAAGAAATTCAGTTTATTCCTATATCGTGTTGTAAACAGGTATTAGTAAGAAATATCGATTTTGTATAAAATTGTGCTTTCATTAATACAACTTATTTACAAATAGCATTTGACACACACCTGGTGTCAATGTTTCGATGAAGCCTTCATTTTACAGCATGCTACTAAATTATATCAGCTTGATATCCAAGTCGTTATTTACGGAAAAAAAAATGGAAGATTGCATAGTGGCATTTTTATCTAAAGTGAGCGTTTTTTTTTTAAGTGTAGGCCTTTATTTTTTTTTATCAGAAAATATATATATTTAATGTATTTCCATTCCTCATTGTCACGTTTTTGTATTTTTCTTTTTCTAACAACGACACGCAATAGAAAATTAAGATTTTATACAAAACCATAGAACACTTATTTAAAAAAAGCTCAATTGCATTTCTTATTTAAGTCACACTAAGAAATGGTGTTTGAGTACTAGTTACCTAAAATTATATTAAGTAAGAAAAAATCCCAACGAACATAGAGCAAATCATCAACAATTAACTCCTCATATCAATCCATCAGACAATAACAACGCACATTAGTATAATGACTTTGTATGAAAAATAAACACCATGCATTAGAGTAACGAGTATTGTATGGAAATAACGGATAATCCTTTACCAGCGTGCTTATCCGGGATTAAACTTGTACATCAATTTTATTTCCCAAGGGAAGGAAACTAAAAAACGCGGGTTGTGTTGTTGAACGGGTATGTATAACTTTTTATTTCATACTTCGGATAAGTGCGAGTCTTACTCGGTTCCATGGTTCATTCGCTAGCACTAGCTGGGAAAACAAAAATGATGAGCCGTTTTTCTCTCTGCTGAATATACTTTTTTTTTTTTTATTAAAATTCAACGTTTTATTTTCTACTGTAACAAACCAGCTCGGAAATTAACAATAAGAATGTTCATTAAAATCCTTACATTCAAATACGGTTTTGAAAACATGCATTAAATTGAATTCGTGGGATTCTTGCGATGTTTTCTGATTTAAATAAGAAGCCAAATCCAGACCAGACACTTTGCCTCTTATAAGAAAAGGTATATATTATATGATATGACATTTTTTTTTTATCATCTAAGCTTCGCAACCCTATTGGGCGTCTCGATGACGCTCGAGTGAATCCCGATTTAACAACGTGAGCTACCCTACTATATCCCATTCCTTGATGATCTTTAACAAATTTCTTAAAATTTTTAAGAATTCCTTCTTTTGTAGTCACGAGTAAAGAAGTCTTTATATTCCGTCTAACTAGTCTTGTTCCTTTTTCCTACGCCAACATCACATTTTGAAGGCTATCAGTAAATCCAGTTTTTTCCTGGTTTTAGTCAATAGTTTTACCCACTTTTCATGTTTTTTTTATCCGGTCAAAAAAGTCAATCACAAGCTAAGTGTAGCCCTTGTCGACGGAACCCTATAACCGCAAAACCCACGGTTCACAAAACCCGTCAAATATTCAGCGCGTTCTTTGTTATGGCATCAATTATTCCGCCGGCTCGGGGAGATTGTGACGAATATGCACTTCCTATTTTAGGAGCAAACTTTCGACGAGGCTTTTTAAATCTTTTTACGACGTGCGTGAAAGTTGGTGTTCTTGCCGTGACTTTGGCACAAAGTTTGGACCCACGAGTATTGTGTTGCAAGTTTTTTTTTCTCTATAAAGTTTCGGGTAGGTTTTTATTATCTCAAAGGATATAAAGGAATTTTAATTTAGCTATATCATGGCCTAAGTAGCCAATTAAGTCGATAAAAATCAGCAAAGTCCTTTGACTAGTACCTGAAACTGGAAAAAACGGGGAGCAGTGCCAAAAGAAAGTGCCAAAACATAACTACAAGGTACGACATCGCATCGTGATACGACAATGACATCGTGCCTTGGTACGATGTCTTGTTGTGGAAATACATCAACCCAAAAACTTTATCATCATTTAACAAGATTAAAATAAAGCGGCGGTGGCACTAACAAAAGCAGGCACTGGACTCTAGAGAATTGATCGCCAAAATCCTTCAATGTGTAAACAGTGCTGTCCTCTTTAAATTTTGTTGACGGCACAAGTTTGGCCGAACACGGCGCTTAGTTTAAGTATAGGTAATCTCTGTACATTTCGTATTATCGAAGAAAAGAAAGAAAGAAAGAAAATACATTTATTCGTTACGTGACCATTAAACATAATTAAAGGGTGTGGCAGAATAGGCAACTATAATATTATTATGGCTGTGCCACGAAAAGGTCCCACCTCAACATGATGCTAGCTCGAGAGCCAGAGCTGATCTTTCGGTGGGAACATAGGTGGCGCCACGGAGAGCTTCACGAAGGAATCTTTAAGGCGAGGTTCTTGAAGCGCGCCACGTTAACGTCCTATACAATTTTTAGAAAAAAACTATATGCTTGGCTTAGCGAATTGTGTGTTTACTCCATAAAAGAGTTTTTAAACATTAAAACGCATAATTAATTGTACATAGCTCTCTTTTTATGTCTAAAAATTATTAGGTTAGGAAAGATAACGCTATATTTTGTTACATTTTTAAATATGAACAAAATTTGGCTGAAACTTATTGTTTGCATGCTTAATTAAGCCGAATTCGGAGATGTATGAATATTGTATTAAGCGGTTTACACTCACGTGAAATTGCTAGGAACGGCCCGACATGTTTCGAACTCGTATGGAGCCCTTCATCAGGGACGGCTGCCCGTACACCGCCGTGGCAAACTCGTCACTGCTGATACTTTGACCGACGTTCCGCTCTGAGCGCGCGCGCCGATGGCGCGGGGGCGGGGGGTGCTTGCAAGCCCGCAACTTGTAAGTCCAGCACAGCACTCCAACGTCACTTTTGTCATCAATAGACATTACGCACACTTGACTAATGGTGTCCACGGGATTGTCCAAACGCACAATATGTTTCGCCGCCGGAAGCACAGGCTTCCATGCTGGAGGTAAAGCCCAACCGCCGTCTCTATTAAAATTCGGGCGCCGTCCGATCTCGATAGCTTCGTGTACCTTACGTTGTATACAACGTTTCTCACGTACCAACACTCGGAACGGGAACGTCGGTCAAAGTATCAGCAGTGACGAGTTTGCCGCTGCGGTGTACGGGCAGCCGTCCCTGATGAAGGGCTCCATACGAGTTCGAAACATGTCGGGCCGTTCCTGACAATTTCACGTGAGTGTAAACCGCTTAATACAATAATTAAATATGTCTCACGAAAGTTTTAATAAAATTAATGTATGAATATGTTTACCATCTAATTGTACCCATTATCTGCAAATAAACATATTATTATTATTATTCACTCATTTAATCATGTTTCTTAGCATAGGCATTTTTTACAATAAATTTATATAAAAAGTAAAATATAAAAAATACATTACAAATATAAACACATTATAAAAAAAACCTAACCTAGGGTGCCGCCGGCAACGGGGCAGGGCCCAGGCTACCGGTGGTTAGGGCTGCAGAGAGAGGAACCTCCTGACAATGCGCGCCGTGTCCAGGAGTACCGCCTTCTGTATCTGACCCTTGATCCAGCCATCTAGCGAGAGTCTCTTAAGATGTTTGTCGAGACTCTTCACTATGAGACCGTTCGCCGAAACGACTATCGGGACAATGATCGTCGAGTCAACATCCCACATAGCGGTCACCTCGTGAGCCAAGTCAAGGTACTTGCTGAGTTTGTCCTTCGCGGCCTTCACGAGGTTCTCGTCATGCGGGATGGTGATGTCGACGAGCACTGCCTGGCGCTTAGATCGATCTACCAACACGATATCAGGCTTATTGGCTACAATAGTTCTGTCCGTAATGATAGATCGATCCCAATAGAGCGTGGCACGACCATTTTCGAGAACTGGCATCGGTGCGTACTTATAGTACGGCACCTCAGACCCCACAAGACCGTATCGAAGAGCAAGTTGCTGGTGAATGATCCTGGCTACTTGGTTATGTCTGTGCAAGTACTCGCCGTTAGCAAGATGAGAAAAACCGGAGATTATATGCCTTCAGGATATATCTCCGGTAATTGTTCGTCATCATTACTTCGTCCGCAATTGCACAGACAAAACCTTCGGTTTCCCCGAAGAGATCCCCGAAGCGTAGCCAGTTCAACGACGCGAGCAGATCTACGTCGGGCCCCGTAAGGGCCTTGTAGAACCGCCCGTGTAACTCCTTGCTCTTCCATACAGCCCTGCGGTCATCGGTGCTAAGCACCTTTGGTCTGCGCCAGTTCTCGTTTGCTAAGGAGAGAGAGGTGAGGCCTTTGTCAACTGCTACTACATCGCGATGAATCCCACACTCGTTGTTTAGGAAATACTCCCTAAGACTGCACACCTCGCGGTTATGGAGGTCCTTGGCGTTTAAAAAGCCACGGCCCCCACACTTACGCGGGATGTACATTCTCATAACTGACGAGCGTGGGTGCCTCATGCGATGTGTAGTGAGCAGCTGACGGACCCTCGTATCCAGGGCGTCCAGCTCAGTCTGAGTCCACCTATTATTATTATTAATTTGTACCCCGCACCGCGCCCGAGCAAAAACTACGATCACCGCGCGCGCCGTGAACTCGGCGACGGAGGCCCAGCCACAGTGTAATATAATTTACTTAGGAATGCTTTACTTCGTAATTGGAATGCTTAGGTACAATTTACTTAGATTACTTTTGTGTTATAATGATGAGGCATTGTAGGCATTGTAGCTACCAAATCCATACTAATCAATAATACTATAAATGCGAAAGTGTGTCCGTCTGTCTGTTACCTCTTCACGCTTAACCGCTGAATCGATTTTGATGAAATTTGGCATGGAGATAGTTTAAGATTCCAGGAAGGACATAGGATAATTTTCATCCCGGAAATTATCCCTAAAAAGATTGAAAAGTGAGTAAGTAATTCATGATGAAATTGATGACCCTGTACGAAATGTAATGATTAGACCAAAAGCACAATTGCTCTTACATTTGCTTAGGCGCTTTTAATAATCCCTTTTATTAATTAGGGTGATTAGGTGGATATCTATCGTGTTGTACGAGGTTGCTTCCATACTTTCAAGTTCCACGCGGACGTAGTCGCGGGCAAAAGCTAGTATTATAAATGCGAAAGTGTGCCTGTCTGTCTGTTACCTCTTCACGCTTAAACCGCTGAATCGATTTTGATGAAATTTGGCATGGAGATAGTTTAAGGTCCGAGGAAGGACATTGGATAGTTTTCATCCTGGAAATTATCCCTAAAAACGTTGAAAAGTGAGTAAGTAATTCATGATGAAATTGATGACCCTGTAGGAAATGTAATGATTAGACCAAAAGCACAATTGCTCTTACATTTGCTTAGGCGCTTTTAATAATCCCTTTTATTAATTAGGGTGATTAGGTGGATATCTATCGTGTTGTACGAGGTTGCTTCCATACTTTCAAGTTCCACGCGGACGTAGTCGCGGGCAAAAGCTAGTATTATAAATGCGAAAGTGTGTCTGTCTGTCTGTTACCTCTTCACGCTTAAACCGCTGAATCGATTTTGATGAAATTTGGCATGGAGATAGTTTAAGGTCCGAGGAAGGACATTGGATAGTTTTCATCCTGGAAATTATCCCTAAAAACGTTGAAAAGTGAGTAAGTAATTCATGATGAAATTGATGACCCTGTAGGAAATGTAATGATTAGACCAAAAGCACAATTGCTCTTACATTTGCTTAGGCGCTTTTAATAATCCCTTTTATTAATTAGGGTGATTAGGTGGATATCTATCGTGTTGTACGAGATTGCTTCCATACTTTCAAGTTCCACGCGGACGTAGTCGCGGGCAAAAGCTAGTATTATAAATGCGAAAGTGTGCCTGTCTGTCTGTTACCTCTTCACGCTTAAACCGCTGAATCGATTTTGATGAAATTTGGCATGGAGATAGTTTAAGGTCCGAGGAAGGACATTGGATAGTTTTCATCCTGGAAATTATCCCTAAAAACGTTGAAAAGTGAGTAAGTAATTCATGATGAAATTGATGACCCTGTAGGAAATGTAATGATTAGACCAAAAGCACAATTGCTCTTACATTTGCTTAGGCGCTTTTAATAATCCCTTTTATTAATTAGGGTGATTAGGTGGATATCTATCGTGTTGTACGAGGTTGCTTCCATACGTTCAAGTTCCACGCGGACGTAGTCGCGGGCAAAAGCTAGTATGATAAATGCGAAAGTGTGCCTGTCTGTCTGTTACCTCTTCACGCTTAAACCGCTGAATCGATTTTGATGAAATTTGGCATGGAGATAGTTTAAGATCCAAGGAAGGACATAGGATAGTTTTCATCCTGGAAATTATCCCTAAAAAACGTTGAAAAGTGAGTAAGTAATTCATGATGACATTGATGACCACAGGGTCATTAAAGGAAGTGTAATTATTAGACCAAAAGCACAATTGCTCTTACATTTGCTTAGGCGCTTTTAATAATCCCTTTTATTAATTAAGGTGATTAGGTGGATATCTACCTATCGTGTTGTACGAGGTTGTTGATAATAATAAATACGGAAGTAATAACTATCTCTCTGTCTGCCTGTCTTTCTGTAACCTTTTCACGCCTAAACTTCTGACCCGGTATAGATGAAATTTGATGTGGAGGTAGTTATAGACCCCGAGAAGTACAAAGAATATTACTGCCGTTTTATAGGTGAGAAACTTACATGTAGTTGGAAGCGGTTCGAATAGGCCTTTGTTTTGTTTCTGTTACACATTTTAAATGTAATATTTATTCCGACTGGTTACTACTAGGAGTTTTACTTGTGTTTCTTTAAACCTACCTATCTCAGTTACCAATAATTAATTGACCTGATTACTTAAATTCTGGTCTTACACATCCATCCATACTTCCATACTTCCAAGTTCCACGCGGACGTAGTCGCGAGAAAAAGCTAGTTAAGGAATATTTCGGGCTTATCGCGGAAATAGATTGAAAAAAGTGCAGAATAGAAAAAAGGTTCCCAGAAAAGATGTCCACAATTACTTAGTTAAGTCGTGCTTACGCCGCAAGTAGGGCAGACTATTACACCGCCCTAAAAAGCGTCGCCGAGTGAGTTGTTTCCCAATCAGGCGCGCTCATGCATTATTTACTAGTGGGGGCACGGGGGACGGAAAGAAGGAATAGATTTGAGATAGTTTGGGAACAAACAAAAGAAATTTCGGTTGCTTCATCTCTGTGGCTGCGTCGATTTCGTAGAGATCCAAATAGCATTTTAGAATACTGCGCATCAGAAGTCGATGGTTTTAATCAACGTCATTTTGTTTTGTTTTAAAAGACTAGCATATTCGAAACATTATAAGCTACATATTAATTCTTTGCTATGGGTTCATAGGTGCGAAGTTTTTAACGATATGTGCCCGAGACCTTGAGACTACATATGTGTCTACTTTAGTGCTGTATTCGAATAACTAAATGTGAACTTTTCTTACGCACATTATTTTTGTAGGTACACGATTCAAAATGGCGCGTCGTTTCGTATTTAATACAATAGAAAAGAACGACTTTTTATTGCACACCAACAAGAAAAAGAATAAAATAGAAACCTTAAAGTAAACAATGGTAGACAATAGGCGATGTTATCGTTAAAGAGCGATATCATCCAGACAACCTTTGGGTAGCAGATACAGAAAGAAGTAAATAGAGATGAGTAGATGGTGCGATAAGAATTGAAACAATATGCAAATTAAGAATTACATAATAATATCAAACAAATTTTAGAAGATGACGGTCACACACTATTACACATACACAAACAGATTGGAGATTTAGCCGTATTTTCGGCTAATATCCGTTATATTCCCGTGACAATGCTGAGATATATATTGATTTAAACTTACACAATTTTCAAACAATATTATCAAGTTGGAAACGTCGAGATTATAAAATAAACACTTTTAAAGGTCATTAATTCCCGTTTTGTTATAATAAAATGCTGAGATAAAGCCAGGCTTGTTTTCATTGGCATTCTGGTGGCCTATGATGATTGCGGGTATCACGTGATGAATAAGCGACATATCATCTATCACTCACTCGCATTTTGTCAAAACGGGACGGATGCTTAGTCACTTATATATCGTGTGATAAAAGCTACCATCATAGGCATAGGGTGGTTACATAACTGAAGTCTTCTCCGCCACATTCCCTTCTCTTGGCTGTTCTCCGCGCCAGGTCGGAATTCCTTATTTTTATACGTTTTACTTATTTCACCCGACTCTGTGTCTAACGGCACTTGAGTCTTTACAATAGAACTTTCCGCAAACTTGGCTGCGCCGTGCGGCGATATTTCCTGTTCGTTTTGATTTCGTGGCTCCAAGAGGCTGTGAGCATGTGTAATGGTGTTCCATTACACATGCTCACACTATGTTTAGTTAAGCCTCATTTAAATAAAATAATTTAAACGGATTATAACGCGAATACCTATTCTTTATTTGAGCCTCCCTGACGTTTTGGTAGCTTTACAGATACCATTGTCAAAGGTTGACTGAGAACGAGAAAGAACCGCCGAATGAAAAGTCCCAGATTGCCTTATTACTATGATTTATACTTTTAATCAAATTAATATTCTAAATTGTTTTATTTAAAAAAAATGTGTGACAGTCGCGAAAACCGAAGAAAATATTATATAGTTAAGCCTCCTTATCCGTTCAAAAATACTGATTGTTTTTGACATTTTTCTCTAGGTGTGTAATGATCGATATAAAAATAAATGGTATAAGTATGTTTGATATAACAACATTTGGTATAACAACATTTGGTATAATGACTCATTTGATATAATAAACGTTTGGTATAGTTTCAAAATATCTATTTTTATTTCGTATACTTATCATTTGGTATAACACTTATTTCCTATAACCATCATTTGGTATAATGTTCATTAGGTATAACAACATTTGGTATAATTTCATATGGTATAATGTTCATTTGGTATAACAACATTTGGTATAATTTCATATGGTATAACAACATTTGGTATAACGTATGATGATTTGTTTACTTAAGCTTAATGAAAAATGTATCAATTACTGTGTGCGAATTGCGTTTTATTTACCTAACTCAAAGTTTTCTTTCGTTTTGTGTAGTGCTCGTACCTAACCATTTTTTTTTTTTTTTTTGCCACTTTTTCCTTTTTTTTCTATCCTAACCTAACCTACGTTTCTAATTGAACTTTCGGTTTAAGTTTTTTTTTAATGCGGGGGGCTTCGCCCCCCGAGCCCCCCTGTGGGGGCTCCGCCCCCCGCCCCCCTATTTCTCTATACCCTATACGTTATGCCATTTGAACGTTAGATAAAATAAACGTTATACCATAAATTCATTAGACGAAATATGCATTATACTTAAAGAATGTTATATCAAATGTTATTCGATAAAATGATCAGTATATGAAACAATAATTATATCAAATGTTGATATATTAAGTGTTGTTATATCATTCAATCTTTATATCAAATGAGCGTTATACCGACTGAAATTATATCAAAAGTTGTTATAGCCATACATATCAAACATGTTTCTTTACATACCATATATATATACATATGGTATGTAAAGAAACATGTTTGATTAATGATTATATAGAAAAATGGGTGCGTAACGATGGCTATAACAACTTTTGATATAATTTCAGTCGGTATAACGCTCATTTGATATAGAGGGTATACGTATATGTTCTAAGTAGTAACGTTGATAATAATAATTATCAACGTTACAACTTAGAACAGGGCTATTGAGATTTATTATGGTATATATATGGCGCATTAGTAAAGAAACTGTAATGTCATGTAAACGTGTTTAAATAAATAATAATATATTTCAAACCTACAGTTTGAATTTTCCATTGGTAATCTTTGTTTCAAAAACGACTCAAAATTCACACAGAAAACTGTTTTTTTTTTCAACTTAC
Source organism: Apotomis turbidana (assembly GCA_905147355.2). NCBI lineage: Eukaryota > Metazoa > Arthropoda > Insecta > Lepidoptera > Tortricidae > Apotomis > Apotomis turbidana. The sequence goes on along the minus strand of LR990304.1, from coordinate 15,137,976 downwards.
TTTCAACTGTAGGTATGCAATGAAAGCATGAAATAGTTAGTTCTTAGTTAGGATTGGTCTCAGAATCTAAATATGTTACTTTTTAGAACTCAAGGAAAATGATTTAAAAAGTTGGTTGAAATTATCAATAAATTTGTCGTAATATGCAAAAATATATATAAGGAATAAGGCCCAAGCAAACCACGGGGGTTTCGGTGCACTAAATAAATGTTTTATTACTATAGACCGACAGTCGGTGTCAAATTTATCTTGCACCGAAAACCCCGCGGTACGTCATTCGTACCCATTTTAATTTCAAGTTAAGTACCTAATTATATGGCGTATCTTACTTTCCTTGATACCCTACTGGGTCCTGTATCACAAGGAATCGTAGCTCAGGACCCAAAGGAATACATCATTATGTTGTGTATTTTTTTTTATTCGAGGCGTGTTGCTGGTAGGAACCTTTGGCGACGGAACACTAAAACATCGGGTTCTAATTGGCTTGTCACATCGCACGTACGTCCGTCCACGCGGACGGTAATAAGCCGGCTCACTGAGCTTGGATGGAAAATTGAGACATATTGGACAAGCGAAGGAATGTCACTAGCGAAGGCATTTACAATATAAAGACATCTATACGAGATGACATTATTTTACTACGTTGGATAATTTTCGAAAAACTGTATCGTCAAAAATATTCTTACTATAGAATTGCTCACAATATTTTTCGAAAATCTGTTGAGTAATGTGACCGGTATTCCCAAAAGCACCGGGTTCGGGTCCTGGTGTGGACCATGTGTGATCTCTGTATTGTCTATGTAGAAATTATTTGGTTTGAACCGCGGTTAATATCTAGATATTTTTTTGACCTAAAATCTTATAGCCGCTCATACAATGCTTCTTCAGTACAAAACTGAAATTACTAAATTAAAAGGATGTCCACTTACTCGCTTGAAGCAAATGCAAAAGCAGGAAGCCTGAGAATAAGACTCTCTTCCGGCAATCTTTTTCCTTTTAACATTATAACTTAGCTCTCTTAGATCACTTAAAATACTGTGTAGGGGTAAGAATGCCCCATTGTTGGTCTAATCGCCGTCTACCAACAGTGCCATTGTAGCCAAATTCTTTACCCGCCCGACATAAAAAAATCCAACTATCAATCGACAACAAAATACATTATTTCCATAAATTTTCCACATTAGGTCCTTTGAAACACCTTTAAGTGACAGTCCGCTGCCCGCGGCGACACGGGCACTTCCGCACAGCGTACTTATTGTATCCAGTGCGTGCATTTTTATCCAGAGTTATTTAGATTTAGAAGGTGCCGGAAAATTCATCCCCATAACCTATTCTTCTTTACCCCAATCGCGTAAAAAGTTGTAACGTTTTTTACGCGTTACTACCGGGTTACTCACCGTTGGCATGAAACTCTCTTTTTGAAAATACCTCAGGGCGCCTTTTTACTACTGTTGGTGATAAATGATAGATGTTATTTACGGGAGGAAAGTCTTTAATACAAATATATGTTGTTTTACACTTTTCACAGTACGGGACTGATCACATTTAGATAATGGAGACGACACTGACCTTTTACACAATAATCAGATGATCGCGCTGGTGCCTTCAGGAAGCAGAGCCCAGGGTCCAGTTCAACATCAGATGGAGCTCCATCTATACGGCGTAGTCATTGCCAGGTCCCAAATATTCCCGTAGAAAAGTGTATGCAGCTTTAAGACTTGGAAATAGAACCCCTAGAAATAATGAACCCGGTTAACCAAAGCACTTCACACAAGCCAACACGTGTCATGGTAGGTACATTTTGAATTCGCGTCAAAAGAATTTACTTACATTTTTGGGTTCTCCTTATTCCTCCATTTCAGTTTTATTTGGTAGCTCGCCTGGCTACATTATTAAGAAAGTATGATCCAGTAACGGAGTTTCGCCATTTATATTAAGTAAGTATTCAAAAAATTATAATGGCAGCGTCCTGAACGTCTCGCGTTTGGATCGAAAAGAAAGAGCCGTTGCGCGCGCGCCGCTTCCTAATAATGTGGTTGTTTTTGGAACTAATTATCTAGTATCACGAACTAACATGACTGTTTAAGGAAACGTTTAATTGTGAGCCTTGTAAAAACTTCAACTGGAAGAAGCGAATGGAGCAAGGATCAGTCACCTTACCGGATTCCATACCAGAATTCAGTAATTGATATAGTAATTTGATTATGTTTTGGCCTTAATTAATAATAGATTGTGATCATGTCTAGTGGGTTAAAGGATCCAGTTGTGTGTTATAATAACCAGATTCTCTGCGGTAAGGATACAAATCAGACGACATTAGCAGTTTATTTAGGACAAGTCAATATTATTTAATAATTATTCGCAGAAGCAATAATGAAGGTTAATGAATCTAAATATACATCTTGGACGAGAAGTAGTGTTAGTTATTTAATTAATAAACAAATAATAAATAAAGGTTGAAATATTTATTTATATGATGCAATGTCTCTGTTCTAACATTTTTCCAAATGACCAAGTAGGAATGTGGATAGTGTATGGCTGTTTAGTGTTCGATATAATACATAAATATATAACTAAAGGGGTTGTTTGTTTAGGAAAGGACAGCCCACCCCGCTGTCCAGAAGTCGGATTCGTCCAACAAATAAATCCGTCCTTGACAGGATAAAGGGAAGACACATATTTGGAACGCTATAATAAACAGCTAATTCCATTATAAGTTATTGATAGAGATTTCTCACCACCAAGCTATGTCAATATATATGGTTAATAAACCAAAATAAATATATTCTGCTAAATGGTCATATGTTGATGCAATATAAAATATTGCTAGTGTCTCTTTCAGTTATTAAACATATAGATAGATAATCTGTCCCAGGAGACATGCAACTGATACATGACACTAAAAGGTGCACAAGACCAAAGCAGTAAGGTACACAACCTGACAGCTGAGTTTGATAAGTAAACCAGGAGATGGACTCAGCCATTTCCTCATGTTAATATCTCGCCATATGCTGTGCATAATGTTAATATGCGCTATGTCAATATAAATGGCTAATAAACCAAATCAATATATTCTGCTATAATGGTCGCTTGTAAGTGCAGTATGAAAATACTGGTAGTGTCTGTTTCAGCTATTATTAGGTATATAGACAGATCATCCATCCCACAAGAGAATCACAACTGAGAATTGACACTTAAGTAATACCAGACCATAGCAATGGATTAACACAACATGGTATGGTGATGATAATAATTTGATATAACAATGAAACCAGCCGTTTCTTTATGATAAAAATATGAAAATTGTGCCAGGACAGTCAGAGGGAAAGGAAGGATATTTTACCTTGTAAAACCTTTACCCATACCAGAACTCTTTCCATCACCACTCTTCTAATTATTAGAAATCATATTCAACTTGGATCAAATATGGGTTTAGTCGTCGCCCCAAATTAAGACTTATAGTCGATTGACAAAGGCACTCTACAAAGTCGATAGTCGCCAACCATCTCCCTCGTCAGAGAAACCTCCAAGTCTTTAGTAGATGGAATTAGACCCAACAGTGCAGAACCCGAGCCTTCCGAAGATAAAAGCTTATAGCCAATCTCCGGAATTGCTCTATAGAGGACTCCTTTGACCAGCAATACGCTTCGAACCTGGTACTATGTATGACGCAAGGGTCTTTGCAAACCAGTCGCCATATCAGCTGAGCCTCTCATGTCAATCTGGAACAGACAACCAAACGACTACCAAAGTAGTATATTTCTCCAAGCTGAACATTCTGTTCATTGACATTGTTTTGAAGGAGAGAGTCTACCACATACCTTATACCTTCAAGACAGACCTGCCTCAGTATTTATTTTTAAACAGAGACAAATCTGTGTACCAATACCAATATTAAAATAGGTGTGTTAAACGTGTAGTCAGTATAGTGTGAAGGAAATGTAATTAATAACACAACTATTTCTGGGGATAATTTATCTATCCACAATTACATAAGATATACATATTTGGTACTTGTCTAAACTACCAGCTGAAACACAGTGCGGATAACTCTCAGCCACTTAGCATCAGAAGTGCATAGGGCCTGTATCTTAACACTCTCGTCTTGAGGCTTTATTGAACCGTAAAATGAATCATGGAAATGCATCTAGTGTTAAAGGAGGCCTGGCCGGAAAAGACATTTCTCTAAAATTCCTAAATGTGGAAATAAACAACAGCGCTTACCTCTCTCGCAATAAGGATTATTGCAAGCAAACAATCCGACATAATAACACTCCACACCACATCCCACATGACCGCCATTATCCGTCAGAGTTTTCTCTTACACCTCTCGATCCAGACCGAAGACCCCCAGCCTTCCGCACCTCTCTATCTCCCTCGTTTTCTTTTCAGCGCCCCCCATCCCGAACATTCTCGATCAAAATCCAATCAAAATCCTCTCATAAGCGCCACTGCGTCGGATAGCGGAACTCAATTTGTGTACATGTGTTTTATGTTTCAATGAATTCCCAGTTCCTCATTGGTTGGTATTATCTACAACTCACACAAATAAAAGATATCTATAGGCTTATGGGTAGATAAACTTTAGTTCCGCTACTCGCCGTTAGTCGCTACTGTAGCCAATGATATTGGCGGCAAATTAAACCAAATTAAAATTTATCTTTATTATTATAGATTAATTATTAATCCCAACATAGCTGTATTTAAAATTCGGTACGTTTTAAAAGTTCCCAATCCCTGTTAGATAATAAGAACGTCACTTAAACGCAATTTCTCCCAAAACGTCACTGACATTTCTATTACACTTGACAAGACCACATCAACAAACCTCCTAGAAACACCAACGCATATCATATAATTAACAACAACTGAGCTTTCCAGCACAATTACAAGCATTGAGACCAATACAGCATGCGGCCTTTAAATTATATAAAAAATATTTAATAAACACATCCTTGTTTTATGCTTGTCTATCACAACGCCCTCTAGTGTGAAAGATTTAAACTTAATCCACGCGCCAGCAACCCTATCAATACTTAAAATACTTAATTCATCAATGAATTACGAGATGGCGTTGTAAGGTAAGGTAGCGTAGACGCCGACCCTTTACAATAGACTCCCAATAAAACACTAGATGGCGCTTCACGTCATAAAACCATTGGCTAAAACTCACTGGAGCATAGTTCCGTTACAGCCTGGTGATTCCGACAAAATCCTATAGATGGCGTTAGTAGTCTCTAATATTACTTGTTTTTGATATAAATGAATTTTATTGTTTCTTTAATTGATGTTTATTCATTTAACGTACTATGGTTTTAATATATTGACGATATTTATACGTTACAAAGTAAGTGAAAGTAACTGTGGTATGGCAGGGGCACTTATGCAAAGCGTAATAACATTTTTTTTTTCGTGGAGGCAGAAAGTCATCATAGGATACTGCCAGGCCGGACCTGACAGCATGCCCAACTCTGCGGAGTGTGGCAACCACTCTGCGAGTGGATGTCACACCCAGCAGCCTACAGACTAAAACCTCCCCCGCTTTTTTGTAAAGTGTGATCTGGGACACGCCGCGCTATCGGGTTAAACTTTGTGTCCCAGCTTGAATTTCGTTGGTGTGCAAGTAGAGTGTGTCTGAGATGAGGTGGCTTTATTGAGAAAAGAAAAGCTAGCCATTTGGCCGCCCAGTCGCGCGCGCAGAGCGCTCGGCTGGGCGGCCCCACGGCCGTATACATGACTATAAGTGAGGTTTGTCCCGACTAAAATAAACAGATAATCTTTATCATCTGGGTGATTTTATATTTCGGGTTGGTTACCCTCGTTTCGAACGGCTCTTCAAGCACACTGGCCCAATGTTTAGTTTAGTTTAGTTTATTTGTCTCAACAATATAATGTTCTTGTAAAATATAAGAGTATGTCAGTTTACATTACTAATCATATAGTGATCGTCAATTTACATTATATACAAATACAAAAAAAAAATCTTAACAACTAACTTGGTAGTACACAATAGTATACATACCTAATCAATATAAATAAATAAATTATAGTACCAATACCAAGGTACCAATCAAATTACAAACAAAAATAAATAATAAAGACATGTCAAAATTTCAAGAATAAAATAATGGAAATCATTTAAATACAAAATCCTTCAGAACTAAAACAAAATTCAAATTACATAAAACAAACGATGAATGTCAAAATACTATTACAATAAAATCTATTTAACACGTTCACTGCGAAACAGGTCATTTTGACCCTGTTCTGAACTTTCGCCTGGTGCGGCGACCGAAATACGCGACTTTGCACTGGTGCGAAGGCCATAATGTTGTGATATTTAATTTCTTTTATATAGTAAAGTATACATTTAGATTCGTCATTTAACGATCTACCTGACACCATATAAATTAATTAACAGGTCACATACGACCTGTTCGCACCAGATTAAAACTTTTGTTATTCAGTGCGGAACAGGGCACATATGACCTGTAGTGTAGGGCCTTGTATAGCACTGCAGGTAAGTGCAGAGTGCACTAGTGTTGTTACCCTGCTATTAGTACACACGTTTGTTTCTGTTTATACGTAAACATGAATGCGTCTAAAAAACGGTCTCGAAGAATGTTGGACAACCACCGCGTAAAGTCAGTAAGTACCTAACTTAATGGTTTCGCAGCATCTAAAGTTCGCATATTGGAACATGATTCGGTTGGAACCTCCACGTCCTCTAATGGCAGTCAACCATCATTAGCGGTTCATGTACTTAAGTATCAAAAACGAAATTGAAATACTCTCAAACGCATCACAAAAATGTACTTATTTACATGAGCCCATCATCTGGTTGCACATGTTCTATGCTGGAAATATATATTGTATTCCGAAAATGCAAGCGACTGGATCTTTGAGCGATTTATCAATAAATAACTGCATAGATATGCCTACGAGAGACAATGATTAGCCGTAAAGTAGACAAGAAGGTGAAGAAATTTTTTACTGTGTGTGTAGAGTGTAATAAAAATATGTGTTTAGATTGTTTAATGAAACACATTCTTGTGTGTAAGTTATGTAAAACATACCTTAGAGAAGCTCGTCGTTTTGTAACAAATATAAAAAAAATGTTTCAATATATTTATTTGATTTATATTTCCCATCACTACTAAATCATCGACATTTTCATCTTTGCCAGTCCTGGCTGTGCGTTACAAGTCAATTTTGTCCTGTGAATTAATTCGTCTATAAAATCTCAACGAACAGTCATCAACTTCGGCGAAGGCAGTATAAGGTAGACTCATTATTAAACTAAACATTGTTATAATCAAATTTCGTATATATGTATTTGGTAAAGACATTTTAGGTAAAATATGAAACCCTTCTTACAGGCTGTAAATGACTTATACCGCACAGCGAGAAAGTTCAATACAGGACTCTCATGGGTTGTAATACACTGAGAGCGAGTTCGCAAAATGAAGCTTCGCATTGAACGTGTTAACAATGTCAATATATTCTTTTACTGAGTACAGCGACTTTTCCAATAAAAGGTTCTTCAGCTTACGTTTAAACGTTTCCTCAGAACGTTCATTTTTGAGGTCAGCGGGTAGATGCTCGTAGTAGGTTGGCCCTATAACCCGCGGGTTTTTGGCTTGTAGCACGGTGCGGCGCGGCACTGTCCGGAGCTGGCCCGTGCTGCGGAGACACTTACCCTTCACTTCCACTCGCTTGAAGTCTGCTAGATGCCTACGGGTGAACATAATGACCTCGAATATGTACTGCGAATAGTGGGTCATTATTCGGTGCTCGGAGAACAGCGCCTTACAGGACTGGCGCTGATTTAAGCCCACCATAGTGCGTAGTGCCCGTTTTTGCATTTGCAGTACTCTGTCAGCATCAGTTGAATTGCCCCATAAGATTACTTCGTAGGTCATAAGCGAGTGGAAATGAGCAAAGTAGGCTTGTCTCAACGCGCAACTTGACACGAGCGGCTTCAATCTACGTAGAGCAAACACGGCACAGCTCAGTCTATCGCATAACAAGTCTACGTGCTTTTTCCAACTCAATGGATACTCCACTATTTAAAAAAAACGGATCAGGTTTACAGTTCTCCGGAATGTTTTTTTTTTATTTTCAATGTGTGTTTCCTGCTTACTCGAAAAAGATTAAACCGATTAGGAAGACTCTTTTTTAATTGAAAAGAATACAATTTCTAGTTGCATTCATTGTCATAAAACGAACCTTCGCATCGTTTACGTCGATTTTTTTAAAGCGTCTATTTATTTTAATCTCCGCTTTCCGTTTCTGCATGGGCAATCTATATAGTGTTGAAGAACTTTATTACTTGTATCTAGTTGGGGGATGAAATAATGAACGCACTTTGTTAAAATACCTATGCACGGCTGCAAAAATGTATCAAATCGTTTCTTAAAACTAACGGTGTTCAAGTGTTTTTTAGCAAAATTCAAACAAATTTTGGTTTATAATGTTTACAACGGTCTGAACGTCCTACTAGTGAGTAAATAAAAAAAAAAATAACATGTATCATGTGAAGAGATTCCACTCTTCCTAAAAATGGGTTGGGGGAATATGTGTAACGAGTATAAACACTAAACCATTCATTCATCAAAGCTCTTAAAAAAATTGAAATGCGTAACCGAAAGGAAGGCACCGGGAATGGAACCCGGTACCTCAGGATGCCGTCCAGCGCGTTAACCTTTCCGCCACACTGACGCCTAAGCAACCTTTAGAAATGTTTGCTCATGGTTTGTGTTGGGTGGAACACTGTTCCTGGCTATGCTGTGGACTCGCAGTGCGGTGACGGTCCATTACGGTCGCCGCCGCGTCGCTGACAGGTGTCGCCGCGGGACACGGCTCCAACAGGACTGCTGCAAACTATACTTTGTGTTGAGTGTAACACTGTTCCTGGCTACGCTGTGGACTCGCAGTGCGGTGACGGTCCATTACGGTCGCCGCCGCGTCGCTGACAGGTGTCGCCGCGGAACACGGTTCCAATAGGACTGCTGCAAACTATACTTTGTGTTGAGTGTACCACTGTTCCTGGCTATGCTATGGCATCGCAGCGCAGTGACGCTCCATTACGGTCGCCGCCGCGTCGCTGACAGGTGTCGCCGCGGAACACGGTTCCAACAGGACTGCTGCAAACTATACTTTGTGTTGAGTGTAACACTGTTCTTGGCCACGCTGTGGGATCGAAGATGTGACGTTCCATTACGGTCGCCGCCGCGTCGCTGACATGTGTCGCCGCGAAACACGGTTCCAACAGGACTGCTGCAAACTATACTTTTTTTTTATAACGGCACAACATAGCGGCTCCACTTCGCCTGATGGTAAGCAAAAAGGGGAGCCCAAGTCACAATGGCAACTGACGAGAAACCAACGGTGCCAAGTCAGTTGACACTGCCATGCTGGCCTGAGAGATGCTTCTTCACGCTTCGTTTGAAGGGTCCCAAGTTACAAGAAGGAGGAAACACTTTGTGTGTCTTTGTGTTGAGTGTAACACTGTTCCTGGCTACGCTGTGGACTCGCAGCGTGGTGACGTTCCATTACGGTCGCCGCCGCGTCGCTGACAGGTGTCGCCGCGGGACACGGTTCCAACAGGACTGCTGCAAACTATACTTTTAACTGCGAGAAGGTCGGGAGTTCGTCCTCCTTTTTATTTTACCGTAATTGGAATATAACTTTGTAAGTATCTTTAAGACATCTTTGGATACGTCATGTTCCCCAGCATAACCACCTTGGCTTTGATGAATATAAACATTCTTGTACCGATAAAAAACAAACTATATCAATAGTTTCGCCGTAAATTTGATGGCAAGGTAGTCCTGCTGGGGAGCATGGCCCCAGCAGAACCACCGTGATATTTCTATTACTACTCATAATATACGCATACGTATTGTATCAAAAAAATCAATGGAAATTCTATATTAACCTAGCACCCTTAGTTTCTAATTATATTTTGAATATACGAAGTTGCGAAAATAGCAAAAAAATACGTATGGTTTTATTTTGAAATAAGCATGGAGAATGGAGATACATTATTGGGCTTTTATAAAGGATAAAATCAATTGCATTTGATTAAATAAAACCATACCACATTTTTTTGCTATTCTTTACTTCAGGCGCTAAAAAAAGATGGTGTCGCCACTTCGTAAAAATATAATTAAAAATTGAGGGTGCTAGGTTAATATAGAATTTCCATATTTTTTTTGATACCATACGTATGCGTATATTGTGAGTAGTTATGTATCGAAATAATATCATGGTGGTTCTGCTAGGGCGATGCTCCCCACCTTGCAAAACTATTGATATAGATTTTTTTTATTGGTACTAGAATTATATAGATTTTATATAGACATTTTCATATATGTTTAAATTCATCAAAGCCAAGGTGGTTCTGCTGGGGAGCATGACGTCTTTGGATGTAGATAATGTTCTATCCCTGTACCCGAACCTCGTTAGTGCATACACACTTTATTAGCTTGATTTCATATGAAATGAATCGATATTAATGAAGAACCGATCAAGTGCGAGTCTGACTCGTGCACTAAGGGTTCCGTATAAATACTTATACCAACTAAAATGACTGGGTTAAGTTAAGTTTGCACCCAGGTATGTATGGCACAGGATACAAATAAGGTGCAAAGTTAAAGCAACCAGTCTCCAAGGGACAATATTTTACTTTTATATTTTTTTTTTCATATTTGTTGTTATAGCAGCAACAGACATACGCCATCTGTAAAAATGTCAACTGTCTATCACGGTTCATGAGATACAGCCTGGTGACAGATGGACAGACAGACAGACGGAAGAACAGCGGAGTCTTAGGAATATGATACAAAGATAAAAATGAAGTGCATATCTGTTTCTAGTAGTTGTAGTTTTTTTTCAGACATCAAGATTTCAAGTCATGAAATAAAGACCACAGACAGAGATAGAGTTACATTAAGTAACATAAACTTTAAATTAGTTATTTATTACCGACTTATTAAGACATATACTAAGATATCAGAACTCCTGTATTAAGTTTCTATTATAACAAGAAACCTTTCAAGTTTCTTGAATAACTTGGTTCTTTGTTATTCCGACTTTCTTTGCATATTATGGTGTAAATCGTTTCCTATTTAAAGATTGAATAATAAATATCAGACAACCTCACACAAATCGATCTAGTCCCAAATTAAGCTCAAGAAAATTTGTATAGTTTATTTTATGTGAATAGTACAAAGTAGTGTTTTTTAATTTATAGGGTTTTTACGTTTTTTATTACTATTAATGATGAATGATGTTATGTATTAGGCCCGCTGGAACGCACATGTTCATCATAATGATCTCATCATCATCATAGGCCCTTCAGTCTATTACAGACGATTTGTGGTCTTCAGTCTGCGAAGCACCGTCTTTGGTGGCTGAAAAGACCGATACGCGATCGGCATACCCGACCGCAAACTTGACAAGAGACACTGACCGTTGTTGAGTTAGTATGGTCGCCTAGATGTCGTTTCTGCCTCTTGTCAGTCAATGCGCTAAACCATGCATCGTCGCACCACTTGCGGCCGTCCGCCACACACTTGCGCCAGTCTGTGCGCCTTACCGCGAGTTCTTCCCAGGTTTGGTGGTCTATCTTAAAGGCAATCATGTCACGCTTCGCGCAGTCCTTAAAGCGAAGCAAGGGCCTTCCGACATTACGTTTTGCATTCGCTATTGCGCCTAGCAGAACACGTCGCGGTAAACGAGAGGGTTCCATTCTGTGCACATGACCCAGCCAGCGCAAGCGCCTCTGTTTAAGTAGTGCAGTCAGGCTTGGTAATTGTGCAATTTCCAAAACCCTCTCATTTGTTATCCTGTCCTGCCATGATATATTTAAGATTTTGCGTAGGCAACGCATGTAGAAGGTGTTTAAACGACGCTCTTGTTTTGCATACGTTGTCCAGGTCTCCGCACCGTACAAGAGTATACTCAGTATGGAAGCCTGAAAGACTACCATCTTTGTTTTTGTGGTAAGATGTCTGTTATACCATACTCTTGTACTTAGCTTTCCGAACATGGTCGCCGCTTTGCCAATACGGGTATCTATTTCTGCGTTTAACGAGAGATTGTTTGACACGGTCGACCCTAGGTAGCAAAAACTGTCTACAACCTCCAACAGCGAGCCATCTAGCGAGATTACCGGAACTGTAGTAGAGCCTTGTGCAAAAACAACAGTCTTTTTGACATTCACAGTCATGGCATACATGGAACAGGCCCGAGAGAACTTGTCCACCATTGACTGGAGCTCGGATGTGGTATTCGCTACAAAGGCTGCGTCATCAGCAAAGAGAAGACTGTCGACGAGAAGGTCCCCGCGGTTTCTTTTCGACCTAAGAAGCGAGACATTGAGCATCCTCCCATCGGTCCTCGTGTGCAGGTGGATACCCTGTTGGTTATCGCCGAAAGCAGTTCGTAATAAAAGCGAAAAGTATATACCGAACAGGGTAGGGGCCAGAACACACCCCTGGCGCACACCTCGGCAGACGTCAAATGACTCGGACACGCTACCATTGAAAACCACGGCGCCCTTCATTCCCTCATGGAATGATTTTACGAGACTTAAGAGTTTCGGCGGACACCCAATACTCTCCAACGCAATGTACAAACCTTCCCTGCTGACTGTGTCGAAGGCCTTGTTAAGGTCAACAAAGGCTACAAACAGGGGTGTATTCTGCTCTCTGCACTTCTCCTGTAACTGACGAAGTGTAAAAATCATGTCCACTGTGGAACGCTGTGTCCGAAAACCACACTGCGCCTCAGGATAAACGCGCTCCGCAAGCTTTTGGAGTCGAGATAAAATGACTCGGCCAAAGAGTTTGCCAACTATGCTTAAAAGGGAGATGCCGCGATAACAATTACAATCACCGCGGTCACCTTTCCCTTTATACAATGTTACAATATTAGCGTCACGCATGTCCTGAGGCACAGCCCCTGCTTCCCAGCACTTACACAGTAGATTGTATATGATAGGTCTTACACAGTGGAGCTTAATTATTTCGGCCTGGGTGCCGTCGCTGCCGGGACTCTTACCACACTTCAGCTGGTTAACGGCTTTCATAAATTCATCTATAGTTGGTAGAACATCTAACTCAGAACACACAGGTAGTTTTGACATTCTTTGCACTGCTTCTGGCTGGAGGTTAACAGGCTGCGAGTAGAGACCTGTGTAGTGCTCTACCCAGCGATCGAGTTGTTTTTGGCTGTCTGTAATAATGGCTCCGGTAGCATCCTTGAGAGGTGCTGTTTTCTTAATAACCGGTCCGATAGCCCGTTTGATGCCTTCGTAAACACCGCTAATATCTCCCCTATCAGCACACGTCTGAATTGCAAAACCTAAGCCAGACCAGTACAAATTTGCGAAGTACCGTATGCTACGTTGAAGAGCTGCCTTATCAGTACGGAGAGCTCTGGCAGTCTCCGGACAGGGATCCATGCGATGCCTTAGAGCAGAGCTGCGTTTGGAGTCGAGTAAAGGCTGCAAAAACTCAGCATTTTGTGCGAACCAGTCCTGAGATTTGGTCTCAAGATACCCGAAAACCTCGCCAGCGCCAGTCGTCAACAAATTCTTGACGTTGACCCAATCAATACCTGTGGGAGTACTAGCGTTCCACACAGCAGTGAAAGCGTTAGCCTGTGACTCAAACTTACGGAGCAGCACGTCATTCCTAAGATTAGGAAGATTTATCTTCTTCCTACCTGATACTTTTGAAGTATGAATCCTTTTACGTGCAATGGCGATGCGTGCAGCCACGAGGGAATGATCAGTGTCACAGTCTGCGCTGTGAAAAGTGCGTGTGTGTAGAACTTCACGAAGATCTTTTGCTCTGGAGAGAATTACATCCAGCTGATGCCAGTGGCCAGATCGCGGGTGCTTCCAAGAAACTTTATGGGATGTTTTGCCCTTAAAATATGTGTTGGTTACGCATAGCTGGTACGCAGAGCAAAGCTCCAATAACCGTTGGCCGTTATCATTTATACTGCCAATGCCATGATAACCAATACAATTCGGCCACGAAGAATGATCCCGACCAACACGAGCATTGAAGTCTCCTAGGATGAATAGGCGATCACCACCACTGACTTTCCTTATTGTGTCCGCTAGTTGGTTGTAGAAGCGATCTTTTGACTCGTCCGTAGATAGCAATGTCGGAGCATAAGCGGAGACAAAAGTAATAGGACCGCTACTGCTATTGAGTCGCAAAACCATTATGCGCTCCGAAATTCCTCGCATACCCTCAATGGTGGTTAGTAGATCATTACGGATCGCAAAGCCTACCCCATGTTCGCGGACATCTGCTAAATCTTTCCCCTTCCAGAAGAACGTGAATGAAGACTCACGGAGTGAGCCTTCGTCGGGTAGTCTGGTCTCCTGTAGCGCACAGACCGCGATGTTTAACCTGCATAGTTCAGCATTAATTATAGCGGTTTTTCGCAGCTGCTGGTCACGGTGAACTTGTGAACCTCCACAGCTGTCCGGGAGGCCTGTCCTCATGGTACGGACATTCCACGTTGCAATGCGCATGGAATTGTGGGGCAGTGCTTGGTTTCTTTGTGATCTTCTAGCAGCGGGTGTCAAGATTATCGATACCAATCATCTAGCCATGAGCTAGTGCCCTCCACACCCTAGAAGAGCAGATCGGTAACGGGACGGAACGGTACCTTACTGACCGGGGGCTGCCCAGCTTGAAGCGGGCGGTAACCGTCCAGTGGGTCTGCGATGGACCCTCCCACTGTCGAAAGTGACCCCTAGCGCCCGCACCTACGCCCATGTGTGCAGACTTATCACTGGTAACTGTCACTTCCCGTGTTGATATCCGCGTAGCAGAGCTAACGCGGGTGGAGTGACCTCTCCACAGACCTAGACCGCCTGGGACGGAGTTAAGGAAACACAAGTTTGCCCAAGACTTGCATTACCCTCTCGGCTTCCCTGACTAAATCCACAGGAAAGGCAAGCCTATACATGTGGAGCCAGTTCAGCTGCAGGAAACTGCCGCATATTTCAGGTAAGACCTTACTCGCGCCTAACGGAGATCCCATTCCGAGTTTGATTTTGGAGTACTTTCTCCTAGATGGATTGCGGACAATGCTTATTTGAGGTCCATCTCCCCAACAGCGCAATAAAGTTGTACAACGCTGTTTATGGACTTTAGTCGCCTTCTACGACACCCCAGTCCTGGCAGGGTTGGCGCTATTCTAAAGCCGGCGACCACACAGCTCTAAGCTGATAATGATCTAAGCTCCTTATAAAAGATAATAAAAATAAAAACCGACCAAGTGATGCTAATCTGACTCGCGCACCGACAGCTCCGTACAAATACTTATCCCATCTTAACTGGCCCGGTTAAGTTAAGTTTGCACCTGGTATGTATGGCGCCGGATGCAAATGAGGTGCAAAGTTAACGCAACCGATCACGTTTGCTGTATGGGAGCCCCCTTGAATATTTATTTTATTATAGTATTTGTTGTTATAGTGGTAACAGAAATACAAATCATATATCTAGGGCTCCAGGAACGGTATGTTCTGCTATAGCGGGTCAGCTGGGAGCCCTAGCAGGGTACTTCGATCACAACGAAATCCTTAAAAGAAGACCATTTTGTTATACTAAATCATTGATACATAATTTTTTTAATGCATAACCTAAAGAGACCGGGAATCGAACCTGTTTACCGCTGTAACACGCTGGACATGGAAGAAAGGATCGTTAATCCAGAGGTACCGGCTTCGATTCGAATCTGTTCCGCGAGGTTACGCATTTCAAATTCTCTTTGTGCTCTTTGCATCAATGGTTTAGTATAAAAATTGTGGCGTGTAGAAACAAAGACACTGTTAACTTTACACCTATAGACCTTAACACGTTGTACTAAGATTTATATTAGTTCACAAATGTACAGTTATCATTTTGTACCTACATTAAAAAAAATGAGACGTTACATGTTTAATAAATTTATAAGATAGTAACCGTCATAATTTCCTTACCAAAGCAAGCCCCTTTTCAGTTAAAAATTGCTTCTTCTCTAAAAGGCAGTAACAACCAGCATTTCCCTGCCAAAGTGAACGTTTATTAGTGTCAAAGTGCTCCACTACAACATTCGACCTAAAAGGTAGTAACTACCATATTTTAGTTACAAAGTTTATCCCTTTTGGAACTCAAAGTGTCCTGTCGCAACGTTGTTCACGGCCATTACACGGGGGCAGTAACGCAACCTGGCAAGGATTTCAGCCTTAAGTCCGGCTAATGCTTGTCTGGGCCAGGATTTTGTGCAAGGAGTAATTGTACGGGATCTTTTTAATACTAAAACATTTTAAAGTAACGTAAATTTAATATAATTAATAGAATAATAATAAAACATTTTAAAGTGACGTAAAATGTAATATACTAGAATTTAGTTGCAAATAATGCCACATGGCATTCTCTATCAGTCACCCAAAACTCAAAAGGTCAAAGAGATATATTTCAAGTAAGAAATAAATAGCTGTGAGAGCGGCTAACATACAAGTGCTTATATTCTATAGGTACTATTATAAAATTTTGGCTTGTGTTAGAAATCAGTTTTGTATGAGATGGTCATGATTTCAGGAAAAAATCTTAATAACGCGATGCAGGATCGCCTTTTGTTTTGTACAGACGCGCGGCGCCATGCCAGTCTGTAATTGAAACAGTCAAACAAATCATTTTTTCCACACTCCCGTTTTCTTTCACAAATGCCTACTGTTTGTGAACAAAGGTATACATAACGTATAGGTACACCTATGTGTGTTTGTTTATCATCTAAACACAGTGATTTCACGCGTCCTGATTATTTTCATTCGTGTATTTGCTCCCGACACAATGCTCCGATATTCGGGGGCAATGAGTATCGAAAACGGCGGAGTAGAATCAATATTTAATACGTATGGGCTGGCGATGCATTGCGACATAGTTGATCTATATACTGAAAACATGTCACCACTGCATGTCACCTCATAACCTGTACCTATGTTTAACAAATAAATTATTTCTGATTCTGATTCTGATGTTTTAGCACAAAGGAACTTATTATAAATCAAATTGATTTGTTATTTTAAAAGTAGATACTACTGCTACGGTAAAAGGTCGTATTTTTACTCGGAAGTCATAGAAAGATACGTCCTTTTACCGTAGCATGGCAGACTAGCCGGTTATCAAAATAGAAATAATTATCCGTCTAATTTACAGAGGGTTAAAATAAAATAATTGAAATGAAAATACATGCTTCTAACTGTTAGATAATTTAAATACATTATTAAACATAATATCTTGTAAATCCCTCATGGCATTCTTCAAAAATAGTATCACATTAATTACGTTGTTTTTCTTTTTTATTAATATGATGTTTTCTACTTTATATTTTTGTTTTCTCAGTATCTTTTGTTTTATATATTGTGCAAATGTTTTTGGTCTTAGCACCGTTCATTTGAATGCTAAATAAATTGAAAACGTTTTTTCATAACTACTCAAGGTAATAAAAGCGTAAGGATTAAAAAATTGGGCAATTGCGAGTCCGACTCGCGCATGAAGGGTTCCGTACCATAATCTATAACAAGTTTGTTGTACGGGAGCCCCCCATAAATATTTATTTTATTTTATTTTTAGTATTCGTTGTTATAGCGGCAATAGAAAAATACATCATCTGTGAAAATTTCAACTGTCTAGCTATCACCGTTCTTAAGACACAGCCTGGTGACAGACGGACGGACGGACGGACAGCGAAGTATCAGTAATAGGGTCCCGTTTTTACCCTTTGGGTACGGAACCCTAAAAAGGCACAAATCTTCGTCCTCTTCTGTGTCCCGTGGCCAATACTTCCAATCAGTGATAACAGAAGAAACAAACATCGCCCTTCATACCCATACATGTGAACTATGTACGAGTATAACCACGTATATATACGTAGATATAATTATATACACAGAAGACAAGTGTAAGATGTAATAGGATGATATTAAGTATTATTTGCTATGCTGATAATGTTACTGCTTCCTTGTGCCAAATTGCAAAATAAAGTTGTCAGCTACTTCTGTATGTATGTATTGTATGTATGTAAACACTTTATTGTACTTACATAAAAACAAAAAAAAAAACACATTACAAAAGAATAAGCATGTACAAAGGTGAAATTATCCCTTTAAGGGATCTCTTCCAGTTAACCTTTGAGCAAATGAGTGCTTAACACAAATGTAAATGGTAGACAAACCAAGCAACATGTACTTGTACCTACAATACAAGGGAGTATAACTTTTGATGCTGATGTTACCCTTCAAACTGAACAACATTTGTTCAGTAACTTAAAATAGAGGTAGTTTTCAGATGTTCACTATTTCAAACAAATTAAATAGTATTTTCAACGAGACGGCGCCCGTAATTTCGTACGTGTAATTTTTTTAAGTATATCGTAGTAGTCGGATTAAAAGTATCCTATAACCAACTTTGCATTCCAGCTAGCCCTGCACCAAATTTGACTACAATCCGTCCAGCCGTTTCGGCGTGATGCGAGGACAAAGGAAATTATGAAAATAGATTTATTTATTTATTTATTGAAAAACAGGTTACATAACATTACAGTTTACACCAATGCGCCATGAACCGAACAATGTTTATTTTGACGGCGAAACGGCGTGGCCCCGTTGTTCCGACATCTCGGGTGTTCGATTTGGTAGGTTGCCCCGGAACCGTCGAAACACGACACCTTTCGGCCAGAAATCAGCACACGCGATGGTGTCCCGGAGCGGCCGCGGCACGCGCACTACAAACGAGCTGAAGTGCACGTAGTGGTGCGAATGCAACTGGAACACCCTCAGCGAGTAGTAGATGGCGCCAGGTTGGTACGGCGCAGCGCGCCCATACAAAACAAAGGACGATCCTGCATCACGCTATTAAGATTTTTCCTGATATCATGACTATAGAAAAATATTCTCAATACAAATGTAAAATTTTATAATAGTCTTGATATAGGCGGTCCAACTTTTCGATCCACTTAGTATTGACATAGTTAGATAATATCAAATATTTCGCAATCCATTGCTCCTTTGAATAATTAATGATCTCTAGAAGTTGTTATTTTAAATAAATTTAAGGAATAGTTAGAGCCAAACGCGTTTGCCGGAGCAACCGCAAGCACCGTGTAGCAACAATCGCCCGCGAGTTAGCTCCTTCGTCTGGAAACAGATCTTCCGGAGCGGGCCCGCGAGTTGGCGGAGCGATTCAATATATTATAACCTAAATTAAAATTAGAATGGAAAGATTGGTAGTCCAGGGCCAGATAGAAGGCAAGAGAGGACGAGGCCGGTCACCGACTCGCTGGACCGACCTTATTAAAAAGACCACACGGAGCTCCTTGGTGCAGTGCACTCGCTCCGCAGACACCCGGGTGAAATGGAGATGCATCGCGAGAGCTGCTGTCTGCCAGAGGAAGGAGGAGGACGAGAACCCAAATGTGGACACTATTGCCGTGACCACGACCACTCGCCAAGAGTGAACGACTGATGATGATGATGATGAAATTAGAATTTAAAATTTCCCTGACACAAGTAGCTGGGCATCATGAAATGAAATGAAATGAAATGAAATGAAATGAAATGAAATAATTTATTCAGTAAGTAGGCCACAAGGGCACTTTTACAAGTCAGATTGTGAGTCTACCGGCATTTCGCAAGAGGAGACCGCTGTTGAGAAGAAAGCCGAAAGAAACTCAACAGTAAGTCATTTTTTCGTGAATTATACTTAAAAACTAATACAATTATATTATAGCTAGGTAATTGATACATATATGTTAGAGGAGATGTACAAGTCTCCAAATCAATGTTTACACTAAAAATTATATAAAATAAAGTGATTTTTTCAGAGATGTAGAAGGTCCCTAGGCGTCACGACACGCAATATAGATCGGTATAATTAATTAATGAAATAATTCAATTCCGTTGAGATGTATAAGGTCTCAAGGAGTCAAAATCAATAACTAATGCAACAAAATAATTAAGTACTTAATTTAGATTTCTTAGAGATGTACATGGTCTCTAGGCGTCACAACATGCAAAACAAAATAAATTAATTTAAATCCTTATGAGACCCTCATTCAATGAGTGATAGATAATGCTACTAAAACTGAACATAACTACAAATTTTGGATTCTTAGCATCCATACTGGCCAAGATCTTGTCACTTGCTCCACTTAATTAATATATTTTCCATATTTACGGTCACAAAGTATTTAAGTCTTAGTTTATTCCCTGCTTTCTATAGGTATCTAGACTATTCTAAAAATTATACTTTTTATTTATTTGCTATCTAAAAGCGAATACTTATATTGAAGCGAAAATGTATGCTTTGAGCGGGATTGTGCCCACGTCTCCACGCATTAGTCCTGGCTGACATTTAGTGGCTTTGATAGATCCATTGGTAGATCACCCTTCTGGCCCGGAAAGCCGTGGAGGCGTGGTTTCAAATGCCGCTCATAGCATAATATTTTTTTAAAGTTTTTGCTGAAAAAGTTTTGAATATAAGGGTTATTAGATAGTTATGATGCTGGCTGAGATCAGGAATAACCCCTAATCGGAGACCCGTGAATGAATCGAGAACCCATCAGCTGGCAAGTTCGCTGATTGAACGCGGATCAAATTAATTCGACGGGAACATTAGACCAAGCTCGCACGGTGGTGCGGTTGGAAAATAACTGGACACAATATTTAAAGGAGAATATTTTGTTCTATTACTTTATTACACACATAAAATAAACTTAACTTACAGTAAAGCCATCTGAAATGCGTACCTTTTTGACAGTTAATTGTCATCGTGACAAAATCGAAAAAGGTACGTGTTTCTATTTCCTTGGCTGTAATTATATTTATAACTGTAGCTTTACATGGACGTTTATTCATTTATTGACGTACTATTTAAGCAATTCTATGATTAAGTACTTTTTCTATCGCTTGCTAATTTCTGACGTTTTATTTTAAGTCCGCTACCCAAAAGTATTGTCCTGAAGCTATCGCTAAAGAGCAATCTTATTTGACCGCCTGTTGTTTTCCTCTATATTTATTTTATTTTCCTTTCCTGTTAAGGTGTGCAATAAATAGGTAATATTCCATTATATTCTATGATTTGCTGCTTGTGTCAAGCCAACTTTGTTTCTGCTAGTCCAAGAGATGCTAAACAGGAAGTGAAAACTCGGCTTTCATTGCATTTGCAGTAAAAAACGCAAATTGTACAACAGTCGCTTCCTGCTGTATGTTTGTCCCTATGCATGCATAGTTCTTTAAAATTACGCAACGGATTTTGATACGTTAATAGATAGAGTGATTCGAGAGGAAGGTTTATATGAATAATATATGCATAATAAAGCATTGCACCCGTGTAAAGCCAGGGCAGGTCGCTAGTACTGTATAGAATCGAGAAATAACTTTTTGTCCATTTGATACATGATCTGGTGCACTGTGCGCAGGTTCGGCGTTCTGCGAAGTGGTTTGTTCACCTCCACTGCAACATTCCGAATTAATTAAGTCTCAATTTAAACGCTGGAGGAATTAACGCGAATTATAATGGTGTTATTGGCCAAGTAAATCAGTCATTTGGAGATTAACAAAATACAAAATTAAAGCTTTATTCTGAAAAGAAACCACACGAAAACTGTTACAATTCAAATATCAGGGTTACAGAAAATATCTGCACAGAAAAAACGTAGAAATCTCTATAGTTAATGATCGATGTTTGCTAATCGCCATTTTTTTTTGGCAAAATGAACCCTAACATCATTTTAAGGACAGCCATCTTGAAGGATAGGAGGGAGTTATGATGTTATCAGATTTTTGTATTGAATTTTGACATTTGTTGTTCTAAATTCTATCATTAGCACAACTGTGTTTTGCGACTCTTGTCGCTCGCCATAGTGTCGCCCGTCACTCTTTCTCAGTACTGTACAGAAAGAGATAGGTAGAATCTCCCGCGCAAGAAAGAGTCGCGATCGCGAGTCACAGTTTATAGTTTGACCTTTGTAATATTACTAAGGTCAAACTATACATGAGAGAGAACACTATATTTATTATATAATTAGTTAGGTAAATTTGTAGACAAACGTAGTTATAAAAGTGAGCGCAGCATTCGCCAATAAACGTATGTTTGGCGAAAGTAAAATAAATGTACCAAATGTAAGCATTGCATGAGATAAAAAAAAAAAAAAAAGTTGTGCTAGAGAGGAAGAGCCCATATAAAGCAATGTGTAAACTATAAGATAAAATAAAAAACTAAAAAAAAAAAAATTTTTTTCGTTTACCTCTAGATCACCTAAAGTGGGGATGATTTTTTCTTTTCGTTTCAAACCAGTGTGTGGGGTGTCGTTGAATAGGTCTTTCAAAATAATAGGGGTTTTTATTATTTTTTGATAAAGTCAACAGTTTTCCGAAAATAAAAAAATAGCGTCCCCCCCCCCCCCCCTCTAACTTTCGACCACGGGTAAAAAAATATGAAAAATTCATATTTTTTTTTTATCGTATTATAAATACTTTCAATGAAAACTATATTGAACAAAATCGGTTGAGCCGTTTTTAAGTTATCGCAAAATTTCATAATTTTCTTTAAAATGACGTAAGTACCGCGCGGTGTCCTTATACTTCGAACGTTACACATATAGTTAAGTGCCATACTGCATTAAAACATTCCCTGAAACACAGGGGCAACCCTAGTTCAGGTTATGTAAATTATGAATTTATTTGTTTTTTAAGTATAGAATTTAACCGTCACCTCTGTACATTATGTTTTATCAATAAATTATTATTATTATGTTTGTGGATTTTTTCCCATCTCGACTTTACGTCGGGTTTTTTATAGGGCCAGATACGGGTTTAACCAAGTAATCTGGTCCTTGTGTATAGGTGTGGTGTGCTTACGGTGTTGGTTTTATATATTTTGTGTCTGGTGTATATCTGCCTGTGTTCTGTGGGATGTTTGTAATGTGGTTTGTGTATGTGGGGTAGGGGGAATAGTCGTAGTTTCCGGAACACTAAGCAGTGTGAGTGAAGTTGGGTTTAGGAACCGGCGTACTATCGAACAAGTGTCCAGTACTATTGATTTTTGTAGTGGTATATACGTTTTTGGGTGAAGATCTATTATTTTCAGGGCAGTGTGTAGGGTTTTAGGTATGATACCGGTTGAGGATATAATTATGGGTACTATCTTAACGGTTTCTTGGTGCCACATCTGTTTGATTTCGTCGGCTAATGGTATGTATTTTTGGATTTTTTCAACGTGTTTCTGTTTTAGGTTGTTTGCGTTGGGGACGGCGATATCTATCAGGTAAGTGGTTTTTGTGGGTTTGAAGGTAAGTGTGATATCAGGTCTATTGCTGAGGATAGTGCGGTCGGTGATGATGTCTCGGTCCCAGTACAGTTTTACTTTGTTATTTTCTAAAACAGGTTTCGGTTTGTATTTGTAGTAGGGTGTGTGTGTTTCTGTCAGGTCGTGTTTGAGTGCGAGCTGTTGGTGGATGTATTTGGCTACATTGTCGTGTCTGTGTGTGTAATCCTTGCTGGCTAGTGCGTTGCAGCCTCCGGTTATATGGTCTATGGATTCAGTGTATTGGTGGCATAATCTGCATCTATCTGTTTCTATCGGTTCTTTCAGAATGTATTTGGAGTAGTTACGTGTTTTTATCACTTGGTCCTGTATTGCTATGAAAAACCCTTCTGTTTCACTAAATAGGTTTCCTTTTGTAAGCCAGGTGGTTGATGCGGTTTGGTCTACGTAGTCTTGTTCCAGTTGGTGGGGGTATTTGCCATGTAATGCTTTGTTCTTCCAGTTTTCCAGTTTATGCTCATCTTTCAGGATTTTAGAGGTCGGATCATATTGGTTATTGTTTAGATGCAGTGGTGTTCCAGATTGTGATAGAGTAACTATTGCTTTATGTAGTGGACTGTGATCAGCTTTTCGGATGAAATATGTGCGCAGGTTATTTATTTGGGAATAATGCAGGTTTTTAATGTCTATAAATCCACGACCCCCTAGTTTTCTTTTTAGTGTAAATCGTTGTATGGCGGAATGTATGTGATGGTTGTTATATTTATTGCATGTTGTTCTTGTTGTAATGTTAAGGGCATTAAGTTCTGTGTCGGACCACTTGATGATTCCAAAGGAGTATGTTAAGACAGGGATGGCGTATGTGTTGACGGCTTTTACTATATTTCTGGCAGACAGCTGGGTTTTGAATATTTGGTTCAGTCTGTGTTTGTATTTAGTTTTTAATGTATTTTTTATGTCTTTATGATTTATAGATGTACTTTGCTGATATCCTAAGTATTTGTATGTTTCTCTGGGCTCCATACTATCTATAGTTCCTCCTTGTAATTCAAGTGTAAAATCATCTGTTCTATTGTGTTGTCCTTTGGTGATGCTATTTATTTTACATTTATTTGTTCCAAAAGTCATTTTAATATCTGTACTAAATTTTTCTGTAAGTTTTAATAGATGGTCCAATTCTTGTTTATTAGATGCATATAGTTTAATGTCGTCCATGTATAGTAGGTGTGTTAGTTTGGTTTTGTTTTGTCTGTCTATGACGTATCCGTATTCGGTGTTGTTAAGTATTCTAGAGAGAGGGTTTAAAGCAAGACAGAACCACAGAGGGCTAAGTGAGTCACCTTGAAATATGCCACGTGCGATTTTGATCTGTGATGTACTGAGTGTTGTTGTGTTAGTCCTTAGGTTAAGTTTTGTTGTCCATTTGGTCATTGCGTGTTGTAGAAATTTTATTTATTTTATTATTATTATTATTATTATTCCTGTATGTCGCACCCGCTCACGGGACAATAGTGTCCCGGACCTTTGGGAGGCGTGCACGGAGCCGAAGCCAACGCGTAGAGGCCCTTTCGACAATTTAATGAAATGCAAGGTGTACATCGAGCGGATGCTGTCCCTATCCGTGTCATGGGACGCACACAGAGACAGCGCCCGCTAGGTGCAAGAACTATTGATGGAGACATGGAATCTAAATACAAATTGGGCTATGGGTTTGAAATGGAGGACTGGCTAATTGGGCTATGGGGTGAGACTATCGGGCGTCTACCAGCAAAAGTGTCTCATAGCAAAAATGGGACTGGTGGACGATGACTCGCCTCCCGCTAGATGGGCCCCCACAAAATAGCGACACATAAAGTGGCCTAAGGGCAACACCGGTGCGGAAGGCTAAGGGCGGAGAGGTGTAATACTGGGCTTTAAACCGAAGCCAACTAACCCCTTACGTTTCCACATCCACCCCCGAGCCGAAACTCTCACGACTCCACTCTGCCCGGCCGGTTAAGGCAAGACAGAGGCGGAGGCCCCGACCCGTCACCCCCCGTCAGGATCCCCCAGGAGCGCTCAGGTACGTGGGGTCGCTACCCCCCAACAGCTCGCCATAAGCTGCCCTGCGTGACTGATTGCGCTGGTAAAACCAGCGGGCGATGGGGTCGTCACATCCCTACGCCAATTATTATTATTATTATTATTCCGCTCGATCTGGCGCACATAATCCATAACTTCCGGAAGGTAATAAGACTGACGACCTTTTTATATAGCTTGAAATCTTTCTCGTAATTTAAACCTCTCATCCTTCACAATAGATGGGCTTAAAACAGCGGTTTTAAGCCCGTCTATGTGAAGGATGGGCAACTACGGAACCCTACACTCAGCGTGGCCCGACATGCTCTTAGCCGGTTTTTCAACTTCATGTACACCGTTCACAGACAACCGTTTAATCAACGTTTAATAGTTATAGAGGGTTCATGTCATAGTTCTAAATTGTAAGGTAGCGATTTCTGAAGTCCCTCATTATAACTTTAACGGGTCTGAACTTTGACGCAAGTCGCTTTTAAACTTCGTCACCTCGCTGGCTATGATCTTTGGAAGAGTGTCTTATCTCCTATACTAGAGATGGGCCGAATATTTTGGTAAATGTTCGGTATTCGGCATATTCGGCAAGTTTTTCAATGTTCGTATCCGGCCGAATAGTTCGGTTACATTGCCGAATATCTAGCGAATAAACAAAGTAGCGAGCGTAGGTTGTTTCATAATTAGTCGCATTGAGCATTCTAAGCAACTGCCAAAAAGAATAATATCCGTCAAAATATAAAAAACAATTACTTTGCAAAAAATTAATAAACCGTAGCTCAAATAAGAACAACAGCGTTGTTTTAATTAGCACTAAAACGTAAACAAACTCGACAAATTAAATGGCGGGAGCACAAGATGTGCGGATCACTGAGCGCAGAGCTGTCAAAACCTATTTCTAGCGATTCGGCGCAACCGAATATTCGTGTTTGAAAGTCCGTACTTGGCCCATCTCTACCCTATGACATTTTAAAATTAATTTACCTTAGCAGAACTTCAAGTGTTTCAAAGCAACAGAACGCCTCTTTTGCGTAATTTTTTTAGGGTTCCGTACCCAAAGGGTAAAAACGGGACCCTATTACTGAGACTTCGCTGTCCGTCCGTCCGTCTGTCACCAGGCTGTATCTCAAGAACGGTGATAGCTAGACAGTTGAAATTTTCACAGATGATGTATTTTTATTGCCGCTATAACAACAAATACAAATACAAAAAAACGGGTGCCTGTCGTATCGCATAACGGTTTTTGTCCTAAAAATGTTTGGCCAAGAATATTTGGCATACTGTTGACTGGCATACTACTCGTTTGTCCTAATATTTTTTGCGCATGCTCATTTAAAGTCCTAAAGCAAGTTTGTCCTAATATTGATAACTCTAAAATCTAATTACATAAATCATAATATTCCTAACATGAATTGCCCTAAGAATTATTTTGCCTATTATTACAGCACCTAAACTAAAGGGCGTGAAGTCAGAATCGTTACGTATTCTACCTTCAGGCAGGTCAGATTTTGGTTAGGTTAGGTACGACGACGAGCGAAGCGAGGAGGAGTGTTAGGTAGAACTGTGACCCTAACGAGCGAGCGAAACGCCAGACCCGTAACGTAACGTAAATAACGTTTGAAAACTCTGCTTGCTAAAAATCATCAAAACACATAACACATTATTCTAATATTGAAAGACCGAAAACTGTAGATTAGGTTAGGTTTGTTTTATGACCATGGATAGCGTAGCGAGCGAAGCGTTAAAATGCATGGAGGTATATTAAAATTTAGCAGTTAATAGGTTAGGTTAAAGATTGGAAACTGTAGGTTAGGTTAGGTTTGTTTTATGACCCTGGATAGCGAAGCGAGCAGAGCGTCAGAATGCATGGAGGTAAATTGAAATTTAGCAGTTAGTAGGTTAGGTTAAATACCGAAAACTGTAGGTTAGGTTAGGTTTGTTTTATGACCATGGATAGCGGAGCGAGCGAAGCAAGCGGAGCGTCAGAATGCTTGCTTAAAAATCTTCGAGATTTAGGTATAATGAAATGTAGTCAAAAGATTTTTAGCACATTAAATATTAGGAACATTACAATTATGCACATCAATCATTCGATAGTTAAATCTTAGCCACATCAAACGATAGGTCAAATAATATTTAGGACAAACGATAATAGGAGCAACAATTTCGGACAATCAAAAATATGCGGAACAAAGTGTATGCCATACGTTATTAGGACAAAAGACGTTATGCGACACAACGATAGGACTAATAATTGTATGCCATCCCACATAGACCCACAAAAACCCTTCGTGCGCGAGTCTTACACGCACTTGGCCGAGTTTTTTTTATTCTATGCTTGCGACTGAGCTGGGAAACTCGCCTCGAAAAATTATTACAACTAGCTGCGTAGCTGCGTCCCAGGGGAACACTACATTTTTACGGGATAAAAAGTAGCCTGTGTGTTAATTTAATATCTTTAAATTAACACTTGGGCTATAACATCGGTGCTGCCGTTTGAGCGTGAACTGAGCGTACTCACAAAATATCATGAGAATTGGTTGAGAAATGCGACCTCTAGGAGAGAGGAGCGTGAAAGCATCTGGACAACCGAAACATCACCAACACACATACGTTTTTTTAGGGCCACTCTGAAACGGAAACGCTTTTCTCACTCGGTAAATAACAAACAGTTCCAAAACCTTTGTTCATCCGACGATGGAAAATCATCGATTGACAATCCGGAAATATGCGCCAAATAAAATGAAGAGGCGGAAAGAAGATTTTGTTTAATTTGAGCACCTTGAGCAAATCCTTTGAATAAAACATTCGCTATTAAAAATGGGTAAATCTACGGAAAAAGGGACAAAAACACTCCGAAGCAAGATTGGCAGTGGGGGAATTATTTTCATATTCTACGTTTTAATAACAAGATTCTTCTGCCGAGAACCATTATAATGGACGGTTGCACAGCGCAATCAGATGCAGCCAGTGCACTAACTCTATTTAACGCTGCTAATTTCATCAAGGACCTATATGGTTCGTACTGTCTTATTTACTACAGTCTCTCCAACGGTGCCAAGTTGAGTATAGTTCTAATTCCTTTTCTTGGGGTGTCGTAGAACGTCTAGTAACAGTACATCTTGTAGTGTCGTCAGCCGACCCCTCTGTTGAGTGGGTGACGTCCCTGCACTAGTTTACAGACGGACTGCAATCTCTCACCAGTGGCTCCAAGTAGCTGTTGTGCGCGCAGCGGCCACACCCCGGTAAACCACGTCGTCTCGTGGACTAAACCTGGTTGAGGGGAGTTTTAGCACTTTAGCGGAACTTATAGGTGGGCACCTCCCACGTAGTGCATGGAGTCTGGCTCGGCGTTGAAGGCAAGCCAACGCAGATATGCAACGGATTTTGGTAGATACGGCGAGTCAGCAAGGCAGTGTCGAATGCCTAGGGCAACAGTAGAGGTCAGAAGATACTGTTGGCCAGAGACTGCATCCAAACCCTTTACCGGTCGTAGCGGTCCCCGCTCCATCGGATCTAAGAGGGTGCGGACAAGAGAGTGCGTCTGTACCTGCGCAACCACTTACGCACTTAAATATGTCACGCGCAATGGACTGCTTGTGTACTTCAGGATTCCGAACACGACAAAGTCCTGCGGCGATGGGTGGCGGTAGAGAGGTCGGGCACTGGTGCATACCTGGCTTTGTCCAAAACCTGCACGTGGGCGGCCTAAGGAGAGTGGTCGTTTCTGCGCTGAATTCGGGCGACAGCATGGACTGGGCAGCACCTTAGGTGACGGAGCAGACCTATTTAGGGAAGCGCTGCTCCCCCCGCTCAGCCGGGGAGGGGGCTAGAAAAGGTGCCCTAAAAAAAGCTCGCTCGTATTTTATGGGGAAGTAGCAACCGCGGCTGCTTGAGCACCCCACACTTTCGCGGTCGACGAAACAAAAGAAACAAAACAAAAACATCGGTTATGACATTTGGTGCGTGGAACGTGCGCACGTTAATTGATAATGACGGAAATCTATGTCCAGAACGTAAAACTGCCGTTGTAGCCCGCGAACTTAGTCGCTACAATGTTGACATTGCTGCGCTTAGCGAAACTCGATTGGCTGATCAGGGCGAGCTCGTCGAAGTTGGTGGTGGTTTTACGTTTTTCTGGAAGGGACGTTCATCGGAAGAATTGAGGCAATCCGGTGTAGGATTTGCTATAAGGACTTCTATTGTCAACAAGTTATCGGAGTGTCCTCAATATATCTCAGACCGCATCATGACACTTCGCCTTCACCTCGAAAATGATAACCACTTAAATATCATAAGTGTATATGCGCCAACAATGACTAACGATGATAGTGTGAAAGATCGGTTTTACGAGGAACTTTCCCAGTGCCTTAGCCAAATTCTTCCGAAGGAGCAAATCTTACTTCTGGGTGACTTCAATGCGAGGGTTGGTCGGGATTTCGATTCATGGCCTAGGGTGCTGGGTAAAAATGGCGTCGGCAGCATGAATAGCAACGGACAGTTGCTACTCACTCTATGTGCACAATTTGATCTAACCATCACAAACACCTTGTTTAGGCTTCCCGATAAATATAAAACCACCTGGATGCATCCGCGTTCCGAGCATTGGCACCTTATTGATTATATAATTACCCGGCGTAGAGACATCCCCCAAGTGCAGATCACCCGTGTTATGCGCGGTGCGAATTGTTGGACGGACCACAGACTAGTTATTGCAAAACTGAAACCCCCGTAGAGCATGCAGGCCCAAACCTAAATCCCTCAATTTAGATAGATTGAATTGCCCTGACATCCTAGATACCTTTCAGCAAGACATTACTGAGTCACTAAGCACATTTAATGCTCTTGACGGCGAACTAGTATCTAATTTCCAATTCATATCATCGTCCTTATTGGAAGTTGGATCGAAAGTATTAGGCCCATTGAAACGATTCAACGAGGATTGGTTCGATCAAAATGACGACATCCTTGCTGCAGCACTAGATAAACACCGTAATTTATTAAGGCGCAGCGATCATAACAGCAACCAAAATCTATTTGTGGAAATTAGGAAAAGTGGTTCCGAGTTACGAAGGCTCACCAGGGGATTAAAAGAGAAATGGTGGCTCGAGAAGGCCAAAAACATTCAGTGGCTCTCAGATACACATCAGCTAGGTGCTTTCTATGAGGAGGTACGAAAGCTCATTGGCATTTCTCTGCGGAATAGTGTGCCCTTAAAGTCTCGGGACGGCACTTATAAACTGACTGCTAAGCAGGACATTCTGAAACGCTGGACAGAGCATTTTAATGATCTGCTCAACGTTGATCGGTCGGCTGACCTTGACCACATTACTTCCATTCCGCCACTGCCAGAAAATGCTATGCTCGATGATCCACTGTCTCTTGCGGAGGTCGTTAGAGCCATCAAAGACCAGAAGAATAAAAAAGCAGTAGGCATTGATAACATCGCCGGTGAACTGCTAAAATACGGAGGGGATCAGCTGCACTTTATAATCTGGCAGTTATTCAACCGCATTTGGAACGAAGAAACAGTACCTCCTGAATTCAAGATGTCTCGAATACAGACTCTTTATAAGAATAAAGGGGACCGTTCCGACTGCAACTCATATCGAGGTATATCGCTGCTCTCTGTCTCTGGGAAGATATTTGCCAGAGTACTTCTCAACCGTCTCATACCACTTTCGGAGGAGTTGCTGCCAGAAACGCAGTTTGGGTTTCGGCCAGATAGGGGCACATGTGAAGCCATTTTTTCCATACGTCAACTCCAAGAGAAAGGTCGAGAGCAAGGCCAACCTTTATACCTGTGCTTTGTTGACTTGGAGAAGGCCTTTGACTGCGTGCCAAGGGAGGCCCTATGGACTGTTCTGGTCAAGTTAGGATGCCCAGAGAAGTTTGTTCGTATGATCCGACTCCTCCATGACGAAATGACCTGCTGTATAACCTTTAACGGTGAACAGTCAGATTTCTTTTCCATTAGCTGTGGCGTCAAGCAGGGATGTGTGCTTGCACCGACTTTGTTTGCGCTTTATTTTGCGGTAGCAGTTAGGGAAGCTCTGGGACAGACTTCTGCTGGCATTGGAATTCGTTTCCGAACTGATGGAGGATTATTGAATTTATCTAGACTTAGATCTCGCACAAAGGTGTCACATATGGTCATAACGGAGATTATGTATGCAGACGATCTGTGTTTCGTGGCTAACTCTCCGCACTT
Organism: Apotomis turbidana; assembly: GCA_905147355.2. Taxonomy (NCBI): domain Eukaryota; kingdom Metazoa; phylum Arthropoda; class Insecta; order Lepidoptera; family Tortricidae; genus Apotomis; species Apotomis turbidana. Next base: position 15,106,356 of record LR990304.1, on the reverse strand, counting down.
GCTTCAGAACCTTATTTCAAGCTTGCACCAGGTTTGTTGCCGTTTTGGTCTTAAAATCAGCGTTACCAAGACCGAGGTTATGGCAATGAACTATAGCGTAGCCACTGAAACCCTAAGGCTATGCCTTGGCAACAAGGAACTGAAGCAGGTGGAGAAGTTTAAGTACTTGGGCAGTACCATCACGTCTAGGTGTGACCTTGATACCGAAATAAATAACCGCATTGGTGCAGCTGCCGCGGCTTTCGGTAAGCTGCGATCCAAGGTGCTGCGATCGCATGATTTGAAGCTTTCTACAAAAGTTTCTGTTTATGTGGCTATCGTTCTCCCAAACCTCCTGTACTCATCCGAGACCTGGGTCCTTTATCGGAAGCATATCCGCATGTTGGATAGGTTTCACCTAAAATGCTTGCGCGATATTTTAAACATCAAATGGTCTGATCGAGTGAGAAACACCGATGTACTTCGACGGGCAAAAGTCAGTGGCATTGAAGCATTTTTGATGCGGCGGCAGCTCCGGTGGTGTGGCCATGTCTCGCGAATGGACGACAAACGAGTAGCAAAACGCATCTTCTTTTCTGAGCTCCAAGATGGTAAGCGGAAACAAGGCGGCCAGTTCCTTCGGTTCAAGGATGTTCAGAAAAGACATATGAAGCAATGTAATATTGATCCCTTACAGTGGGAAGAAGTTGCAACTCGTCGTCCAGAGTGGAGGCGTTTGGTGCATGGAAAAGTAGATCACTTTGAAGAGCAAAGGAAAGTTGATCTGGATAATAAGCGTGATGCTCTTAAGGCTAAAACACCGATGGCCATCAATTACAATTATGTTGACGGTGTCCTTACGTGCCGCCAATGCTCGCGCACGTTCACGCATAAGATTGGCTACTGTAGCCATATGAGGGCACACGATAGGGCTAATCACTAGAGCCTCTAATCACCGGCGTAGTACCTAGCATTCACCGTAGCCGAAACCGGCATGGGAGTATATATAATTCCTTTTCTTAAGCGAATCCCATTAGCTTTGTACCCGACGAACAATACTCATTATCTGTATTGTTAACTGTGGCCACAACTGCCACTTCGAAATGAAGGCGTTATAAGTGCAAATTACTTTTACACTAAATTAGTCTTTAAGTCAAACGAAATAAGGTTTACTCTTAAACAAAGAGAACACAGATGTTGGTCACTTCATTGTCATCCTAAGCATCGATACGAACTTCACTGCTCTTTCACTTACGAAGTGACCAACATCTGTGTTCTCTTTGTTTGACGACGCGTTTGGCTCGGTTTGTAGACACCTGCCTACTGAGTCGGCGGTCCCGGGTTCGAATCCTGGCCGGGGCAAATATTTGTGCAAATATTTGTTCTTGGGTCATGGATGTTATCTATATATGCATTTATATATTATGTATATCGTCGTCTAGTACCCATAGTACAAGCCTTGCTTAGTTTGGGACTAGGTCGATTTGTGTATGATTGTCCCTTAATATTTATTTATTTATTTTATTATTAACTATACCGGTATATCGAAGTGTTGAAGTGTTTATACGAGAACGCCACTATGTCAGTCCGACTCCAGGACCAGAACTCGAACCCATACCACTGCAGCGGGGAGTCAGGCAAGGAGATGTGATCTGTCTTAAACTGTTTACCGCTGCACTGGAAGATGTTTTCAAGACTCTGGACTGGGTAGGGCTAGGCATCAACATCAACAGCGAGTACATCACTCACCTACGATTCGCCGATGACATACCTAGTAGTCATGGCTGAGACCGCGGAGGACCTAAGCCTAAGTACGATGCTCGAAGATCTCGGTAGAGCCTCTGAGCGAGTTGGTCTAAGGTTGAACATGGACAAAACAAAAATCATGTTTAATGCCCATGTTCAACCACGACCGGTAAAAATTGGAGACTCTACGCTCGAAGTTGTGGACAACTATGTATACCTTGGACAAACTGTCCAGTTAGGTAGGTCCAACTTCGAGAAAGAGGTCAATCGTCGAATCCGACTTGGCTGGGCAGCGTTTGGGAGGCAACGTACTATCTTTTCGTCCAATATCCCGCAGTGTCTCAAGACAAGTCTTTGATCAGTGTGTGTTGCCAGTGATGACATACGGAACTGAAACGTGGTCGCTCACGATGAGCTTATAACAAGGCTGAAAGTCACTCAGAGAGCAATGGAGAGGGCTATGCTCGGAGTTTCTTTGCGAGATCGAATCAGAAATGAAGAGATCCGTAGAAGAACCAGAGTAACCGACATAGCCCGAAGGATAGCAAAACTTAAGTGGCAATGGGCAGGGCACATCGCTCGTAAAACCGACGGCCGCTGGGGCCATCGAGTCCTTGAGTGGCGACCACGCACCGGACGACGCAGCGTGGGTAGGTCCCCCACAAGGTTGACTGATGACCTGGTGAAGGTCACTGGAGTCCGCTGGTTGCGGGAGGCGCAGGACCGGTCATGGTGGCGTTCTCTGGGGGAGGCCTATGTCCAGCAGTGGACGTCTTTTGGCCGGCGATTGACCTCAGTATGACTGATGGTAAGTGACTACATGGCAATAATGAAGTTAGTGATTCTTGTTTCGATCTAAGTACGGGAAAATGTTTGGTATGATAAAGCTTAAACATTTATTTCAGAGTAACTGGTTGTTGATTCTATCGGGGGGCACGGCAGTGCCCCCGCCAAGTCAAGCGCGAAGCAAACACTGCCGTACCATCCTTTACTGGAACCATTTCGCTTCATTTTCAGGTCCCTATTTGAGCACCTCTGGATAAGACCAGAACGCAGAAATTTTCGTCATCCAGTAAGCTATAATCACATACTTAAAATCCAAAATTTCAAGTCTGTAGGTCATTTAGTTCTGAAGTTAAGCGAAAGCAAAGTTTCCCATTTACGACACTCATTCATTCACTCACTCACTCACTCATGATCATCAGTAAAGAAGTAGTACTTCCCATAAATTCAGAGAGCTGAAATTTGGTACAGTGTTAGGGTTTAATGGCCACATAAAGCGAAAACTATAAAAACTAGGATAATCGAAGATCTGGAGTACCTGGTGACCCTGATTAGAAAACACAAGAGCCCAACCAAACTATCAGAGATCGACATATACCGCCTTTACAAAAAAATATTCAACTTGGTGGGCCGCTTCATTTGATGTCAAAAGTCGAAGGTCTGAAGTATCTGATGAAGAACCCTAAGCTGGTCTCAGCTGTATTAGGGATATGGTAATGTCCCCTTCTACTAAAGCCTAAATCCCTGAATCATCTTAGAGTACTGCACTATAAAAACCTTCTTGTATTACTGTATAACAAGATGGAAGAGGGAAGAGGGAAGAGGGAAGAGGGAAGAGGGAAGAGGGAAGAGGGAAGAGGGAAGAGGGAAGAGGGAAGAGGGAAGAGGGAAGAGGGAAGAGGGAAGAGGGAAGAGGGAAGAGGGAAGAGGGAAGAGGGAAGAGGGAAGAGGGAAGAGGGAAGAGGGAAGAGGGAAGAGGGAAGAGGGAAGAGGGAAGAGGGAAGAGGGAAGAGGGAAGAGGGAAGAGGGAAGAGGGAAGAGGGAAGAGGGAAGAGGGAAGAGGGAAGAGGGAAGAGGGAAGAGGGAAGAGGGAAGAGGGAAGAGGGAAGAGGGAAGAGGGAAGAGGGAAGAGGGAAGAGGGAAGAGGGAAGAGGGAAGAGGGAAGAGGGAAGAGGGAAGAGGGAAGAGGGAAGAGGGAAGAGGGAAGAGGGAAGAGGGAAGAGGGAAGAGGGAAGAGGGAAGAGGGAAGAGGGAAGAGGGAAGAGGGAAGAGGGAAGAGGGAAGAGGGAAGAGGGAAGAGGGAAGAGGGAAGAGGGAAGAGGGAAGAGGGAAGAGGGAAGAGGGAAGAGGGAAGAGGGAAGAGGGAAGAGGGAAGAGGGAAGAGGGAAGAGGGAAGAGGGAAGAGGGAAGAGGGAAGAGGGAAGAGGGAAGAGGGAAGAGGGAAGAGGGAAGAGGGAAGAGGGAAGAGGGAAGAGGGAAGAGGGAAGAGGGAAGAGGGAAGAGGGAAGAGGGAAGAGGGAAGAGGGAAGAGGGAAGAGGGAAGAGGGAAGAGGGAAGAGGGAAGAGGGAAGAGGGAAGAGGGAAGAGGGAAGAGGGAAGAGGGAAGAGGGAAGAGGGAAGAGGGAAGAGGGAAGAGGGAAGAGGGAAGAGGGAAGAGGGAAGAGGGAAGAGGGAAGAGGGAAGAGGGAAGAGGGAAGAGGGAAGAGGGAAGAGGGAAGAGGGAAGAGGGAAGAGGGAAGAGGGAAGAGGGAAGAGGGAAGAGGGAAGAGGGAAGAGGGAAGAGGGAAGAGGGAAGAGGGAAGAGGGAAGAGGGAAGAGGGAAGAGGGAAGAGGGAAGAGGGAAGAGGGAAGAGGGAAGTGGGAAGAGGGAAGAGGGAAGAGGGAAGAGGGAAGAGGGAAGAGGGAAGAGGGAAGAGGGAAGAGGGAACGGTCGGATACAAAGGTATCCAAACCAAAACAATTTCTAAATGTACATTTTCAGTCCCTGGATAAGACATGTACTTTATTGTATTTTCGTAAAAAGCACAAATGAGCGTGTTCCAACTATTAATCGAGAATTAATCGTGAAATTGAATGGATTAAAATGACGAAGTTCATCTACGTAGATTAAATTAATCGCGATTAATTTTGACGATTAACTTTTTTAATCGATTAATGCCCATCTCTGCCTATAGCGTCCCACTGCTGGGTGAATGCCTCCCCTTCTGCTTTTAATACGCATATAAATAAAATTAAAGGAAAACTCTGGATAAGACTAGACTGGCTTTTATACTTATACTTACAAGTTTACAAGAAGAAATAGTCGAACGATTAACTTTATTCTACTCGAACATTACACAAATCAAATAAACAAATTACACTAAAATATTAATTTCGCTCAAAATTTGGTCAAAATATAATGCATTGGACTAAGAGTGGCGGTGATACCCGCACACGTCGCTAGATGGCGCTGAATGTATATTAAAATGCGCTTACGTTTGTTTTCCCGATAACCTTTTATGGCGAAGTGGCAACAGGCCGCGTTACAGTCGTTTACGACATTCTTCTACTGCGTTTGAAAACGTTTGCTAGGGATTAGGAGGGATTATTTGCATTTCCTTGATTTCGCTTATTATTTCGTGAGGTTAATTAGCAGGTTGTTATTATAACAATTCGAAGATTTGAATAGGTTAGGAATTTTACGATTAGTGACGGATTACTGATTATTACTTAATTATTAGATTTAAAAGAAGTTTTAATTGAATAATGTATGATAACGAAAGCCCGGGTGTGTTTACAAAAATATGAATATGATGCGTCGATGACTGCTGGACTGGAAGGAACTATAATCATTAAAGAGGGAGCTAAAGTAATGCTTAGGAGAAACATTGGTGTTAGTTTAGGTTTAGTGAATGGGTCGATAGTCGTTGTACAAAAAGTGAGGTGGGACCCGGAAGAACAAACACAGCCTAAACAATTGGTAGTAATTACACTAATAATTTGATTTACGAATTATTGCCTATTAAGTCAAAATTTGAGATCATTCCCCGGGCATACGTGTACAGAGAACAATTTCCAATCTGTGTGGTGTATGCCCTAACAATTCACAAGAGCCAAGGTCTAAGTCTAAAAAACGCCCTCATGGAAATTGGCATCTCCATATTCTCTTGCGGCCAAGCCTACGTGGCGCTTTCACGAGTAAGCAATCTTCATGGGGTGCACCTCATAAATGTTGACTTCAAGGGTATAAAACCTCAAGCTTCAGCGATCACCGAATACAGCCGGCTTAGGCGTAAATACCGCGCCGATCTTTCAGAAATTAAACCGTCTAAACCGTCTAAAAGAATAAATAATGAACGCGAATGGGCAATACGAAAAACTGTTGCTACTGTACAAGAATCAGAACCGGAAAAAAAGAAAAGAAAGAATGTAATAATAAAAAAACTACTCCTAAAAAGAAAAAAAATGTGTAACATAAGAAAATCTAATAAAATAAATCAATATGCTCACGTTTCTACAAAAAGAAGTGAAATCCCACCAAAAACATGCTGTAAAAAACAGCCAAGTCTCGATGGAGCTGCTTGTTTATCTCTAAAAAGTAATGAAATCTAGACAAAGTCGTACCAAGTCTAAGGTTCCTTACTGCGATTTCTTTATTATTATAGTTAATGTTGTGTGACTTGGCCGTTGAAGGGTACACAAGCGTACAAAACCAGGTGCTCCATGACACCATTGCACCAATCTGTCGCCAGAACCGCTACAAGTCAATTTTGTTTACACGTAATGTTATATCTGTTGTAATTGTAAATACCTATGTTTGTTAAGCGAGATAATAGCCCATACTGGTATTGGTAATTTGATTGGTGCAATGGTGTCATGGAGCACCTGGTTTTGTTCGCTTGTGTACCCTTCAACGGCCAAGTCACACAACATTAACTATAATAATAAAGAAATCGCAGTAAGGAACCTTAGACTTGGTACGACTTTGTCTAGATTTCATTACTTTTTAGAGATAAACAAGCAGCTCCATCGAGACTTGGCTGTGTTTTACAGAATGTTTTTGGTGAGACTAATTTTACGCTGTAGGCTATAGCTAGGTATCACTGTGGTTTTATAGAAACATAGCTGGCTATATTGGGCTTACTCATATAATTATGTTTGAGCAAATGTGATCATTTGGAGTGATTATACTTTTGGTATTATGAAAATCACACTAGTTAATGTTACGAGTATAGAAGTAATTCTTCCAACCAACATCTGTGTTCTCTTTGTGTAAGAGTAAACCTTATTTCGTTTGACTTAAAGACTAATTTAGTGTAAAAGTAATTTGCACTTATGACGCCTTACATTTTGAAGTGGCAGTTGTGGCCGCAGCTAACAATACAGATAATGGTATTGTTCATCGGGTACAAAGCTAATGGGATTCGTTTACCAAATGTGATTCGAACTATATAAAGGCGATAGTTTGTGAGCCTGTTTATTTGTGTGCTTGTTACTTGTTCACGCTCAAACGGCTGGACCAATTCTGAGAAATTTTAGTGTGAAGGTAGCTGACACCCTGGATTACCACATACGCTACTTTTTATCCCGAAAAAAAAAGTGTTCCCGTGGGATCAGCGGGTAACATCGCGCGGCACGACGCATCTAGTTTTGAATAATTATGGTTTCGGATTACTTATTGAAACATCGGAATTGTTGGGTTTAACAATTATTGAGTACTTTAGCAGTTCTTTGCAAGCGATTTTGCTGTTCTAAGCTACACGATACTCTAGGGTCATACATATTTAACGTTTTTAAGTTATGACAAGTAAAATACGAGTAGCTCGCAAGTTCTGTTAGCGTTAATGTAACAGACTTACTGGGAACTAAGTGAATAGTCTACCCGCCCATACTAATAACATTGAAAAAGACTGTCTATGTTTTAATCTACTGCTTCAGAAAGAAGGTTCATAGATTTCTTCTTGTTTAATAACTAATTTTACTTTATTTTATGATAAAATGCCGTCTGCTCAACAAATTAAACATAAATTGTCTGATTTGATTAGCTTTTTATAATTATAATCTAATTGTTCTTCTTTTAGGTTTATCATTTTATGTGTGTGTGTGTGAATCCCACATAAAACCATAATTAACAAATAAGCATAAAAGTATTTAGTACAAAGGCGTAGTTTTCCCTATAAGGGATTTCTTCCAGTTGACCGTATACCATGTTTTTGTCTTGTTAACTCTTTCGAGTCAGGTTTGTGATTTTTTATATTTTTATTAATATTGCAAGTTGCAGTTTCACGATATCCTGAATATTGACCAGGCAATGCTACTTTAAGATTTTAATAAATACGACTAGAACGAGAGTCTTCATAGTTCATACAACAAATTTGCGAAAAATGAAGTCGCTTTTGGTTTTATGTGTGCGTGTCTACGAACCAATCATAGTGACGTGTTGCTTGTGACATTGAGGTTGTGATGCACACACGGACGAAATGTAGGCCGTGGCGTCACTTTCAAGCGTTGACTAGGCTTCTAGGCGTATTTATTCTAAATTTAAGTCCTTTTTTCAGAACGTCTCCAATCTGATCAAGAAACGTTCGTCTAGGCCTTCCTTTTCTAAGATTTTCATTCACATTCGCCTTGTAGATTTGTTTCGTGAATCTTCTTTCACGCATCCTCTCGACATGCCCAAACCAACTTAGTATCCCTTTCTCAATTCTAGTGACTACATCGTCATTCACACCACAGCATTGCTTATTGCAGTAAACTAGAGGGACATGTTCTAGTTTAGCAACATCGTCCGATAACCCTCCTTCTTTGTCTATACCTTAACCGGGTAAAAGTATGCTATAAGTACTTAAACATTTTTGAATGATCCTTACCAAAATAGGGTTGAATAATTTTGGCAATGATATTCCGACCAATAGATAACGTTGTAATGCCCATGCATTACAATGTTATCTTCTGGTCGTATGGACGAAAGAAAAGAAAACGTGCATCGCACTGTTATAAAAAACGATATCAACTGTATGGTTTCGTCTCCGTTTTTAGTATTTTCTATTTGAAGTTTCTATACAAATTTAATTTTATATCTAATTTTTTTATTGAAGTATTGTAAGCAGTCTGGTTTATCGTTGTTTTAATTTCTTGCGTACCTACGAGGAATTGTACCTAACTTGCAGTTTCAAGAGATCTTGATATGCCTTACAAAACACTGTCACTGTAAGAAGCCCAACTAATCACTTGAGTCAAAACCCAAAGCACCTGTCATCTAGTCCGTGAGCCACTAAATTAGTTTTTAATCCGGTCTGAGCCGCCAACTCAGGCGGACTTAGCGAAGTTAGACGACGCGAGACAACACGTAGCTTCATCATTGCTTGTCTTATTTACTAAGACACCTAGTTTAGCAACATCGTCCGTGTATACCTCCTTTGTCTTAACCGGGTGAAGGTGTCCGTAATTTCGTCCACGCAACCTGTTTTTACCTGATTACGGCCAAGCCGTAAGAAGCCAAAGATAGGGTTATATGTTTAGCAGTCTATGAACGGTTCAACTATCATCAAAACAATCTCGATGCATGATCATCATGAGACCCTCATTCAATAAGTTATATAGAAAACGCTACTTCAACTGATCATAACTACAAAATTTGGAATTCTTAGCTACAATATTGGTTGAGATCATGTCACTTGTTCCAATTAAAGCTGAATATCTTGAAAACCACTGGTCCTATATCCACCAAACAAAGCTAAACACCATCTCGACGGACAAATCTTTCGATTAAAAATAACCACACTCAAATTGATCTATCCGTTTAGGAGCTACGATCCACAGAGATACACAAATACACAGATACACATGTTAAACTTATAACACCCCTCTTTTTTCGTCTGGGGTTAAAAATAAATAAATTAACGTTATATCACATGTGTTCTATACTTATTATAAATACATATGAATAAATGATCTCCAAAATGACTTCCCCGTCACCTTTTTGCCTCCCCGTATAAAAGGGTTAGTAAATGAATGCGAACAGACGACACACGTGAATCGTTTTGTCACCGCCCGCCGTCTGCCGGCGACGCGCAAAAACAATAAGTCCGCCTCGACGATTAATAATTGCGGACACGCGGCCATAGGAGCAGCGGGCTGTAAAAGAGACAGAAATTATGGTATAAGAAAATAAGGTATGACAGCCGACTTTCGACGTCATGACAGGTTCTGTCAATCAGTTTCTGTGTTGCCAGTGTTGTATCATAATACTCCCCGATTCCCTTGTTACCAGTATGAATCTAATCCAATCGTGATTGTCTTAAATCAATTATTACGACAAAATAAAATTTAGTCCATGAATATGACAATTGTAATGCATAAACTCATTATTATGTTGTAACATTGTTTTCCTTATAACAATTTTGTTATTATAAAGCGACAACTACAATCCGACCAAAAAGAGTAGAAATTAAAAAGTGGCAATACTGTAGTGTCGTCCCCGCTTTCTTATATTGATTAGAAAGGGAGGACAATTCAGTATTTTCTACATTTTTTGGTTGGACTGTAGAAAGTCTCACTAGCCGGAGTGTCTTAGGTACTATATTTTCTTATACCATAATATCATGATATCCGAAAGTAAGTGGAAAGGTATCTTCAAAGCAAGAATAGGGTGTTGCTGATCCCGTATAGTCACTTGCGATGAGGTGTAACTGACGTCAATTGCTGATCAATAAAAATTAAAAATATCAGCGAAGTGCGAGTGGGACTCGCGCACGAAGGGTTCCGTACCATTATCTGTAAGTTTGTTGTATGGGAGCTCCCCCTTAAATACTTATTTTATTTTATTTTTTGTATTTGTTGTTATAGTGGCAATAGAAATACATCATCTGTGAAAATTTCAACTGTCTAGCTAGTATCACCGTTCTTGAGATACAAACTGACGGACGGACGGACAGCGAAGTCTCAGTAATCGGGTGCCGTTTTTACTCTTTGGGTACGGAACCCTAAAAATGGACAGGACCGTCAGCGAGAACAGTAAGTAGGTGGAGTGGAGCGGGGCTGACCTGATCTTCTGATAATGGTCTCCATCCAGCTCCTTTCTTGTCGTTGTCAATGGGATTTTGACGCTCCTTTTTCGTTACCATCAGGTGAAGGGATAGAGATAATATAAATAATAAGTAAATTTATAACACACTACAAATATACCCAAATCACGATAGAATTGAAGAGTTTCTACTAATGCTCGTGACAATAGAAACAACTATTTAGAAAGTGTACTTACCATTTCAAGCAAAAACAATAATGTTTCCAAATCGGTCTTCTAGTAATTCATAAAATAAACGTCTTAGTATAGCAATTACCGCACGAACATCTCCGTCCTAGAACAGCTTAAAATGGAGAACGCCCAACGCCTGTCTACCACTTGTCTGCAGCGAATAATGCGTTACTTTGGCCACATCGACCGCCGATATGTGGGTAACTTGGAGCGTCTGATGGTCACCGGAAAAGTGGAAGGAAAGAGACCTAGAGGCCGGAGCACAAAACGCTGGTCTGACCAGGTATCCGAGCAGACCAACGGACCAGTTAGCGCCACACTACACCAGGCAGCTGACCGCAACCGATGGAGACAGGCAGTTGACAAGCTGAAGCGGAGTCACGATCCTCAGCAATGAGGGAGCGATGGAAAAGAAGAAGAAGTATAGCAATACAGCGAGGTAATGCTGCCAGCGTCTTTGGTACAATGCCACGGGGGACTTAGTTTAGATTTAGTTTTAGATTTAGATAGACTCATTTTAATTGGGTTATTGTTTATTTTGTTCTGTTATATTTTTACGATATTAAACAATTGTATAGGTACATTTAATTGATATAAAATGAGAAATAAAATAAACAAACATACCAATGAATTCAGAACCTGGTCCGATTTTTGCCGTTCGTTAAGGAAGCTCCGCTTTAGTGAAAACGCTAAGGTTGCCTGTTTACAGCAGCGGAGCGGAGATGTGTAAGGACTAATCACATTACTCAGATTGAAATGCTCTTCTTTTGGACCTTACAAAAACGCAGCGTGATTGGATCATTATCACCGCTCCGCTTGTGAACAGGCAGCCTAACGCGTTTCCACCGCTGGCTGTATGGCCCCACATGTATGCAAGGTCATTAATAATGAGTGTGACACGCCGTCACCTGCGTCACGCGTCACAAATGCATCATGCGAATTAACTGGACCACGTCATTATGTAACTGTTACTGTAATTTTAGATTAGTTGCTTATGTAATGTTATATTGAACCTACCAATTGCCAAAATACAATTAAATTGCAAAAAAGGAGCATTCCATGAAAAAAGGGTAACTATCTCGTCTAATTTATTATTCCAAATTCCAATATTTCGGCAATGCCAAATTACGGTCAAGAGTATTATCTATTGATATTTGTAAACATTATAATTATAATATTACCAACTTTTAAACAATAGCCATGTTTAAGCAGCACAATTTCATTGTCGTGTAAAGTCTGAAAATGACCCCGATTTCTTTATTGGATAATAAGATTTGTTTGTACTATAAATGTGAACTGCCGGCTTTATAATAAAACTAGCCTCCTATTTTTTAATTTGCAACAAAAAATAATGTTATATGTCCCTTTTCAGAAATGTTTTTAGCAATAATCTAACCGCGCCTGAACAGTGTCGATTACGACATGAAGGAACATAATTTGTAGTTTATGACCTGAACTTGGTGGCAGATGTCTTTCAAAGCCTATAATCTAAACAGTGTTTGTCACGGGTCACCTTGTGGAGCGGAGTTACTTTAGTTATTTGCGTGTTTATTTAGTTGTATCCCTTTCAAAGGTAACGGTCGCTTACGACATGTGTTTATGAAAGTCGTTAAACTATACGTTATTTTTACTTTAATACGAGCCTGATTTGTCCAATTTTCTAATGGATCAATCACATCTTAGCTCGAACGCACTTAGATTGAGAAAATCGCGTCTGAAAAAATCCTTGAAGTTCTAGACTTCAGAAAAAGGGAGTGCGAGAGACTTAAAACTATTCAGACAAATAAAAAAAGACGTGTCTAACTTATTACAAGCGGAAGAATGAAGGGTTAATATAAGAAAGCAAAAGTGAACTGAACGGAAAAGAAAAACTCCAAAATCTGGCTTCAGCCAGGTCAAATGAGGCTCTAGCCGCTAGAGTCTAGCGTAAACTTTATCAGGTTTACAGTCTACCTCACGCCTACATCCGTAGAAATGCGTTGAAACATGACGCAAGGCAGTTTAAAAAAACCGGCCAAGTGCGAGTTGAACTCGCGCACCGAAGGTGCCGTACGAGCTATGAAAGTACTGCAAATATAGATGTTGTTTTACGAAAAGTACTATACTGAGCGACAAACTTAAATTCAACAACGTAGGAAAACTGACGTACACATAGAATTTGGAAAAACTATAATAATAGATTTAGCAAATTCTATAGTTCTTTCTAGGTCAACGGGAATTGCCCTTTAAATTTTGATTCCCGAGAGTGTCGAAATATTAAGTATATTATGGTTTTAATTTCAACTTATTACCTCCACGCGTTCCCGAGATAAATAGTCTTGACAGACAGGCAGACTGACGGACGCTCAAAAAAGTAGTCTTATAAGGGTTCAGTTTTTTTCCTTTTGAGGTACGGAATCCTAATAATGTCACGGGTAGAAATAGACAGTGGCCCAAAAAATACCTTGGGAAAAAGTGGATACGATACTTGGAATTTCCAAATTTCATGTTTAGTATTGTAATGGAGAAGTATAAAAGAGAAACAACATGCAATCGACACGCAGATATTTTGACGAAAATATGTGCAATTATTTGTTTGAATTCGTACGTGTCGTTTACAAAATGTAGGTGTCGCTTACGACATGCTGTATATTTTATTTTTTTATTTAATTACTAGATGAGCGTAACTGTTTATGTTGCTGAGAATTAAAAGAGTATTCTTTATATTTGTGAATTATATTTAAAAACTTAAATATTTGTCTCATAATTTGCTAAAATTTACGAAATTACTACTTAGGATTTGGACTTGGTTGATTGAGTGTCGATTACGACATGCTTCGTTTTCGTCTTATTTTTTTAAGGTCTTAAACATTACAGCAAACGTACATACTAGACTTTTTAGGTACACTTTACAGCTTTAAGATTAATACCAATAATTAATTACTACAACTCAAATGTAAAGAGTACCAGACTTGGAAAGTCCTAAAATTAAGTACGAATGTCGATTACAACATCATGGAATGCTCCAAAAGAGGATTATTTTGTGCGCTATCGAAGTTGTGGGAGCTGCACACACTTTAGTACGTCTGTGAGTTTTTGTGTTTTCAACCCCCATATATTCGACATTTTGAGAAATTAAGAAAAACTGATTCAATCAAAAAATCTAGATAATTATTGAACCCGCTCACAAAATTTCACGAGAATTGGTTAAGAAATACGACATGTAGGCGAGAACAGACGGAAATACGGACATAGTCAAACATAGTCTCCAACAGTGGTTCGAATCAAACGGAATTATATTAAATACTGACAAAACCATAACAATAAAGTACAAGACAAAATCAAAAAAGGAAGAAACACCATCAGAGATAAATTATAAGGAATCAACAAAATTCTTAGGATACATAGTTAACAGTAAATTGACACATTCAGAACACCTAGAGAAACTTAGTAATAAAATATCCTCAGCAAATTTTGCATTACTAAAACTGAAACCACTTATAAATATAGAAACACTCAAAACTGTGTATTATGCATATATTCACTCCTTACTAAACTATGCTATAACAATCTGGGGTAATGCATCAAATATAAATAAAATACTAGTGCTCCAAAAGCGTTCAGTTAGGATCATGAGTGGAGCAAACCGACGCGACTCAGCCAGACCTCACTTTGAGAGACTTGGCATAATGACTGTTATTGCATCGTACATTTATAACTCCTTATTGGAAATACACAAGCAGACTGATTCATTGCTTAAAGTGTCGGATATACATAACTATAACACCCGTTCTAAGAACAAATTACTGTTACCAAAATGTAGACTCAGGAAAACACAGAAACAGGGAATTTTCCTGAAAATTAAAATGTTTAACAAACTGCCTATTGAAATTACTGAATTGCCCTTTAGTAGCTTTAAGAAAAAAATATCAATGTATTTCAAGAAAAATGTATTTTACTCTGTATCAGAATTTTTGAACATCAATATTAACATCGTAGATTTCGATAATTAATGATTATTATTAATTATTAAATTATTATTATATTATGAATATGTACTTTGACATACCATGTAATGACCATGTTACTTTATGGTGAATAAATGAAATCTGAAATCTGAAATCTGAAATCATCCTAACATCCGGACATACGAAAGATTTTTTTGGTCAAATTGAAGCGGGACGCTTTGCTCGCTTCGTTTACTCGGTCGGTTATATTTACCAAAAATAATGGCGAGTCCTTTCATGTTCAAACTGTCTAATTAGATTTTTTTAATGTTCGTTCGAAAGGTTGAAACCCCTACGATGGAACGGTTCTGTCTGCCTGACTCAGCACTATATTCAACATTGTTGTACTGAAACAATTATGGTTTTATTTATATGGCTAACTCAAAATCAAATTTACTACGAGTATAACAATCTTTAAATGCATTCATTCAGTTTTTTTAAGTAATAAGTATCCCGTTATTGTCTATAGGAATAATCTAGGCTTCCAATATCGTCGGCGCCCGGATTTCCCTGGAGGCCGCGGGTGTATTAAGACCGGTAATAACGCTGTCTTAATACTTTAATGAGGTTTCGATGTGTAGGGAAAAATAATAATGGGGAATGGATAAATAAAATTCTTGAATTTTGTTTAAAGATACCTAATTAAAAAATACTTCAGTTTTCTCTGAAGCCAAAAACTATTTATCAATAGTATGATATTTTCAATCATTATTTTTCGATCATGCCGGTCTGACATCGGACTAGACAGTCACCAAAAAAGGTGTCTCCATAGCACTGCATAAAATCGTCTGTAACAGACGAAACGGCCTATGATGAAGATGATGATATTTTCAAGAATTATGGAAAATATTTTTTTCAAGAATTATGGACTTCAGAAGAAAAAATCGTGAAGTGAAAATTCGATGAAATTAACTATTCGACAAAAATAGTTCCGCGAAAAGGCAGAACCCCTTTTTTTGCTTTACTCTATGGTGGTTAATCTGCACCGTGACTGTATCGCGGCTATATCAGTGCTGTATCGATGCTGAAACGCGCCTGTATCGGGATAGTAGCGATGCAGATCGTGTTTACGTATAGAGAGTGTCAGCTTCGCGACTTTATCATGACCTTTTTGCGACTGCATCGCTGCAAAAATGCGCCATATGTCACCCGCCTTACTGTGGACAAAAATCTCGGCTGCTCTTTCGTCGCATTTTCATTGTCAGAATCACAACAGACAAAATGTATAATAATTACGTAGCAAGCATTTTTCTCTGAAACCATAAACCGTTTGCGATTGTAATAAATTAAACCTAACCTAATCAATAGTAATACATTTTCAAGAATTATGGAAAATGTATGATTTCAGAGACTTCGCTGTCCATCCGTCCGTCCGTCCGTCTGTCACCAGGCTGTATCTCAAGAACGGTGATAGCTAGACAGTTGAAATTTTTACAGATGATGTATTTCTATTGCCGCTATAACAACAAATCGGTCGATTGCAAAAAAATTGTACATAGTTAAAAGCTTAGTTAACATTAAATACGATCGCTTCCTTCACACAAAGGAATCAATTAACATTGTTTTAATTAAAGCCCTTAACTATGTACAATTTTTTTGTAATCGACCCAAATACTAAAAATAAAATAAAATAGTTATTTAAAGGGGGCTCCCATACAACAAACTTGATATAGATTATGGTACGGAACTCTTCATGCGTGAGTCGGACTCGCACTTGCCCAATTTTTTTTTTTGATTACGTGTGCGAGGGTAGAGAGCGATAGCATCGCGACTGTAATCGCTGCAAAAAGTGACCGTATGTCACCCCCCTTATTGTCGACAAAAATCTCGGCAGCTCATTCGTCGTGTGCATTGTCAAAATCACAACAGACAAATACACGAGACACGTCTGCGCGCACTGTAAATAAATCAACCCTCCCTGGAGGGGAGAGGGGGGTATTCGTTTTGCGGTGAAAACGCTTGGAAAACACTCGTGCGGACTTGAGTTGAATGCAGATTGAGCTGTGATGGTTGACGTACGGGAGGAAAGTTGACACGTGAACGCGGCGTTTTAAATGGTTGCTAAAGGTACACATAAACGAGTTCAATGGCTGCTTTTTTTAAGTATACAGGAGTAAATACTTGTAATACTTTAGTAGCTCGTTCATCACAATGCAATTTTCAATATTATTATTAATATTTTGAATGAAAGCTTGTCGAACCGACCCTTATTATATGTTTGTAGTTTATTTCTATATGAATCAAACTTGAGTTTTATTTTTGCATTGATTTCAGATGTTTCTATTTAACAAAGGCAAAGAAACTGAAATTAGTATAAGTAGTGGAACACCGAGCTTACGTATACTATCTTAATTTCACGGAACCTAATTACACGTGCCGAACGGTCCGGATACGGTCCGTGTAACACGGCAACGGAGACCTGGCTACGGGTACACGAAACAAGGACACGACCGCGAACCCCAGTAGTTACAGAAAGTTGGAGTAAAAGTAAAAAATCGCAACGTTTATTAGCACCCTACAGGCCCGTGTGTCCCCCTTTGCATCCTACAGCCGAGATGTGTACGTAATACGAAAAATCAACTCGTGATCGCGCGCGGTTCCGTTCAATTATGTGGCTTAGGCGCGGAATATTGTGTCGGAATATAGTGGTGCTAGTGAGGAATTCTGATTCTATATTTGGCACAATATACGGCTTCAGGGTTGAGAATGAAGCAGCCACACAATACTAGATCGACTAGCTTCTACTCGTGACTTCAACTGCGTTCCTAGTTACCACTGAGTCGGACTTTTTTTCTATCACGAGAGCCTAGTGACAAACAAACAGACAGACAGACAGACAGACGGATAGCGGAGTCTTAGTAATAAGGTCGCCTTTTTTACCCTTTGGGTACGGAACCCTAAACAAAACACCCTAAAAGCAGTGTTGTTAATAAACAAAGGGATATATTTAAATGCACATCTGTATAATTTTTCAGTACACTAGGTAACTCCACTAATTAACTGAATGCATACCAGAAAAACGAATGCTGTGCAAAAAAAACAATTGATTAACTGAACATTTCCTACAAAAAAAACTTAAACATCATACAAAACGACATGATCTTTTTAACCGAATCCACACCAAAAATATGGTTCGTACATCAGATATATTTGAAAGTTTCACCAAAAATACTGACTTGCACACTAATTATCCTCGCACTGCACACTAAGATCCGACTCGGCCGGGTTAGGTTAGGTTAGTTTTTTTTTAATATCCAGTAAAACAGTTTTGCAAATACCTTTAACCCAGATAGCCCGACCAGGTGTTATAACACCGATCATTTTTTTTTTATAATTTACTCTTTGGCTTGTTGCGATTTCAGATATCGCAAAATTTACCCAGGTTCCAAAAAGTGCGTTTAGGGCTATCTGGGTTAATAGTAGAGTTGCTAAGCCGCGAAATTGTGCGCATCGGGTTACAAGCATGAAATTTCTACCACACATAGAGCGTTTTACGGTGATTATTCTCAGATGTGGAGGGAAGTCAGATTCGTCCCCTGTGTGGTGGGAGAGCGGGGTGAAGAGGACCAAGTACTGCTCTTTTTCCTTTTTTTATTACCGATCAGTTGAGGCTATTAGGGCTTGTGCGACATCGTTTTCGTATAAAACAGATATCAGTTATTAATTTTTCATGTTATTTAAGAATAGTTTGATATAAAAATTTGGGTTTATTGCCGAAAAGGTAAAAATCACAACAAGTTTTTTTTATTCAGAACGATAAATTATTTATCTATCCTGAATATTAACAATTTAAAAAAATATTACTAAACAGCAAATTTAATCTTGTTTTTAAAAATGTATACATATTGGGCACCTCTGATACAAAAAGTACCTTGAAAAAAATGTTGATGTTAAGCTTAGCCTGCGTGTTCTAGTACATTTTGCTAAGTGGCGAAATTGTGTACATCGGGATACAACCACGAAATTTCAACCACAGATAGAGTATTCTGCGGTGATTATTTTCAGATGTGGAGGGAAGTCAGATTCGTCCCCTGTGCGGCGGGAAAGCGGGGTGAATAGGACAAAGGAGTCCTCTTTTTCTTTTTATATTACTGATCAGATAACGCTACTAGGACTTGTGTGGTGTCGTTTTCGTGTAAAACAGATATCAGCAATTCATTTTCCATGTTATTTATTCATAGTACCATATAAAAATATGGTTGTATTTCCGAAATGGTAAAAATCACAACAAGTTTTTTTATTCAGGGAGATAAATTAGTTATATTTCCTGAATATTTACAACTAAGAAAAATATTTCAAAATAGAAAATTTAATCTAGTTTCTAAAAATATATACATATTGGGCACTCTTCATACGAAAAGTTACTTAAATAAATTGTTGATGTTGAGATTAGCCCGTGTGCTCGTGATACATTAGCAAAAAAATATTTTGTTTTAATTACATTAATTTGTTTTTCTAGAACGTATATAGTAAAAATAATATGTAAAAGCATGTTAATAATCATTATTTAATGTATTTAATGAAGCGAAATAGGATGCGATAAAGATATATTTTAAGCTACTGTTTGTATGAGAAGTGCCCAACATGCATATATTTTTAGAAACCAGATTAAATGAGCCTTTTAAAATAATAATAATAAGTTGAAAATGTTCACGAAATTTAACTAATTTACCTCACTGAATAAAAAAACTTGTCGTGATTTTTACCTTTTCGGCCATTACACCCATATTTTTATATAGAACTATACAAAACTAACATAAAAAATTAATTTCTGATATCTGTTTTACACGGAAACGATACCAAACACGTCCTGGTAGACTTAACTGACCAGCAATAAAGAAAGAAAAGAGGGATACTTGGCCGTATTCACTCCGCTCTCCCGCCTCACAGGGGACGAATCTGACTTCCCTCCATATCTGAAAATAATCGCCAAGGAACACTCTATTTGTGGTAGAAATTTCATGCTTGTAACCCGATGCGCACAATTATGTTAGAAAACAGCGGACTAACAACTCTACTATAAATAGTATATTGAATTCGCATTATTTAGTGTGCATAATTAGTGTGCAAGTCAGTATTTTTGGTGAAACTTTCAAATATATTGATCGAAGAAGGGGAATATACAGATATCGATTTAAATACATGCCATAAACAAATAGTGTAGTCATTTGAGCTGCTTACTTCGGTTTTTTGGTCGTATAAATGAAAGACAAAAACAAAACACGCTTGACATACTCTTCCTATTAAAAACTTGAGCTCTTAATTTTTTATTTCAACAATAAACTACAAGGTGTTTTTTTAATCGTGAACACCAATTACCTTATGTAAAAATCTACTGTTACCATACATTTTCATGGATTATATGGAAATATGAGCTCTTTGATTTTTTTTTTATCAGAGTGGTAATGCAGTGACTTCTCGTATCCAATGTCTGACGTAAGGGATCCGGCTGCAGACGCTTGGCTGGTCAGCATTCGCGCATCAACTCCAACGACACCTGGCCCACTAGTTTGCCGTTCACTACTTCTTCAATCCTGCCGGCAGTCGACTCTTCACAATACCAGCACTTCTAGCACAACTGTGACGCGACTCTATCTCGCGCGTGAAATATTAACCATCTCTTTCTATGTGGTACTATAAGAGAGTGATGGTTGTCGCGAATTTAACCAAATTAAATTGCACTGAATTGAAATTAAATTGTATTAGTTATACTTAATGTCGCGCGTTAATCATTTTTGTATGTAATGTTAAATAAACCGATTTCTTTATTTATTTCTCTACTTCTCCTATATCGTGGGTATTCTCGATTCAGAGGGGAAGATCGTCAATTCTAGAGTCTAAGAATATATAAAATTACATTTTATTATTTTTTCCTTATTGTTGGGATAGTCATAGAGAGCTAAATTAATTTATTTCGTTAAAATATTTCATTTAATAAAATAAAAACGTAAGAAGAATAAAACAGTTTAGCTGATTTGTATTTGGCTGAGTTAAAATGATATCCGATTTTGTAATTACGATGGTTATTAAGAGCTTTATCCAGTGACTTCTCGGATCCAATTTCTGACGTATGGATGGGATCTGGTTGTAGACGCCTGGCTGGTCGGCGTTCACTCAGCCGAAGAAGCTGATCCCTGGAACTACGATGGCTAGAGCGGTAATCCAGTGACTTCTCGGATCCAATCTCTGACATATGGGATCCGGCTGTAGACCCCTGGCTGGTCGGCGTTCGCGCAGCCGACTCCGAACGACACCAGGCCTACCAGCTTCCCGTTCACCACGATGGGACCTCCAGAGTCGCCCTAGGAGAATAATAAAACAATTGTTATTAAAATAAGCTGCACTAGCTAGAAGCTCGACGCAAACTTTGCATGGGGGTGCGTTAGCCTTGCAGCGCTATCCGTTGGTAAAAACATATTTTCTCAAACATGCAATGAAATATTGTCTTTACGTTCCTTATAATAGGCTCGGAAGTATCGCTTTTTGGGCGCAACAACTCGAGAGGACTGTAAAGGGATTTCATACTGCTTTTCAGGCCTAGGCCTGCAAAGTAACTTTTTTTTTTGTTTCAACAACAAGGTTTCAACAGCTGGCTAGTTTGACAAAAAGCAGGTCTTGTTTTTAAAGGTTGGTTGTTAGACTAAAATTTCCTATTTGTCAACTAATAAAATGTTGTTCTTTGAAGTATATTTTTTTATTTCATTGTATGTTTGAGAAAAGCACTATACATGCCTCGTCGTGAAAACACATCCCGGCCTCGTATCACTATCCGGCCTCGCTCGCACGCTCGCTCAGCCGTATATACCTACTTGGCCGGAAATCCTCAGTTTCCCGGCCTCTGATGTAATGCACTATTAAATTCACTCATAACGCCAAAACGGTTGGACGTATTTTAACCAATTTTGTTACAGGGATAGCTGGACATCCAACGACGTTATGAGATACATTTTGCCCCACTAACAGTAAAGAAAAAAATTACGCGGTCGAAGTTTCCAACGCTTTCGATCCATTGTTATCATAACATTTTCGCAATACTTGGCAATACATACAAAGCATTCATGACCCAGGCTCATCACACAAATATGTTCCCTTTTTGTTATTATTAACAAGGATGCAGTTCTCTGGCTAAAATTCTACATATTAGGATAATTAATTTCAAGAGCTATCATATTTAAGATGCTGTTACCACTTCTCGGTACCTCTCCAGTAGCGAGGCAACTGTCTGGAGATAGCATCTTCAGCACCAGCAGAAATTAACAGCATCCTAATTGCGTTATTATACTGGACCTGCATTACCTGACAAGAGTCCTTAGTCCCATTCATATAGCCCGCGCAAAACATGCGGTCGGTGACGTTCTGGTAGCTCGGGGTCGGCAGTTCGCTGCAGACTTCGTTCGACATTATGGGCACAGAGACGCGACGTAGGTGGTCCTGCATGCGGCTTTTCTGCAACGATACAGTAAAAATGTGTAGGTAAGTATGGATATATAATTGGTAAAGACATTAAACACCAAGCTATGGGGCGTGGTGCGAATGGAAACCAACAGAAGCTGACGGAAACAGATCGTCCTTTCCAAGAAGAAGACTTCCAATTATTTATTTGTTTCGTCGCCAAAAGTGATTAAACTTGTTAAGAAATAATATACCTAAAACAAAAACGGATTCCAATAAATAACCTCTGTTTAAAAAAATGTTTTGGGTACTTACTATAAAGTTCTATAATAGGTATATACATATACAATTTAGCATCACTATTAAAAAAAAACAACAGAAATTTCTGTCTTCATCTGTGGCCTAGACGGTCATTAGAGTGAAACAAGGTCATGAATTAAAAAAAGATATTTTTTATAACAACAGAAATTTCTGTCTTCATCTGTGGCCTAGACGGTCATTAGAGTGAAACAAGGTCATGAATGAAAAAAAGATATTTTTTATTATTTTTTAAATTATGGGACTTTTAATAACGCTAAAAAGAGGCCTGTTTTCTGGACTATTCTAATGCGCCCTGCAGGATGTTAAAAGGTTGTAATGACGCCTAACTGTCCGATCTCTGATGATCAACCATGGTGAAAACTTTTATCACGTTAACATCTAAACATCGAACCCACCTTACCGTTCATATCGATAGCCTTGGCTTACACGATATATGTACGAATTTCAATCCTTTATTGGATCTGATTTTGATATTAGATTTTCGCTATAAATATTTAACGATCCGTCAGGATTAAAATGGGATAAAAGTGGCGTAAAAATTGGATAACATTAATATTCGAGCGCGTGAAACATGCAGACCGCTCGAGACGCTGAAGGTCGACCCATATCAATCAGGTTAGTGAAATATCATACCTCTTGGATTTTTGATCAGGTATAAAAATATTATGCTAAACGCTCGTGGCTTCGAATTTTCTGAAACTACGCTTTATGAAAATAAAGAAGTCTTAAATATTTCATCTATATCATATACTATACATCGTGAGTCGGACTCGCGCACCGAGGGTTCCGCACAAACACTTTCCATCCCTAAGTGGTTAAGTTAAGTTTGCACCTGTTATGTATAGCGCCCCATATAAATTAGGTGCAAAGTTAGGTATTAAAAAAAAAAACTACTTACTAGATCTCGTTCAAAATAATTTTCGTTGGTAGTTTTTATAGTAATGTACATCATATGTTTTTTTAGATTTTTCATTTTCTTATTTTAGAAGTTAGAGGGGGGGGACCAACTTTTTTCCACTTTGGAAGCGTCTGTCACGCAAACTATTCGGTTTAGAAAAAAAAAATTTCATTTCAGTTCTAAGTATGGGGAGCCCCCAATATTTATTACTAGCTGTGCCCCGCGGTGTTACCCGCTCATCCCACGGGAATACTAAATTTATTCGGGATGAAAAGTATCCTATGTCCTTTCCCGGGTCTCAAACTATCTCCATACCAAATTTCATCTAAGTCGGTTCAGCGGTTTAAGCGTGAAGAGGTAACAGACAGACAGACAGACAGACAGACAGACACACTCTCGCATTTATAATATTAGTATGGATTATTTTTTTATTTTTGCATCAAAATCTTAATGCGGTTCACAGAATACATCTACCTACCAAGTTTCAACAGAATAGCTCTTAACAGTATGTCACAGATACGGACGGACAGACGGACAGACGGACAGACAGACATGACGAATCTATAAGGGTTCCGTTTTTTGCCATTTGGCTACGGAACCCTAAAAACTGTCAGTGCAACAGTTTCGTATTAGTTTTAGGACAGGTCTCTGACGAAAGATCGGCGCTATGTTCTTCGCAGCATTATGCTGAGTGAGCGCCTATTTCATACCACGACACAGAATTCTTGATAAGTATCTAATGATCAATTTATTTTAACAACAAAATAGACTTATTTTTTAAGTGTTTTGTTTTTAACTATCAAAATTGTTTAGCTTATAGATAGTAAATCTCAACGTTGCTGTTGTTGTTGTTGTTGTGGATCAATAAAGTTTTTAGGTATCTATGTATTTATGTATTTATTTACGGATAAATTGAGCGAATTTCACGTTGCGTTATTGTGAACGAAATGTATAGGTCATGCTCCCACTTTATATTATGTTTTTACTTTGTTCAATGTATTTTGTGTTCAATGTAGTTTCCTGTTCTTATTATAATTACCTATTATTCCATCTATTATATTGTCTGCGTTATGTTAGGTCTGTTATTTTTTTTAGTATCGCTATAAAAGTAGTTTCATGTCGATATTTTGTTAATGTTAGTTAAGTTTAGAACTTAAGTTTGCCAGTGCCTTGGCGTATAGCTGTAATGCTGGTAAATAATTTCATAAAGTTGTAATTGCAGCAGTTATTAGCCCATTATTATTTAGAATATCTCTTGAAAATACCAATATTATAAATTATTTATTTATTTATTTATTTAAACTTTATTGCACAAAATACATAAGTAAAGTACAAATGGCGGACTTAATGCCATGAGGCATTCTCTACCAGTCAACCACAAGGTCAAACAGAGACATTATAGGTGCGGGAAGGGTGTACAACAATACGTGTATATACACGATGCAAATATCGAAACAAAAAAAAAAAAACACTAGTTACGTTGATAAATACATGATTATGGGAATATATATATATTTATACATACTATATATATATATATATATATATATGAGTATGAATATATATGAATATGGATTATATACATAGGGTACCTGCTGTTAAATGACTACGACGAGATTTACTTAATTTTGAAGATTCTCCAAAAGGTGCTTGCGCACCAAGCGCTTGAAAGAGAGCTTGTTCTCAGCTTGACGTATACAGAGGGGAAGGGCATTCCAGAGATGAATTGCCTGCACTGTGAACGAATTGCCCATGGCACCAGAGCGATGGGGAGGAACAGAGAGTAGTAGTTTACGGGAGGTACGGAGCTCGCCGCCTGGCCGGGCACTTACGAACTGAAACTTTGATCTGAGGTTATCTGGTGCCACAGGGTCATAAAGAATAGAGAAGAGAGTACACAAAATCCTTAGCGACCTACGTTCGCGAATCGGAAGCCACTGCAGCTGTCGACGATACGCGGAGACATGATCATATTTGCGTAGCCCAAAAATAAAACGGATACAGTTGTTCAGGAGCCGATCTTGTCTGTCCAAAAGTCCTTGGGTTACATTAGTGTAGCACACATCACCATAATCTATCACCGGCAGCACCAAAGTCTGTATAAGGAGTCTCTTTGTACTTACCGGGAGGAAATGTTTAAATCTGTAAAGAGATCGTAACGTACATGTAACTCTACGACAGACCTCAGACACTTGCGGCTCCCAACTAATAATAATAATAATAATAATAAAATCTTTATTTCGGATATGTTACATCCATAAAAGGTTAGTAAACTTAAAACTAATATTAGTATAACACATTAAAAACTTTTAAATTACTTATATCTAAAAGAGGCAAATGCCCTAACTTGACTGACCCAGTGCATTAAGATTGGGCAGTCATATCGTTCAGCAATTACACCCAGAATGCTGTTAGTACTTCCCCTCAGCCTGTTCAGCATCGAGGCGATTTTCTTCCGCATTATGGCTTGAAAACCGTCCGTGCGTGCTTCCGCGAACATACGGGAAGCGCTGCACCACCGGGGTAGTCCTAACAACATTCTGAATGCATTGTTGTACTGAACGCGCCTAAGGCCACCATCAATTATTAAGCCCAGGTCTTTTACCTGCGCGTCAAAAGGGATCACTATGTTCTCGAAACAGACTGGTGACAATTGCGTCAGATCCCTAGTGACCAGTGTGCGGGGACTTCCAAGAACTAGTGCTTGACACTTGGAAGGATTGACAGCAATGCCAAAGAGTCTAGACCAAGATGAAATGTGGTCGAGATCCATATTTAAACGGGATACAGCACTGTTCATATCATCAGGCCTCACATGGGTGTATAGTTGGAAAATATAAATTATCAAGACTTTTCTAAGTTTAATCACCATTGTCTCCTGGGTGACGGGACAGAATAAAAACAAGAAAAAGTTGATCCACCCAGATTATTCATTAAACTATTACGATTACGTTATAACTAACTGGTACACGCACATAGATGTAGAAGATTCTCCAGACTAAAAGCATCTCACCTTGTACTGTGTGTGTCCCCATCCACTGACGACCCCCACAACCCCAGCACTAATGTCGCTGGGACTGCCTATCGCGATGGGCCGAGACGCGGGGGTGATGGGCACGGGCCTCTCCAACAACACCAGCTGATAGTCCCAGTCGTGTGGGTGTGTTTTTGGCTCCGCGAACCAGAGTGGATGGGTGAAGTGGGCGCAAATGTAGTAGCGGGTCGCTTTACTCCGGTACGTCGAGCCGGCGAGGATGAAGGTTTCTTTCTCACTGAAACAGGTCAAGACATTAGACCAGACTGTAATCAAAAAATTATGGGTGGCGTGTCTGAGAGGACTGTCGCGCATGTGACACGTACTTAAAGTTATTGGATTTTCGTTGATAAACTATGTGGATACACTTAAGAGACAATTTATGAGCAAATATTTTTTTGTACACGAGATCAGGTGAAGGTTGTATTTATAGATTCGAAGAAAATTAATACGAATGGCTTCTGTTATTCAAAATTGTATCTTAAACTTGATGATGATAATCAATAGGTAGAAGGATAAATGGATGGATGGTTTGCTGGATGGATGTATGGATGTTAGGATTAATGGGTGGGGGGATTGATGGATGTGGGGAAGGATAGATGTGTGTGAAGGATGGACAAATCGATGGATGGATTGACGACTGGATGGATGGGTAAATGTATTGATTGACTGGTGGATATATAGATAACAGATTGAAGTATTGTACTTACTTACAATGTGCAGCAGTGAGAACCCATTCCGGGGCGATCAGGGAGCCGCCGCAGTATTCCCCGTAAAGGACCTGATACGGGGCGGCTGTAATGTCGATGGCTTTGCCACCTACTATCCTCCAACTGAGCTGTAACATAAAGAAACGTTTTACCATGGACTAATTAAAAGAAAGAAAGAAAACCATTTTTACTCATTTCTTCAATCGTCGTAATCCACCTTCTACGTTTAGGTTGTTATCTTCTTGATAATCGGTGGATACGAGACATGTATTACCGATCTAACGTGTTACCCTCTCCACCACCCTAACGCTAAATAACCTTTCGAATTTTTTCTTCGATATTTGCATCGTGTTTTGTGAATATGTTACTATTCAAATCTTACCGCACTACTTTATAGCAGTGAACAAGCAAGCGATAGTTGGCGCTGTTACTTATAAAATGTACTAGCGGCTTCGCACGGGTGTAGTGTTGATAGATTATGCATGTATTATATATATATATATATATATATATATACATATATATTAGGGTGGAGCGTCGATGTATGGAGAAAAAAAAAGTTTTCTGATCGACCTGGAACATTCGTAATATGTTGCATTTAGATAAGATATTAATGAATATATAAATATATAATTGATTTTAAATATGTTTCAGCCCTCTACTTGAGCTAGAAAAAAAATTATTTACTCATAATTGGTAAAAAAAAACTTCTTTTTTTATGTAATTAGTATTAGATTTATAAAGAAGGATTTCAACTTCAAATGTTTTGAGCTTATTTCATACTTACGGCAACTACTACGTGAACCTGTGACCCAAATTAAAATTCAGTATTTTAAAAGATTTAATATTTTTGATATTGTTATATTTTTATGCAATAATATCTTTTATTTCGAGTATTATGTGCTGAGATAAAAATCACTTCTTTCATTAAAAAAAAAAAAGATTTTGATAAAAAAAAAATGTATGGGCTTCATCATAATATTCAAAACGACAGTAGAGGGCTAAAAGTAGTATTGAATATTTTTATTATTATTTTTCTCGTACACCTGGCAGCCTAATGCAACGTTTTAGAGACGTTCTGAGTTAAATTTCCAAAAAAAAAAACTTCGCTCCACCCTTATATATAAACCTTCCTCTTGAATCACTCTATCTATTAAAAAAAAGTATCGAAATCCGTTGCGTAGTTTTAAAGACCTAAGCATACATATGTAGGGACAGACAGACAGACAGGAAGCGACTTTGTTGTATACTATGGCGAAGGCTAGACGTACAATAAATATTGTTATCCTTCAATTGGCGAATACTGATGGATCACAATCTGTTCATGGATTCAGCTGCCAAGGCTACACGTGCAAGATTTTTGACGTCAGTATTATAACGCGTTTCGTGTAGTTCAGTCGTGTGTGTAGTCTGTGTAGTTATGGAGACAAAAACTAAAGCTTGTCTCGCTATTATTTTAGCATTTAGCTTAAAAGAAAGCAGTGGACCAAACATTGGCTACGACAAAAAAATAAATACACACACTTGAATCTATTGGCTGATATTAAACTGAATAATGACGTAGAAGATTACGAAAATTATTTTCGTATGCCTGCCGCTTGTTTCGAAAACATTCTGACATTAGTAACACCCTCAATATATATTGTACGTGTAGTTCAGTACATTGACGGATGTCAATATTTATCACAAACTGGCAAACCGCAATCCAAAAATCTAGATTTTTGTGATAAATATTGTCATCCACCAATATACTAGACTAGACAATCAATAAATATCACAATCTTTGATAAATATCAGTAAATCACAGTATTTATTGTACGTCTAGCCTTCGCCTTAGAAAAGGGGCAACCGAACATAGTACATAGTGAAAAATGATATTTGTATTATCGGGCGACCTCCGGACAGTGCTGATAATAAACCATTGATACAAAGATCAAAGCTTAAAGAAAAATTCAAAAATGACTTATCTGGTGGAAGAGACCGGGAATCGAACCCGGTACCTCTGGATTGCCGGTCCAACGCGTTAACCACTTCTACCCTAATTCCCAAGCAACCTATCAATTTTTTTCGTTACGCTTTGTGTGTCGATCTTTGCATTGTTTATTTGAAAGGTTTTACACCTTAGTGTATGGCCTGAGTGGACGCTCGAGTCGGGCGTGCGAAAGAGCGGGGCGTGCGGCGTGCATGTTAAACAAATGAATATCATACTGGTGTTCTGAGTAGACGCTGCACAAAGCCAATGCCGAGTGGGCAAGTTTGCAGCCAATGCAGCGTCGAGCGGGGCGTCGTAGGCAGGGTCTTAGCGTACTGATAATGTGTGAGCGGTACCGGTGTCGGCGGTTGATACTCCTGGAGCGAGTCTTCCTCTCCCTCCAGGATCTCGTGGTAGTATCTGTAGTTGCGCGGCGGAACCCGGTGGGTAACGAACATACGGAAGTAGTGGGACACGCAGTCGGGCGACAACGCACCTTGGATCCGCTTCTCTGGAAGGAAAGGTCATCTACAATATTATAATAGTACATTACTGAAGACGCTGGAAAGATGGGTTTGGGTGAGTAGATATAAACGGATAGTGATACAAAGCAAGCCTTTTTCACAGCTAGGCATGTATAGTGCTTTTCACAAACATATGCAATGAAATAAAAAATACACCACTCAAAAAAGATCATAATTCCGCTGTTTAGCCTGTTCATGATCACAGACGCCATGATGGATTAAAAAAAATACTTTCCGGCTTACGTCTTCAATTTTGTATGAAATTCCTTTACAGTTCTCTCGAGTTGTTCCGCCCGAAACTTACTCGAAGCCTGTTATAACGCAAGTTATGATGACATTTCATTGCTTGTTTGAGAAAAGATTTAACATTTTATTGAAAATCAGTCTATGGTGAGGATAAAAATCTTAACAGCGCTTTGCAGGATTTGTGTGGGCGCGCGACGCCAGCTAGATAATGTGCAGTGTTCAGCACCATCTTGGCAAAAATGTATTTGGCCTCTCATCACGCCGAAACAGCTGGTCCTATTTTAATACAAAAAAAAAAAAAAAAAAAATACTTTATTCAGTAACTTATTTTACATTACAGTATCTGTACTGGTGCCTCTTTTTAAGTATACATGATACTTGATACTTAATACATTTCGGTACAGCTATGCACAAAGTTGCGGGAACCTTCTAGTTTTCATAATGCATACGTAACCAAAACTTTATACGGTAAATGGCTTTTTTTTTCCTCCCTTGAGTGGGCAGTAGACAGTTTTGTCTCCAACTGCATTTGTCCTAACGTGCAGGGGGAGTAGAAGACCCACGAACCCGCGGAACGGTAAATGGCCCCATTTTGGGGTCTATATAAATATTATAGAAATAATACTGAACGACTCTGATTGAGTCGGCGGTTCGTTGCGCGATAAGCAACATGGACATGTTAGCATCTACCTTTCACGGACTACGTCGAGGCACATCAAGAAGTGTTATTTAGATTCAGTTATTATTTTCAATTTTGTAATTAGTTATTTTCATATGATTTTGGTACTATTTAGTTAGTTCTTCTCGTTCTTTCTCTAAATTACGGCCCTCGTGATACACGTCTCCACTGACGGCGACTTTATCTTTGCAAAATTGCTACTCCCTCTACCGGCAATAATTTCTCATAGTTTTTATATAGATGCAAATGACTTGTGCCGTTTTTGGCTACATTTTTTAGGGTTCCGTACCCAAAGGGTAAAAACGGGACCCTATTACTGAGACTTCGCTGTCCGTCTGTCCGTCCGTCCGTCCGTCCGTCTGTCACCAGGCTGTATCTCAAGAACGGTGATAGCTAGACAGTTGAAATTTTCACAGATGATGTATTTCTATTGCCGCTATAACAACAAATACTAAAAATAAAAATAAATAAATATTTAAGGGGGCTCCCATACAACAAACCTGTTTTATGGTACGGAACCCTTCATGCGCGAGTCGGACTCGCACTTGCCCTTTTTTTTAGTCCTGTGTCCGTGAACGTGTTAACATGAAAACACAAACCAGCATTTTATCTCCAAATGAAAACGCGCACGTAGCAGCATGGCATTACATTTCGTTCTACAACGGTTCATTCAAATGTCGTAAACTACATTCAGTACCCTTACTATGAGTTTACAGTAAACCCTAGCTTGATAGACATACGTTTCATCGACTTTTCATTTCATAGAAATATCATTTCATCGAAAACATTTTATTTTCTAAAACTATACTTTTTTTTCGAATTGAATCTATGGGTTCCTATTTCCAAGATTTATGAAAAGTGTAGGTATGACTTCTGGGGAAAAATTGTCTACGAAATTAAAATTCTATGAAATATAGCATTCGGCGAAGTGCTTTTTCCATAAAGCAGGGGCTCTTGTTTACAGTTATCGTATTCGCTAGCGACTGCGTAAACGATTTGTCTGGGGAATAGTACAGCGGTTACTTATCGGTGTGGACTGCTGTTTGCTGTCATTCATTCATTTTCACAATCGCAGACCATCAGTCTGCTCATCAGTCCACTGCAGTGGGCGGGGCACAGATTGCTCGTAGAACCGACGGCTGTTGGGGCAGAAAGGTTCTCGAGTGGCGGCCGCGGACCGCAAGATGCAGAGATGCAGTGTGGGAAGGCAACCAACAAGGTGGACCGATGACCTTATTACCATCGCAGGCAGGACCGATCGCTGTGGAGAACTTGGGGGAAGGCCTTTGTCGGCAGTGGACACGATCATTACGATTCAAGTATAAGAGAAAAAAACGTAGAAAACCCTAAGAAACACGTTTTCTACATTGGGTACCCTTTTTATTTGTTTTTTATTTTTATTATTTGTTATTTTAACGGCCATAGTAAAACATTATGCAAAAATCTCAAGTCAACTTATTACGGTAAGAAAGATACAGACACACAGGCACTGCTGTATTCCGTTAAGACACCAAAGCACGGAACCCTAGAAACAAATAATGGTTTATCAAGACAATACGTCACAAATAATCTAAATAAATATTTTTAAACCGTGACGAACCAAAAGTATTAAGTTCTCATGCGTATTGTGGCATGTCGAATGCCTAACACGTTACCAATACGTGTTGAAGCATTATTTAATATACATTTCACAGCTTGGAAAATGTTTTGCATGGTCTGGGTTGGATGATTTATACAACGTTGTCTTGTTTTCATACAATTATGGAACAATCGACCGTGTTTTAGGGTAAGGTTTTTAATAGGATTACTTTGTAGTCCGTCCGTCTGTCTGTCTGCCTGTCTATCAAGACCATTTAGGTATCTCGAAACATTTAGAGGTATCAAGTTGAAATTTAAACTATATAATAAAGTCAACAGTCCCTAGAAGCTATGAAAAAATCAAACTTCTAAGGTGAAGTAAAAAGAAGATATGGCCGTTTATGCCGCAATTTTAAATAGGCATACACAATGCACGGCTCGTATCAGTCAAGATTCGGATCATCTTTGCAATTTGGTAAAAGTTCCAATATTTATCACCCTGATTGTAATAATAGTACATTACGTATTGTGCACGTGCGTGCGTGCGTGCGTGCGTGCGTGCGTGCGTGCGTGCGTGCGTGCGTGCGTGCGTGCGTGCGTGCGTGCGTGCGTGCGTGCGTGCGTGCGTGCGTGCGTGCGTGCGTGCGTGCGTGCGTGTGTGTGTGTGTGTGTGTGTGTGTGTGTGTGTGTACGTGTGTGTGTGTGTGTGTGTGTGTGTGTGTGTGTGTGTGAGTGTGTGTGTGTGTGTGTGTGATATATAAGCATGTCTATCGTACGCAACTCCACGCTACCACATCATCAACCTTGCAAAATGAGTTTTCGAATACGGTTTTTTAAGACCGACTTGGAACAGTCAAATAGATGTTGTATGAAATTCCTTTATTGACCTCTAATTTGAAATTAGAACGAATCTTCAACAATTGCTATACAAAGACGTATTTCGCGTTCTATTACTACGATCATAAGAACGACATTTCCTTGGATGTTTGAGAAAAATATTTTTTCTCTCAATAGTATGAGTTGCTTACCTATACTAGATTAATAAAAACATTTCGAAATCAATATGGTATTAAAGTATTATCATTATTATCACCCAATTCTGAATCCACATACCGCAGAAAATTTATGAAAATTAAGTTACTTGTTTGTTACTTATCATCATCATCTCCCTGCCCTTATCCCACTTATGTAGGGTCGGCACAACATGTTTTCTTCTTCCATTCATCTCTATTATTCGTCATTTCGGCGCTTACTCCTTTCTTTCTCATGTCCTCTCTCACACAATCCATCCATCGCTTTCTTGGCCTACCTATCGCTCTTCGTCCTTCGACATTCATCCCTAACATTGTTTGTTACTTATATTACTACAAAATAAAGTAGGCAACGTTTGGGACAGTGTGGAAACAGGACATATTATAATCCTTATCTACGTTTTATTTTATATATATTATTTATTTTTGAATTACCTTTATTTTCACTACAAGTCGTGTTGCCTTGTCCAGTTCTGCACGGCGAGCCATCTTTGCGGGCACAATATGATCCTTTAACAAAAAGTAAAAATATATATAATGAATAATGATCCAATGAAATGTACAAAGCGTGTATCGCCTTATACAAAATAGGATTACCTATCGTAACTCTGAATTTTTGTTTCCCATCTGAAATGTTTCGAAAAATTCGGAATGAAACAAATCTAACCCAATGGGTTCTTTAAAACAATTTTTATAAAACCCTGAAAATATTATCAAAATATTATGGATTTCAGGAAAAAAAATACTTTCGGTCAAATGAAAATTTGGCAAAACGTTACAGATGGGAAACATTATTTCCGAGTTGTGATAGGACAAAATAGTATATAGTATAGTGTATTCTTCACGACCGCTTTCGGCCACGACGACTGCTGTTAACTTCGATTTTGTCGCTGGGGAGAACGCATGTGGCTCACGTAGCCTACCTGATGAAGCTACGCGAACACTGCGGACATGTGAGCACACCATTGACATAATTATACAATGCTGCCACAGGACGAAATAGAGCTGGGGCTAGTCATCGGACTATTCTATATTAGAAAGATATACCTATAAGGGGAATGTTGCATAAACCCGACTGACCAGCTAGCGACCTTCATGAAGGAAGAATTTTGGCCGAAAGGTGTTTTATTCCGGCGTTTCCGCGGTCGGCTACCCAACACCACGGACTTACGAAAGACATCGTGACCTAGTTGTTTAGTATTTTAATATTTAGTATGTTAGATTGTAAGGTATTTATCTATGGGCCTTTGATGCCTGAAATAAACGAATTATTATTATTATTACTATTATAAACGCACTATCCTAGAAGTATGGTGAATACCCTTAGCATTTATAAAAACAAAAAGTGTTACAGAAGTAGTATGGAATTGAGAGTTCTGGCCCACTGCTACGTGTTCGCTTCGCTCCACTTCGCGACCCTGGGCCAGAACTCTCAATTCCATATTTTTTTCGCGGGCTAGAAGTCCCATCCATATATTTGGAAATGAAACCAGGTTACTTCTACTTCGCGAACGTGGTCTAAAACTCAATCGCATATTTGAAAACATGATTGACAAGGTTGCTTCCATTTCATGAACGTGGTCTCGTAATCGCATATTTAAAAATTTAATCCGAATCTCATATCTGAATTAAACGTTTGATGATGATTTCTTAAATACAACTCATGTTATTTCAAAAAACAAAAGGCTTAAACGCGACGGGTACAGCTAGCATGTACCCACCAGGTCTGATTCTGCTCGAGAATCAGTCCACGTAACGCACCTCCTAATGGATTTGCCTGAATTGAGGGTTTGCCGGAGGTTTGTTACGACGTTTGTCACACGAAACACATCGCAGAGTTTGCCAGACACTTTGATGTGAGAAGTGGACTGGTTTTCCATACTATCAACCGGTATAGCATCAGAAGAACCGTTGTGTTTAACCGTCACCACGTTGTGTTTCTCGCAGCTTGCCCTGTCCATGGGTCGGATTATTAAAACCAAGCAAGTCTGCGGTACGCCACATGCGTAATGTGTTTGACCGTCACCACGTTGTGTTTCTCACAGCTCGCCCTGTCCATGGGTCGGATTATTAAAACCAAGCGAGACTGTGGTACGCCACATGCGTTACCAAATTAATATCGCAGAGTTGGCCACACTCTTTGAATCAAAGTGGTAAGAGTTTCCATGAAACCATCGGTTGTCATAGCCACGGATTCTCCGAGAACTATATCAAGCTTATTTGTATTTATGCAACCAAATTATAAAACTTCGCAAGCGCGATGTAGACCTCACAATTTGATTGGCTGATTCATATGACGTAAATGTCTTGAACACGAACAAATGATTAATTATGCATTTCAGTTTGTTTATGAGTTGAAAATTCAAATCGTTAAGTTATTGTAAAATCAATCTTGTTGATTGTGAAATAAAGATGACTAAAATTTCATTCATTCACGATTGGTATGCAAGTTGAAATATTGTACTTATTAATAAAATACTCGATGTAAGCTAAACGTTAATAATCTAATACTCTTTGTCCTCTTCTCACTTCAAGAATATCATATGAATCAAAAAGTAACAGAAAATGCCCAGGTGAACATATCCTGAGAAGCATAACATTTTAAGTGCCTTCGTGTCTGAAAAGCATAACGCTGTAAATGAATGTACTTAACATAACACTTGCATCATTTTGCTACTCAGGTTTGGAGGATACGGATATGATGATATAACATTACACAACATAGAATAAAATAAAACGGAGTGGTTACTGCATCTATCTTATTGTACCTATGTAGGACAAACCTCCGAAATGTTTCTATAATTTAATAATAGTAATCGTTGTTTAATATAATCACATATATAATTAATTACAGCATTATTAGTACATAACAGAAATAGACGGTAATATATATATATATATATATATATATATATATATACGCACCATAATTTTGAGTAATAGTAACACTAACATAATGTATAAAATTGACTCAATAGACAGGAATTGTAAAATAAAAACCACTCAATTTTAGAACACTATTTATTAGCATAATATTGGAATATGAGTTAATACATATTTTCTGAGTCGCATCTGTTTAGTTAGTCAGTACAAAGTATCTGGGATCGGATTAGATTTCATGTTATTGCACGAATGATGAATAAGCGTGTGATATTCTTTATGCCAACGTATGGTTTATTTGTCAAGTACACAAAACGATACCATGTTATATTAATTAACCGACGACCTCAATAGGAGAGTTATGTTTTGCAAGATCATGAGTATTAAAAAATAAAAAAGTTTTCTGTGTCTCAACTGTTTAGTTAGTCATTACAAAGTAGCTTAGGTCAGATTACATGTCATGTTATTAATCAAATGATGAATAAGCGCGTGACATTCTTTATGCTGACGCATGGTTTATTTGTCGAGTACACGAAACAATAACATGTATATTAATTAACTGACGATCTCAATAGCGATGTTATATGTAATAAAAATAAAAATATGTTAAGATATGTATTTGGCGACGTAAACTTGCGCTGTAAGAGGATTTTTTTTTAAAAAGCTCGTTTTGTATTTTAAATTAATAGACTTAATAAAATTTCAATACGTACGTAAAACAAATATCAAACTAACCGTTCCTAATATAAAAAAATTGTAGTTTCCGTTTGCGTTTGCGTTCTCGTTCCATTCGCGTTTCCGTTAGCGTGAATAATTCGTAATGAAGACTATGTTCTTTCCAAAACCAAAACGGCAAGGGGTAAAATAGCAACACACTTGCATGATTAGATGAGAGGTATATTATAGACATAAAAAAAACAACGAATTTATTATTGAACTAATTTATTCGTTTCAAAAAAAAAATATTTACTCTCTGTCCCGGTGCAAGCTTTTAATACCATAGACTTCTTCTTCTTACGTGTTTTTCTGTAAACCATAGGTATAGAATTAATTTCTGTATTAAAAAAATAAATAATAATAATAAGCTTTGTATTTTAGAACGTTTGGATGATGATTCCATGTTTGGATGTGTTAATTATGTGTACCAAATTTCAACTCAATCGGTTCAGTGCTTTCGGAGAAAATTGGCTATGACAGACGGACGGGCAGACACAGACACACGAGTGATAAAAATAATGAATCAATAGATAATTAAGTATGGGGGTGTGAAACTAGAGGGTGATGATGTTTTAAGTATCAAATAGGAAACGTAAAATTAAATATTGATTAATAAATTTCGTTATTAAAATAGGTTATTTCTAGTTACAAAAAGCTAATAAGTTAGTTATAATATTATTATAGCTTGTACTCTGAGTTCAGCCTAATTATGACGGAGTTCTGAGGTAACAAACATTAAAAATAATCCCTTCCTTTTTTTTTTTTTTTGAAGCCTGTTAAAAATCATGAGCAATGGGTGTTA
Source organism: Apotomis turbidana (assembly GCA_905147355.2). Classification (NCBI taxonomy): domain Eukaryota; kingdom Metazoa; phylum Arthropoda; class Insecta; order Lepidoptera; family Tortricidae; genus Apotomis; species Apotomis turbidana. The sequence goes on along the minus strand of LR990304.1, from coordinate 15,068,842 downwards.
TCAAAGACATTATACATTTTACATCAGGCTCTGGGGTGTGTTATTCTCAGTAAGTGTTATGTTCTTTTTATTGGTCTAATATTAAAAAAATACGACTCCTCATAAAATATCCTTCGTAAGCCTATGTGAAATACAAATCTTGTATTTTAGTCTTCTAGTAATAATTTACACTCGATCTACATATATGTTTATTCAAAATTTAGGTACATGTTAAAATAAAAATACTTATGAAAAAATTATTTTTCATCCAAATGGTGATTCCGTGTTATGTAACTCAACCTGCAAATGTAACCCATCTCCCGCATACATCGAGTAAATCATTCAAATCATTCATTAATTCATTCAAAAATAAAATAATATCCAAAACATAATCTCCCGACTCGGATAGTCGGTTAAATAAAAATTCAATACCAAGTATCTTGATACTGTGCGAATAAAACTAACGTCAGCATTAACAGTTGTCACACGCTTTCGCTTACAAGAAATTAAGAAGAAAATATAATGCCATGTTTTACATATGTAACTTTCAAAGTAAATAAAATTATTCTTTAAAGATAACGTTTAAAACTGAATTTGCATTGACATTACCTAATGATTAGTCACGGATATCACATTTAACTTATGCGATACCTAGGTTAACTCGAGGCACGTTCTAGGGATAGGATATCGATAAAAAAGATGTCGATATAAAAATTAATATATCTTAATAAATGAACATTCTGGATTACTATAAAGAGGTTCGATGTCATATCTGATCTGATATCGAGCCTCTTAAGAGGCCTTATTCCTTTTTAAATTTATTTTTTTATATTATGACGAATATATTGATAATTTCAACCAACTTTTTGAAGTGAATAATACTTTTTCCCGAGTTCTAGGTAGTAACGTAGCTATTTCATGCTTTCATTGCATGCAGTCGAAAATAAGTTGGAAAAACGAATTTTCCAGGTGGATTTTGTCAATTTCGAGTAGTTTTTCGAACAAAAATTATCAATGAAAAATTCAAACGGTAGGTTCCAAATATATACCAATAAATCCCAATAGCCCTGTTCTAGGTAGTAACATCAATAATATGTTAAGAAACATGTTTGATCATAGAGAAAACTGTCTAAACAATCGGCGTTTTAAAAGGAATAAGGCCTCTTAAATTAATATAATAAAAGTATGTGGATGTCATTTCAATCAAAATGTCAATTTACGTATATTATGAAAATTATTTTAAAATACACATGTAAATACACGTTTTAATATGTTTATTTTTTCATTTGAAAATGTGGAGAAATAAAGTAATATTTATTTATGTCGATGACATTTAGATGTTGACAGTAACATCGATATATTTTTTTGTCGATAAAATATTTTGCTACGTCACTTTCGTATAGGCGTCCCGAGTTAACCTAGGTATGCAACTTTTGCATAAGTTACACGATCAGTCCGGAGTTCAGATCAGTAACGAGATTGCAACTATGACTGTGCTCCGTGAGCTGTTGATACTTAAGTCCACCATTCATGAAAAAATGAAGGAGCTTGAACGAATAAACACAAATTTGCAGCATGATGGTAGTTCCTGCTTCTACTGCCGCCGCATTCTATCCAAGATGAAAGAGGAGCTCTATCAATTAAACGTTTTAATTGACGCCGAATTGATGAGGTAAATCATGTAAATACATACCTATTCAATCTACTCCTAGTCACAACATTGTAATTTGTGATTCCATCAGATTTATGTAATTGTTTTTTATTAAAGCAGTAACGGCTGCTAACGTAACGTTCCGTGTTGGTCTGGAAAGCTGTTGGAAATGCAGGTTCGAATCCTGTGTAAAGATGTGTGTAAATGTTTTTATTAAAGCAGCAACGTCTGCTAACGTCACGTTCCGTGTTAACCTGGAAAACCGTTGGAAACGCAGGTTCGAATCCTGTTTAATTGTAATTCTTCATCGTAAGATTTGTGTAAACGTACATAACAATGGAATAATAATTGTTGCAGAAATTGAAGAATCCAATTGGCGTTCAGCGTTCGGCAGCCTATCGTGCCAAAAGTGTAAATAAATAATTAAATTAAACGTATATGTTTTAAGTTTACCACAGACTGATTTCATTTCTTTTTTTAAATAATTTACAAATAGAATGCAACCACAGAGAAACTAGAATTTATATTGACTGTAATAATTTATATGGGTATAGCATGTGTCGGTACATGCTTTTATCGGACTTTCGATTTCTAGAAAATCATGAAAAAAATGCATTAAATATTACTGAAATTCCTGATGATTCGGATTATGGTTTCATTCTAGAAGTAGATCTTATTTACCCTAAAGCATGATGATTTACCATTTTGTCCTGAAAAATGTATTCCATCAGGTGGCATGCATTATAAACTTGGACCTAATCTGTATGACAAATACTGGTATGTGATTCACTACATACATCCAAAAACGTGCCTTAAACATGGTTTAAAATTAAAAAAAGATACATAGAGTAATTACATTCAAACAATCCCCTTACTTAAAACAATATATTGATATGAATACAAGGCTACGTCAAGAGGTAACGTCTGTTTTTTGAACAAGACTTGCAAATTGATGAACTTTAGAAAATACCTGATAATGATAACAAAACAAAAAATAAAACTACAGCCGAGAGTTTGATTTCAAACCGCAACTTCCATAGTGCATCAGTTTTTACTGAAAATTTGGTTGCGCTCATTTCTCACTGTTCTGTTTAATAAACATGTAATTTAATCCGACCTGAGATACTTTGTACAGACTAACACAACGAGAGCGACACATAAAATATTTATATTCCAATATTTATGGCAATATAATGAAATTGTAATTAGTGTTTTTTAAATCACAGCTATTGTCTATCAGTGGCGTGGCGTTAATATAACCCGATTCCGACAGGCTTGTCCAGTTCTGAACGGTTGGGTACCATTTTGTATTGCTACTATGAAAAAGCGTGTTAAAAAGTAGGCTAAAATATGCTCCGTGTTGTCTAGAGAGTTTTTGTTGATAAATATGAATGAAGCTTTTGATCAAAATTCTAACGCGTATCTTTATATGAATACATACTTGTTTTATGATATTGTATTATTTATTTATTTATTTAAACTTTATTGCACAAAACAAAAGTCAGTACAAATGGCGAACTTAATGCCTAATGGCATTCTCTACCAGTCAACCACAAGCATTAAACAAGAAAACATATTTACATATAAACATATTTTGTATTAAACAAGAAAACATATTTAAAATTAAAGAAATATCTCGGAGGTTACTCCAATATACTTTTAATAATATATAACTATGCAGTAACTACTCTGTTTTATATGTATTCTGTGTTGTACCATGATGTCTATTCTTTATCAACGAAACATTCAATATCAAGTCGTTCCATATCTGAGAAACAAAATGTTGGAAGTGCTATGTTAAGTATATACACTTACAGCGTTGTATGTTCGAGTCATGAAAGTATTATGCTTCTCAGCATGTTTTCAACTGTGCATTTTCTGTTACTTTTTGATTCGTATTATATTCCTGAAGTGTGAAGAGGATATAGCGTATTCAATTGTTTACGTTTCGCTTATGTTATTCATTTGGGTATATTAATGAAAAACAAAGGTTTTTTTATTTACTTCATTTATTTAGACAAGGAAAACTTATAATAATTCAGAATTTAATGTTGTTATTATCTAAATGTCATTTTTTATACATAAAACTTTTTTAGAGCTAATTTTTATGATATACACAATTATAAATACACTCTAACATACAATATTTTTTAGATAGCTCTAGTAAATTAGGTTCACATTTTTCACTTAAATCAATAATTACACAATCAGAACATAAATTTTTCACCCTTTAAATTTTTTCTAAACCTATATATCTATCGGCCACAGACGTCCACGCCCATGTTTTCTATATACCATTTTTTAATACATATAACATTTTTTAACGCACAATTTTTTTTATGATATACACAATTAAAATTACACTCAGGAAAACAATAGTTTTTATTCAGCTCTTGTAAATTAGGTACATCTTTTTCACCTAAATCTAAAACAGTACAGTTTGAGCAAAAACTTTTAACCCATTGATTTTTTTCCGTACCCTTCACATAGATCGTCTTATATTTTAAGTGGTTACCGATAAGTCTTTTAAATTCTATGTAATCAACATAACCCTCATGCCACATAATACCAAAATGTTTTTCTAACCACCTAATCTGTCTCTTTTCACTTACTGTTAATATAGAAAATGGAAAGGGGGGTTTAATTAAAAAAAGTTGGGTGTAGTCTAAAGTGCCATATGCAAATTCTTTAACAATAAATTCGTTTTTGTCTGTTTTAAATCCTTGAAGATCTACAAATATGAAGTCGCCCATTATGAATTTTTTTTCGTAATATTACTTAAAGGCTTATATTCCACAACACTGTCGTTCAAAATCAGGCAATAAGCTGAAGTCTGCTTCGGTATATCAGTTTCACACTCTAATTCAACCCACACATCTACTGAACCGGTTTTCAAAGTTTCGTTTTGACGAGAACAGTCAATAACAAATAGAGGAGCTATATTCCTAAAATCGTGCGGGCTTAACAAGGGTGCTTGAACACGGTTATAATAAGACTGTTGAAATTTTGCATAGGTACTGTTCGTATAATATAGCATACCTCTCAGATGTAAAACTAACATCAAAACTTTCGTACGGAAAGTAGGTTGAATTTAAGAAAACCTTCACATCTCGCAAATTACAGTGATCAAAACCTGTTATATCTTTATCAGCTACATTTTTTCGCCCTGTTTTTAATCCAATTATCATGTACCGCGGCTTTTCAATTTGGGACGAAGTTTTGATAGCCCAAGAATGCTTTGATGTTTCAGGCAAAAGCGGATATTCATACAAATCCCAGTTTCTAAATGCTAATTGGATAGCACGATCTCTTTCCAAATATTTAAGTAAGCTCAATCTTTCTCGATCAGACACCTTAATATGAGGCATACGCCATGCTATTTTAGATATTGTAATATCTTCTATGTATTCATTAGCATTTAGTATAACGCTATTTAAATTAGTATTGGATCTTAAAAGAATAAGTTCATGCTTGCAATTAATGATAATTTTGGTATAATCCTCAGCAAACCCAAGAATTTTGTTTAAAGGCACAGACACAGAAAATGTTCCATGTGTGTTTTTTGTACCGTTAACATCCCATCCCCATAACTTAGACATCGAAGCTTCGAACTCATTCATAGATACAAGAGATTTCATTGTGGTTGTAATCCCTGCGTTTTTTATCTTATCAATTTCGATCCCATTAAGTTCGTACCGAATATCTTGAAATAGATGAAGTATGGGGTTATTTGTAAAAAGAACACTTTTTACCTTTGCTTTCGTTTCTCTATTGGATGCAGTTATAGTACCCTCTATGTATAAAGTGCTTGCTGATGATAGTACGTAAAGATCTTGCTGGTTAATAGGTATACGTATTTCATCGTTGAAATTAAAACTTGTTACGTATGGCTTATACGAATGATATTCAAAACTCTCGATCGAGTTGTCAAAGGTAAGAGATTCAGTTAAGTTCAATATACTCATTTTGATAGACCTAAGCTTTGGAGAAATTGTTTATTTTGTTTTGTAAGTTGAACTTTAGGTCTTCTTTTCTTGATCGCTTGATGAGTACTAGTGTTTATTTTAAGTGAGACTGAAGTTTTATTGAAGTCTATCATTTTTTCTTAAGGTGTAAATATATCTGAATCTCTTCACCCCGCAAATTTACTAAATTATTGTTGACGTCTAATATTCTTATTGTAATTGAATTTAAACTGTTTTGAGTTACAGGGAAATAAATTACGTTTTTCGGTGTTTCTATAATCCGATAACCAGGGGGTACATTAGGCACAAACTCGTGTATAATATGGCTAGGTTTTCCGTTAACAAATGATCCGCTCACTATGTCACATTCAATGCGGACTAAAGTTGTAGACAGAATGGAGACAGGGTAAGGTGACTCGGTTAATATATTCGCTTGAATAGATTCTGTTCCGAAACCAAGTAAACTACCTATAGAATTTTCTTTATTAAAATAAATATTTTTAGTGCACAGAATCGAAGTTTTCAAGGTATTATTATTGCAAGTCAGTGAAAGTGTACATCCTTGAAGGTGCTCTTTAAGGAAATCTTCAATATCTTGAAGTTCATATGAACCTTCAGGAATTTCCATTACTTCGTTTTTACCATAGTAGAATTTATTATTTCTGTAGTCAATATTGGGTATCGAATTAAAAGTCGATATATACAACAGTCCACATTCATATTCACCATCCAATTGGAGAGCTGGTGAATGGTTTGTTATCAGAGTTGAAGATGTTCCAGTTATAGACAAAGTGAAAGACATCGTGTAAATGATGAGCAGTTTATTGTACAAAGGTATTTATCGATTACACCAAAAAAAATTCAAGTATTTGAGACACAAATGACCACAGTTTACGGTATTAAATTTTTGTTACGTATGATAATTGTAGTAAATATTGTTATTATTTAAATACTTCATTAATTCTAGCGGAGGTTGAAGGTCACCATAACTATTAAAATATTCACAATAATTGTTATCTTTACAATAGGCTACCCAGTGGCTTCCATTGTTTTCAGAACTGTCTAAGTTCAAAATTCCACATTCTAATTTTTTAGGTCGCTTTGGTAAACTGTCTCTCATATAAACTCCACGAAAATGTGGGATATCTGATGAGTGTTTTAAAATGTCAATGTTTGAAAGAGCGCGCCTGGGTAACCTTTTATTTAGTTTTTTGATTTTTTTATACATAATCCTTTTCCATTTTTATAAGGTTTAATATGTAACCCTTTTCCTAATGCAATAGATTCCATCATCTTGTTATGACGTTCTGATTCAGCTAAGTTCTTTCTTGCTGCTTTGTAATCACCTACAGCCTTTGCAATTCCAGCAGCTCCTCCTGCTAATGATCCTAACGCAGAAAGACCAGCAAAAATAGGTATCAGCGGTAATATGCCTCCGGTTTTTGGAATCGGTATTAAACGCGGTATCTGTATCTTTTTGTTAACAGTAAAAACTTTTTTTGCGGCAACAAGTGCGCGATTCACTAAATCACAACCTTTTATTTTAGGATACTTTTTTATTTCACTGCGTATCTTAGAAACAAAGCGTTTGAATGATTTTATACCTGCACCAGCCTTTATTTTAGATTTCATCACCTTACTAACTAACCATGAAGCAATTTTTTCTCTTCTCCCAGCATCTTTTGACTGTTCTCTGTTTAGCCATTTTATAAAGTTCTAAATCAGCACGGTGTCTATTGTTCAAATCAGAATATCTATCATAAGCTATGTCGTGTTTCATACACGCATTATCTAACGCATTAATTCCTTTATCGCCTCTTTGTAACCTTTTGCGCAAATTTGTACCCGGTCCGCAATAGTTATAACCAGGTAAGTGTAATTCAAATGGTAAATTATTAATTGCACTATTTAAAAGTCCTCTCCCTTTCATAGCAGGAATGAGAATGTCAAATTTCGTTTGAAAAAAGTCAATTTATTAAAAACATTAAACAATGGCTTTTATATCAATCCAACTATTTTCACTATCACTTAGCCCTAACCACTTAACAAACAGCTTACTGCCCTTTTTTTTAATCACCTTTTCTACTAAATAAATATCTGGATACTTGGTTTTTTGAAGTTCTTCTTCATAAAAGGTACCCAATATTATGTTTTTCCGTTGGTCTTCAATATGATATGTTACAGGTCGAGTGTTATTCACATGTTTAATTGTAAAAAGTTCAGTTGACCAATTAGGTGTATAACCCTTAGAAAAGTTACTTTTATATTTGCTTATACGCACGCGGTCTCCGATATTAAATTTATTCAACTTACTATTATTCACTTTGGATTGAGAGTTTAAAATGTTCTTTTTTACCTCTTTTTCATTATTGGAATCCACATCAATAGGTTTAAATTTTGTTGTACTATGTACAGTATGATTATATGCTTTCACTATATCGTTTAACGGTTTACCAACCCATTTGTAGTTACCAATGAAACTAAAATATTTATAGAGTTTGATCTTAAGTGTTTTTATTAGTCTTTCAACAATTGATGCCTTTTTGATTGAATATGTTGAATAATGATGAATTTTCAGAAATTTTAAATAGTATTCAAATTCATTATTATAGAATTCTGTACCTAAATCCGTCTGTAAGTTTTTAGGCCTGCGTTTAGTTGTTTTCATAATTAATTCGAATGCACTTTTTACTGATGTTTTAGTTTTAGACTTAATAGGTATACACCACGCATACTTCGAAAATGTATCAATAACAGTTAATATATATTTATTTCCTTTGTTAATCGTGTGAAGTTTCTGTAAATCAATCAAATCAGCTTGCCATAAATCGTCAATTCCTTTTAGTACAACCGATCTTCGCTTAAAGTTTTTTCTTGCCGATCGATGAATCTCGTTCACTATTTGTTGCTTTTCCATTTTTTATATTCTTGAAGATTTCATCTATCTCCTTATTTGTATAAAAGTTTATTTGCAACTGAGACGTAAGTTGTTGAATTTGATTACTTATAGTATTAAACAAAGAATCTATATACTTCTTGTCGTACATGTTTTGAATATATTGATCAACATATTGCTTGTTTACTGCATCATCGGGTGACAAAGGTTCTGCAACTCCCTTTAATTGTAAACTTCCTTCAAAACATGCGCCGTTTGTTCGAAGCAAAGCCTTGTAGTTGAGATCAGAAACCTCGTTAGCACGCAAACGCTTATGTACATGATGACCGAATTTGTCAATATTCATTTTGTATTGTTGGCACTTGCGAGTCAAACTACAACTGATAAAAATTTACGATTATATTACATTTATATATCATTTACTAAGCCTGCTTCGCGTAGTTCTTCGATAATAGAAATGATTTCATTATCTAATCCTGTATTGCCAGCATCCCTTGATGCTATTAGCAGTTTCAATCTTTCTACTAATTCATTCGGGTCGTCCCAATACACATGAGATGTCTTTTTTCACTTTTATCATTACCGGTAAACCATCACCGGTTACATGTTCTTCGCTTACTGAACGATGTTTAGTTGATTTGAAAAGTGGTTTTACGATATTTAAATATTTCATGCCTTTGTTGCTTTTTATAGGCTTATTTGGGTCAAAGTCACGTCTATGTGCATTTGTTTTTAATAATAATGTTTTATATATTCGCATATCGTCTTCAGTTATTATTCGTAAATCAGGTATTTTTTTAAACAATAAATCGTTTAATCCTTGCGTTAAACAATACGTTTCTTCTCCTATTTTGAGTTTTTTATCATTCGCAGAAATCGGATAAGATCCTAGCGTTAGTTTACCACGCACCATTCGTACACCAAAAGGAATGCTCATGTGTAAATATTGTTTTTGCCAGGTAGGATCTTCACGAGGAGAAGCATACGAATTTGATGATTTAAATGAAGCATTGTTTATTGATTCGGAATCATTTCGCTCGATACTTTCATGTGATATAGAATCATCTTGACTAGAATTGTCGTCATTTAATTCATATTCGCTATCATCTATATCAGATTCCGATGATTTTCTCATTAGTGTTTTATTAGCTAAGCTTTCTTTTTTTCCATCTTCAGAAGGACTATATTTTAATGTTTTTACTGACTTATTCCATTTAAACCCATTGTTATCAAAATCAGTGTCACTAACACTTAGGATGTTATCATCTTTTTTCACCATTTCATTAAGGGGATCTGTGACTGGTTTTAACATTGTTTCCAACATCATGTTATTGTTAGATTTAATATCACGAAGAACCTTGACTTTTTTCTTACTGCTGCAGCAGATCGGAGTAATTTTTCTTTAAATATTTTCTCCTCGTTCATTTTATTATTCATGTCCGATCTAGATGATTTCATATTAACGAATAAGTTCTACACGTTAACATTATTCTTTATGTATACAGTTATTCTAGCGTGATAAATGTATCAAAGCCTTTTCTATAACATCCAGAATTTCTATTACAATCTTTATTTATAACTAAGTAATTAAAAGGTTCGTTCCATACTTGTCCGCACATTACACGAAACTGGAACCATGACATATCACTTCCCACGTGTTCATCATAAACATGTCGTAAATTAACATCATCTTGTTTAAAAAGAATAATTAAATTAGCATTGTCTCTTATCAATTGCTTAGGTATTTTACTATACGTTTGGTTCAGATAGAAGCTATCTATGTTTTTATGTCTTACCTTTTGTCAACAATCAAATTAGTTTTTCCACAGTTAGATGGACCGCATATTATACAGCGAATAGTATCAGGTAAAAGTACACCATGATGGTAATAGCGTTTATTGGGCGAAGAACAAACGACGTCTAACTGCAATATTTGAGGTTGTTTTACAAACTTCATGATATAAAATAAACACGTGCAACAAACTTGATATGTTTTTTATAAATAACATCATTTTATAAGCTTAAGAGTTTATATTAAATAATTCAGATTAAATTTTTAAATATGTGATTACGAGACCACGTTCATGAAATGGAAGCAACCTTGTCAATCATGTTTTCAAATATGCGATTGAGAGTTTTAGACCACGTTCGCGAAGTAGAAGTAACCTGGTTTCATTTCCAAATATATGGATGGGACTTCTAGTCCGCGAAAAAAATATGGAATTGGGAAGAACTGGCCCACGGTCGCGAAGTGGAGCGAAGCGAACACGTAGCAGTGGGCCAGAACTCCCAATTCCATACTACTTACAGAGGGCACTTTGCTGGAATTGAATGACAAATTTAACGTAGCTTAGGGGTCAGAGCACTACTCCGAATAAGTAGAGGTCTCGGGTTCGATCTCCACCTGCAAGGTAGTGGATGGCGAAAAATATATTTATATTGAACCTCTGTAAATTATTTTATTCATAAACATTTTGTTTATTCATAAAAAGTCGGCAATTTCTCGACCCATGTCTAATAAAAATACAAAAAAATCCTTAATTATGCTTATTATATTTATATGCTTCAATTAACACATGATCACAATATAAAATAATAAATTATTAGGTATTTTATTAGACAACCTCACCCAAATCGATGTAGTCCCAAATTGCCAGACGACGACATATTACTTATATAGATTTATAAATATATATTATATAATACATCCAGGACCCAGACACAAATATTCAAGTCCATCACACAAATATTTGGCCATAAATATTTTCATAAAGTAAATATTAGATGAAAAACAAAATAGGAATCTTCAAACGATCTTCGGTCCAATTAAAATGAAATCAAGAGTAAGAGCCTTTGCTAAATTGAAATTGTTTAATTTTACTGACAAGATAAATAATGTCAATTAAGCACATTTAATATTTTATTTTCTGCAGGTATCGAAACAGTTAAACAGATTTTCATAGGATTGCTTTTGTTTTTTTAGGGCTAACACTTGACAAAGAATACAGAATGTTTCAACGATTATATCACTATACTTCGTGTGGTCATAGCTTTTGAGACGAATTTAAAAAGTTAAATTTGAAATAAGAACATGTCCGCAGCTTGCTTCGAGTGTTTCGAATTTTAAATTTGGAACATTGCTAATTGAAAAAAATAATAATAATATTTGCCGTTCTTGATCGAGATGGCGGGAAGCGAAATCTACACAGAAGTGGCTAAAAGAGAATTAACCAGGCTTTATTAGTGCTGAAGAATGGCCTTCGTCAAGCTTATGCTTTGTGGACAGAATTGGAGCTAAGAGTAAGAGCTTGCCGAAAGTCACATCCAAACCTTACTCGTAGGTCCCTAAAACGCAAGTGAGACAAGTGGTCAGCACGCTTAAAGCCTGTATAAAAAAAAGAGGCGGTAATTTCGAGTAATTTTTATTATCATATAAATTGTTTCTGTTATTTATAATATGAGTTTTTTTATCGTCTCGAAACTTATGAACACACGAGGTGCAATCAAAGTTGTGCATTCAACATCAAATCGTCATTCTAAATACCTAACGCGCCGCGAGAATAAATAATGTTTAAGAATAAATCAGAGCAGAAAACATTGATTGAAACTAATTTCATAATCATACGAATAAATCAATCTATGATTGATTATTTACAATAACGTTTGAATAGCAGCTGTTATCTGGATTCAGAATTATCACGATGAAAAATGATTGGGTCGCTATCGAATGTTTTTCTATGGCGACCAAGTAGTTTTCGGTAGCAAACAATGATCAAAGGTCGCGACCAAATCGAGTCGATGGTCGATACCAATGCCTAAATGGTCGCGATTGAGAGGTCGATGGTCGCGACCCACATGATCGCGACCTATTTGGTCAAGACCCACTTGGTCAAGTCTCACTTGATCGCGACACACTTGGTCTCACACAATTTAACAATGAAGCGGTGACTAACATTCAAAAACTTAATAACTGAATTGTGTATCTTCGTTGGTTCTCTGTATGGCACAAAACACCGGTTGAAATTCAGTCAAGGTCTAAATTGTTATCACTGTTAATAATTTCTATTTAATAGTTAATAATTTAATGTGATTTGATTATTGTTTGGCTTTTGACTTAGTTTTTCGATAACGGACGTTGTGTTTTTTTTATTTAACCGAACGTACACGTAATCCATAAATTTCTGGGCAAAAGCCCATTTATGCATTTCTTCTTATCTTCGAGCGCTGCTATTGCTTTTTATTTTTTCATGCCATCCCTCATCTTCTTTTTGGTCTGTTTCTGCTACGATGTCCGTCACAAGGTCCAATCCATAACTAGGCCTCGACAGATCACTCCCAACCACATTACCATTTGATAGTTTTACTCTTAGCATGGTTATGTTCTAACTTCTACCACTAACCGTGACGTCTAATTGTACAACTGGCTCCCCGCGACACATCAGCCTAGTGCGGGTCCCCTGGCAACTACGTATACGAACAAGATATGCACTTATCTACATACCACTTCTTATTTTATGGGATTACTTTATTACAAAAAAGATTTTTCATTATTATTTTACTTTCGGTGCAGTTCTCTCCTGCCCGTTCTTCTTAACGCAAGCTAACGCTTCTCGACATGACACGTCTGCCTTTCTCTGACAATCCCAATCGTCATCATTTCAGCCATAGAACGTCCACTGCTGGACACAGGTCAATAGACTTCCACATGGGCCGGATAGAAGCATCTCTCGGACCAGCAAGACAGTGTCAACTGACATGGCACCGTTAGTTTCTTGTCAGTTGCCATTGCGATTTTGGCTTCCCTTTTGCTTACCATCGGGCGAAGTGGAGCCACTATGTTATGCTGTTATAAAAAAGGGTCCCGCAGCTCTAACCTGGTCGTCCGACCTTGTCCGTCCTACACTGCGCTTGCCGGTATGTCAATAGAACACATTCGCAATATCACAGATAAATTATATGTATCAGTATCACTATTTTTCAACGAATAAATCATATTTACCATTTATACACAACTCGATAACGCACAACATACACCACACAGAGGACCACATTATACCACGACCACTGCGCCGATCACCACGCAATGAGTACCACCAACTGGAACACTTAATGCCTACCATTACGTTTGTGACGAATTGGTAACACAATATAAAGATTATTAGCAGTATAATATTAATGACAAAACTGCCAAAAAAACTTTGCATAAAATCATCTGATAAATATGTAAAAGGCCTTGATGACGAATATTAATGACAAAACGTTCAAGTCAGTGTTTTTAAATGTGAAACATTGGTAATTGCTACAGAGATGTTATTAAATTAGCTTAGCTTAGAGCTTTACTTAGATGTAAAATCTTCAGCCGGATTGCGAAAAGACTGGTCAACACCACGGGTGACTGACGAGCTGGCAGCTTCCTCGCTCAACGTATTAGCGTTGCTATTAAGCGAAGTTATGCTGCCAGCATCGTTAGGACCATGCCAAAGGGGTCCGATTTATTAAGTATTTTTTAATATTAAATTTGCTCCATCTTAGCATATATTTCAGTTAGTTAAGTTCTTAGTTTATAATTGTATTTTAATCTCCAAGCGGAGGCCGCCATTTATTTACTGCTTGTAATAATTTCACTGTGACGCGGTCACAGCGCATTGTGATCAAATTCATTTAGTCGTAAATATACTTTTGTGTGTTAATATTCTTGCAAACGCACACGACTTTAATCATCTTGTAATCGCGAGTAGGTTTTGCAATTAGGTACATATGTAGGTACAATGTCATCTTGGAACAGCCAATCTAATTACAAGCTTTTATTAAGTCAACCGAGCGAGCGAAGCGTGACCGTTTCTGGTTGGTCAAAATTCTTGCATTTGTCCTGTTATTTGGATATTCGGATGTCTTTCAATTTTTACAACAATGAGACTGCAACAAGGCGCCGAATTTAACACGTTGAATGCGGGAACTGGATTTTATAATTTACTTTCGGTTCTATACGTATCATTTTTGAATTGTAGCATAGTTTCTCACAGGTGCGGTACAAGACTATTTTGGCTTGTGACTAGAGGTCTGAATTTTAGCAAATATATCTTTGTTGGTTTTACAAATTGATGATTTACTGATAACACTAGCAAGTTAAACAATTGAATGATCTAAAGCTAAGTTCGTTACAGACTATCGTCCTTGGTTTAGGAATTATAAGACAATTAATTAACAATTAACAATACAACTGACTTGTACCGCATCATGGACACAGGGCTGGTGCCCTCGAGTCGATGTTTTGGTAGGGAGGGGAAATATAATGAAACCAAACATCGATATCGATTGTTGTAATTATTAAAAAAATAACTAAATTTACATATTTGAATGTGACTTATTGAAACATTCTAAACATATTGTCTTCACTTTCTTGGCAGTAGATATTGAAATACATATTTTAGGACCGACCCCACCTGTGTTTTCTCCTTTGATTGTGAAAATTCTACCGTTGAATTTCTTCTCTTTTATTATTCTTCTGTTTACTACTCTCAATTTCATAAAATATGTTTTGTAAAATTTTTGGTGATAATTTTCTTAGTGCATTCATGACGAAAATTAATTAGTCGGTCGATAAAAAACTTACTTGTAAGGAACGACTCCCGCACTGGCCTGTACTGGCCTGTACCCGTGGTGCGATACAAGGCGGTAGGTTACAAGACACTTGGCCGGTACCGCACTGGTTGATTATTTTTTTCACCTAGTGCGAAACGAGTCAAATTTGTCTTGTACATTTCGATGTGCCCATTGGATAAAATTTGCAAAAAGAAGCATAAATGTATACTTGACTCTTTCTAGTCCATAGAATTTCATAGTCAAATAGCCCCCGCACCAGACAGAGAGGCTACTTCCTTGCGCCGCACCAAAAGAAAGTCCAGTACAAGTCAAAACTGGCATGTACCGCATTCAACGTGTTAATGACCAATATAAAATACTCGTGTTTTTATGTATTTCCTTGCATTAGTCGTGCAAAGCACTCTGTTTAGTCTCGGCTGAAAGTGCAATAGATGAACTCGTATTATCAAAGGCGAACCCGCAGGATCTTTTTGCTCGTTCATCTATTGCTTACTTTACAGCCTCTACAACAATTTACTATTTGAGATGAGTTTTTATTACTTACTGTAATAAAAGTTCTTTTTTTCATCAACCAAGAAAGTCCAGACTCGACACTATTATTTAAGGAAAACTCCTTTATTTCAGGCCATTTAGCCCATGTAAATTAACATTAAATAGTTACATTTAAAAGTTGATAATGAATTTTAATAAAATAAAGTTTATGCAGGCGGAAAATCTTAACGGCCACTACTTGACTTGTCAAAGGTTGAAGAAAAAAAAAACACAATTATTCTCTGTCATTGTTACATATTTCAATTCAAAAAAGGTATGTGTGTGTAATGACTATTATTATGTAATTTATGCATTGTATCTAACGCGAGCCATCTAATTTCGCATATTTTATAAATATTCCTGCTCTCAGCGTATTTCTTAAAACTACAACGATCATTGCAAGCTGAATAAGAACATGTATATGAGTATACAGGGTGTTTCTCAGCCCACGCCATATTACGGATTTTTAGTGATAGGTACTAATTTATTTTACTACTTAGCAATGTCAATTATTGGTAACTGACGTTGAAATTCAGCGAATGTCAGCAAGAGGAAACAGGACTAAATATTCCGCTAATTTTAAGTAATTTTTGCTTAGTTGCTAAACCTATCCAAAGTGATGAAAGTCAAGTTTATTTTTTTCAATTGGATTCATTATTTATTTCTGAAGAAAAACGAAGGATTGAGCAGCATACCAGTAATTAATATTTTGAATTTAGTTGATGACAAATCGCTACTGACGTATTCTTATGCAATTATATGACGTACGCATATTTTGCCATATGAAAGCTGTTTGTAGCGCCAGTATTCCTGGGCAGGACGGACGCTTGTTGGGCTATAAAAAATCCTTTATATAATAAAAAATGTAAGTAGACCAGTTTCATTTCTCCCACTTTAATCAAACATAAATCTACGCATCTCATTGCCCTCAATTTTATAACCATCCACTTTTATATCAGTCCCTAAAAACCTTGAGAAAATCTTTTACGGCCACTATCTTATATCACAAGTGTCATAACTCCATGACATTCTCGTGATAATATACGTCTCTTTGTCGTTGGGTAAGTAGTATCAGTCCCTACTTGGTTACAATGCCCTAGAGTACCACCCTCAAGAATCAATTTCCGACATAGCACGACATAACATGTTGGACGTAAACTAGGGGGCGGCGATAAGCCGTTTTGTCGACCTCGATAAAGTGCGGACGAAAAACTATAATATGGTAATGTTGGTGCGTTCCCATTGTCTTACGGCACGGCGAAAAGGTTTATGAGTAGACATCGGATTAAGGTCACCTAATGCCTAAGGTAAGGCAAATTGGTCTTTTCATGATATCATAAAAACGCTACTCTTTGTACCAGTGCTCTCTTTTCTTACGTCAGACTTTAGGCAGAAATGGAATGAGTGGTCTATAAACTTCAATTTCGTCAAACCATTGATACAAAGGTCAAAGCTTAAAGAAAAATTTAAATTAGTTTAAATTTTTCTTTACAAGGAGAATTCTTCAACTCGAAATTTAGTCGACTTTATGAATTACTTTAGGCATTTGATACCAGGAAATCATTTATTTCGTCATAAATGATATTATATAACTGCGATATTTATTACTTTTATCAGCAATAGAACGATCATGAAATTACGTGTTAATGATATTAGGTGACAAATGTTATCTTTTTTTATATATAAATACCATTTGACACCAATTCTGATTAAGTAATACCTGTGCTAAGAGTATTTTATATAAGTGTCGACGAATCTTTCCCTCACCAGTTCTCAGAAAACAACACCAGCATGTTGTCTTACAGAGCTACGGTAATGTTGCACATCGCCATTATTGTTATCACATATAAGTTTCAAAAAACTATCACTGCGCTGCATTAATCTAGCGTATATTTTCGAAATTATCCTTAGGTAAATTATCTTTCTTCTGTCACATGCGTCGCCGTCTGGGAATCCATGGAATGAAAGACAGATTGCGGGCACATTACAAGTATTTGGACCAACTCATGAAACTTCTGAAGGAATCTCAGCTGATAACATAGACAAATTCGTATCACAACGATATGCAACGATGCAATCAGATCTAAACCTGTTAATAAAACTCTATTAGACACTGTATAATAAATTGTTACCATTTGGCGTCGGACAATTGAATACCCGATATGGCAGCAGCATGGATGGTCAAAGGCATCAACGGTTATAAACTTTGTTTCGTGGAATACTGATAATTAGAATCTGACTAGCAGTATTACAAATGCTACTTGATTCTTACATCAAAGTTGCACTCAGTGCTAAGATAATTGATCAGAATGCAAATGATTTCTATGGGAATATGAATTTTGTAAAAGAACTGCTAGAAGAAATGGAACTAGAAACAGTGATGCTGACAAGTTCGTATATCTTAGATTGAATGTGATTCAATTTATTAAGATTATTATTTAGTTATATTGTTTCATTTGAAAAGTGTTACTACAATCTAAATGAATTTTTAAATGGTAATTAATTAACTTTACTTTTTAACATCGTAATCTTAATTAATAAATAATTTCTTAATCGCCAGTAATCATAATTTGTAGTTTAAGTGACTATCTTATAATAATTTGCATGGCTTTTTAAAGTCTAAGTGTGTAGATCTGAAATCTATTGTAGCACCACTTTTGTAACACATTTATGGCAAATAAATATATTTCTATTCCTATTCCTATTTCTGTTTCTGTTTCTGTTTCTGTTTCTGTTTCTGTTTCTGTTTCTGTTTCTGTTCCTGTTCCTGTTCCTGTTCCTGTTCCTGTTCCTGTTCCTGTTCCTGTTCCTGTTCCTGTTCCTGTTCCTGTTCCTGTTCCTGTTCCTGTTCCTGTTCCTGTTCCTGTTCCTGTTCCTGTTCCTGTTCCTGTTCCTGTTCCTGTTCCTGTTCCTGTTCCTGTTCCTGTTCCTGTTCCTGTTCCTGTTCCTGTTCCTGTTCCCGTTCCCGTTCCCGTTCCCGTTCCCGTTCCCGTTCCCGTTCCCGTTCCCGTTCCCGTTCCCGTTCCCGTTCCTGTTCCTGTTTCTGTTTCTGTTTCTGTTTCTGTTTCTGTTTCTGTTTCTGTTTCTGTTTCTGTTTCTGTTTCTGTTTCTGTTTCTGTTTCTGTTTCTGTTTCTGTTTCTGTTTCTGTTTCTGTTTCCATTTCTATTTATATTTCTATTTGCGCGGCACTCATTAGCTTATCAATCCTTGAGTAAATAATAATGTTAGAAACCCACCAATTCATTAGAATTCAAGTCGCGAGAAGATAAGAACTGAGAAAACATTGATATAATTTCATAATTAGACGATAACTGACAAAAACAAGTTAGTTTGAAGTTACATGACACTTGGCCCTGTTCTATTTACTTATGATTCCAATCAAGTTTCGTTGCTTTAACGTCACTTATGTGATAAGAGCCTTCTTTATAAGATCAAACCCCTTCTACAAACCACACAGTCCAGAAAGTGATATCATATCGTAAAATGATGTTGAATAGAAGTATTCTTGGTTTATTTGTGGTTATCTTCAGTATTTCATGTAAGTAATGATAACTTATTTCTATTGGTTGTATGTTTGTTGATGTATGTTCTAAGACAGAGCATTATTTTGAAGAATAAGAATATATTTATTTGTCAAACATAGGTAAATGCAATGTTGATGTAACAATATGGTAAAGACTCTGTATGCTTCGCCGATAGGCGTACAAATGTCGTGGGTTTTGACCCCATTATACAATGCAGAGTAATATATGCACAATTAAAATAAATTATTTAAAAATTCAACATTTTCAGGCTTGAAAAAATAATAATAATAACAATGATATAAAAGAAATAGTCACATTTAAAATATTGGCGGTACATAAAATTAAAACAATGTCAAATTAAGGTAATTGGGTTATAAACAAATAATTTATTATAGATATATGTCATTTATGAACTGTTGAATATTATAATAACATTTTTGAATTAACAGTAGGTAATGTCAGTTTCTTTTTAAATTGTTCTAATTTTAAGTCCGTTATGCTAGCTGGAATTTTATTATAAACTAGCTGTGCCCCGCAGTGTTACCCGCTCATCCCATGGGAACACTAAATTTATTCGGGATGAAAAAGTATCATATGTCCTTTCCCGGGTCTCAAACTATCTCTATACCAAATTTCATCTAAGTCGGTTCAGCGGTATAAGCGTGAAGAGGTAACAGACAGACAGACAGACAGACACACTTTCGCATTCATAATATTAGTATGGATTTGAGGTGCCATTCCTAAAACACTTTTGCGTACTAGTGCTGTTTTGCACTCCTTACTGCGTAGAGAATTTTGATTTTGTGACCGTGTAGGTAGCCTGCGTGTATCAGCAACTTGACTGAATAAGTTAAGATTACATTTAACAAATATCGCAACTTCTATTATATTTATACAGGCAGGGCAGTCAAGATTTTTAGCGATTTGAAATACGGAGCACAACAGAACTGTCCATTACTTTTAAACCGCACATAGCTCTAATGCATCTTTTCTGGGCCTTAAATGCTATTTCCTTGTCAGTTGAATTGCCCCAGAATATTACTCCGTATCTTAGTGTTCAATTTTTTTTCCAGGGGTTCAATCATCGACGATGTTAATTTTCCATAGAAACCATCAGAGCGTACCAAATTTACTGGATGACTATAATGAATACATGAATCTAAATGAAGATAATGGACCCATGCCTGCCCGATACGAGACTATGATCTACAAACTCCGTGATTATGTAACTAGCCCACAAGACAAATACATAGAGGTGTTATCACAAGAATCATTCACTTTTGGACGGTATCCGCATTACGATGAATTTGATAAGCCGTACGCGTTTTTGAAGGATTACTCAGTTGAATCTACTCTCAAGGATATTGCCAAGAGAAATGAATTTGCCGTAGCTATCATTAAGTTTTCATTGAAACGACTCAATGAATCGTGTCAAGAACTAGAGAAGACAATTAATCCGTACATTGTCAATGAAAAATTGACGCCTCTGCAAAATGCAAGTGGATTATTGAGTGCAGAAAAACAACACGATATAAAAATCATATTGCTAGAAGTACAGTCGGCAAAATTATTAATTCAGGATCTACAGAATAAAGTACATTTTTATGTTGAAAATAGTTTTAACACTACACACGTTGCGAAAAAAGTAGGATTGAATCTAAGAGGACTCTTGAGCTATACTGTTTCTGCAATGACATCGATACGCGGCTCATGGATAGATTGGAAATTTATGCCGTATTATTCCAAAACAGTATAGGTTTGAAGAAGCAAAAATTCTGTTTTCACTAGCTCATACATGAAAAATGATGACAAGTTCTATTTAATATTTTAATAAAGGCATGTATTGTATTATCACAATTTTTATTTGTACGACTTTATAGTAGTTAAGTGTCAGTTAACAGGAATTCGTAGGAACCTCAAAAGAGAGCACGGAATATTAAAAATTCTAGAAACTTTCTTATGAATATGGTTCATGATTTCATACCAACAAAGAATCTTAGAAAACATTAAGCGTTAGTCCAATAATTTGCAAGGAATTGCTCTGTAGCACGTGTTACGGAAGGTTAACTATTCAGTATAGCTGTACTGGTTATCATCTAAACACAAACATGGGTCATACTTGATTTTAATTAATAGAAAAGAGGTCACTGTACCTTCCAACACTGATACTGGCACTAATCAGACATTTGCTTTTGTTATTTACTGGTTACAAGTAGCATAACCTTAATCAGAAGTTAGATGACCTCCATGATAAAATTACCGGTTTATCTGTGCTAAACAATAATAATGATTGCAATACATGATGCAAGTTCTGCAAAACGTCTACTCACACACTCTCAAGTTGTACGAAATTCAAACGCGCGCTACGCAGAGATAAATGGCGCTTTGTTAAAATAAATAATTTGTGCCGCAAGTGCTTGTTGCCGGGTCACGGCAAAGAAACTGTCCCGCCGCGCCGTGCGATATCGATGGATGCGGCCTGACTCATCACCGGCTGCTCCACTGGCCGGCCAAACAGAACCTACCTCCTCGCAACGCCGGCGCGGATTAAGCCCTAATCAATACATCGCAAGTACCTACAAACAGTGAAAGTGAAGTCCAGGGTTTTTTTTTCACAAACGTATCGCCTGATGGAAAGCGATTACCGTCGCCCATAAACACCTGCAACACCAGAGGAGTCACAAGTGTTTGCCTACCCGGAGGACGAAGATAGAATGCCTCTATGCTAGTAATTTCACCGGCTATCTTACCCCCACACCGGAACACAACAATGCGAGCATTGCTGTTTGGTGGCGGTGGGTGGTGGGTGGGTGGGTGGTTGGTTCCACGACCGAAACTGTTACAAACACTATAGTGGAACCCAGTACAAGTGTTATGTTGAAAATTGTTCGCGTAAACTTACATGGACCAAGTGGTATTATCATTACCACAAATGTCCTTTTAGATGATGGGGCGTTACCTTGATCTCGGCTGACCTTGCCAACTGTGCCAATACTCAAGTTCAGCCCGAAACTCTAAGTATCAGAGGCGCGTGGAACTCTAATATTGTGTGTAAAAGTGAACTGGTGAACTTTAAACTCTCCAACATTAACGGTGAGACGTTCGAGGTCCGTGCGAGAAAGATAAGTGAACTAGACTTGCCAACACAGGACCTTTCAAAAGTGAACTTAAATGACTATGCACATTTACGTCATTTACGTCATCTAAAGGCGTTTTAACTTCTTCTCTCTCTCTACAATTTCCACTTAATTATGTCCCTTCGCACTATTTATCGAGGCAAATATGAACCTTGTGCTACACTAACAAGACTTGGTTGGTGCCTGAATGGAATCGTACTGTGAAGGTTGTACTTCTCTATTAATTACTCCATCTGAGTTACGTCCCCACAGTACCTACACCTGCCTACGCTCGACGCGGTCGAACTCTAACCACCGCACATACGTTGACTACAACAATTTATCAGCGTGCCAAACCGGCCGCCGCCGTCTCCGACGCATCCTATACGCCCTCCATCGAGCGGACGCCTATTTTGCTCAGCGGGAGACGCAGGGTAAGTAATATAAGATATAAGAACTTATGCTATAATATTCATATTATATACGCTCATATTGTTTAAGCTTGTTTTACCGTTGTTACCGTTCAAGGTGTATAACGAACGTTGGATATAACATCAAAATATCTATTTTTGTTAAGTATAACGTTATTTAAGTATAATATCATTGTATATAACGATCATAACGTATAACGTTCATAATATCTCAGATTTATAATGTATATTACTCAATACATCTAACACCAAAATGCATAATGCTCGTATAGAATAACCGCCTGCACATCAATTGTGTACATACTTATGCAATAGTTCGCTGTAAAATTTTAATATATGTACCTCCATGCAAGCAAGCATTTTAACGCTCCGCTCGCTTCGCTCGCTCCGCTATCCATGGTCATAAAACAAACCTAACCTAACCTACAGTTTTCGGTTTTTGACCCATATTCTATTTTATCACAGTTCTTCCAAACGGTATACTCTTACTTGCCAGAATTTCATCAGCCATTATCAATTGTGAACATACGTATATCGTATGCAATAGTTCGCTGTTAAATTTTAATGTAGGTACCTCCATGCAAGCAAGCATTTTGACGCTCCGCTCGCTTTGCTCGCTCCGCTATCCATGGTCATAAAACAAACCTAACCTAACCTACAGTTATCGGTTTTGTCTTTGTTTTTGACCCATGTTCCATTTTAGGGGCATAGGGGTAGCAGTTGTAACCTATTTAGTATATCATACGCTATTATATTTTCTAATCATTATACTAAAAGAAAGTATATACTATGATCGATATAGGTTATGTATGTTATATCAACTGAATTTAGAGTATTTGAGTGTTATATAAAAAAATATTCTACAACATGAGTATTATGCTAATTGACCGTTATTCCTAATAAAAATATTGATTTTGATGTTATAGCAAAAGTTTATTATATCTTGTGAACGTTATTAATATGAAATTATATATTATGTAGTTATATCTCATGGGACGCACCCGTAGACGCACACGGGTAAGTAATAGAACATATATAAACAATAGATATAACACTCATTAGACATAGGCTCAATTGGAATAAATTTAATTGGTATAATATTCAATTTGTATACTGAACGAAACATATAACAATAAAATGCATATTTTCATACTATATAATGAACTGTAGGTATAATGACATTGTGCATAATCATCTATTGGTATAACATTTAATACATTTACTCGAAACATCGAAGCAATCGAAGCATCGAAGTAATGTTAGAAATCGTAAGCCACGTAAACCAGCGCGGCTCGCGCGCTTCGCTCGCTCGTTAGGGTCATAGTTCAACCTAACACCTAACACTCGTCGTCGTACCTAACCTAACCAAAGTCAGATCTGCCTTAAGGTAAAATAAGTAATGTTAGGAATCGTAAGCCAAGTTTGACCTGCGCGGCTCGCTCGCTCTTTAGGGTCATAGTTCAACCTAACACTCCTCCTCGCTTCGCTCGTCGTCGTACCTAACCTAAGCCAAGTCGGATCTGCCTTAAGGTGAAAAATGGTAATGTTAGGAATCGTAAGCCAAGTCAGACCTGCGCGGCTCGCTCGCTACGCTCGCTCGTTAGGGTCTCAGTTCAACCTAACACTCCTCCTCGCTTCGCTCGTCGTCGTACCTAACTTAAGCCAAGTCGGACCTGCTTTACCTGCCTTGCCTGCGCTCGTTTCGCTCTTACAAATATAGGTAAGTACTCCGAATTGTTTTATTCCGATTTTCAAAAATCCGAAATTTGTCAGTTTTAAAAGTGAAAATTGCGATGGTTGTGAAAATACGAAAGTTTATTTTACCGAATGTTAAAATTCCGAAAAAGCTATGAAATTTCGGAAAATTTTAAATCGAATTTCTGTTTTTCGGGCTAGAGCCACGTCGGGCTTTTAACTCTTCGATGTTATAATTCTAAAATATAAAAATCGGACTTGAAATTCGGAATATTAAATTTGTGGTTTTTAACGATCGGAATTTTATTTCTTAGGAATAATGAATAAGCAAAATCGGGAAAAATATTTCGGAGTATTTGGGTGTTCCCATAAAATGGTACCTACTAGATATGTCAAATGATTTTATTTTATATGATAGATATTTTAAATGATATTATATTATATGTCATAATTGTTATACAAAATGAATATTATATCTAAAATTATTAGACAAAATAACCATTATAACATATGATACTATATTAGACAAAATAACCATTATAACATATGATACTATATGAATTGAATGTTATACCTATCAAGCCTTATATTTCATGAAAATGTGGTATTTCTTATTATATATAACGTGCATTATATCTTTTGTATGTTTACAAATTGAAATTATACCAAAAGTTTGTATATAATATGGGACGCACCCGACGCACACATGCGCGGACGCATACCTGTACTCAACACAGTTGTCACTACAAGACTCAAGCGAGATAAGTAGCAACAACGAAGATAGTTAACAACTGCATGAACTCGTTCGCCGGTCGTTTGCACGCGAAGCGATAGGAGTTAACTCTAAGCCACGCGTAAATAAGGACGACATTCGTGCAGTCAACTGCATTGATAACTCTGCAAGGCTGATAAACGGGCAATATGAAGTTGACCACCCATGGAAAAATTATTTAAAAATGCCTGATTCCTACCCGAATACTTATAAAAGGTTCCTTACTGTAGAGAAAAAAATGTTATCATGCGAAGACTACGCAACAAGATACTTACAAGGAACGAATCAACTATGTATTTATTTGACAACAATTATGCTCGATTGTTATCGGAACAGGAATTTTCGGTGCCACATCCTCGTGTTTGGTTCCTCCCCCACTTCGGAGTCGACAACCCAAACAAGAGAAAACTGAGATTAGTGCACGACGCATCAGTTGTTTCTTTGGGCAGATGTCTAAATGATTACCTATTGCAATGGCCCGATATGCTTCAAAACTTAATGGGCATCATGCTGAGGTTCCGAGAAAAGCCTGTAGCAATAATGGGAGACATCAAGGACTATTTTCTGCGTATTAAAATAAAGGCGGAAGATCAGCACGCACTGCGATTTTTATGGCGGGATAACGTAAATAGTGAGCTGAAAACCTACGCCATGACGTCATTATCATTCGGATTGAATTGCTCGCCCTTTGTTGCACAACATATTAAAAACAAAAATGCAACCAGATTTGAAAGAGAATTTCCCGAGACCGCCGAAGCTATCCTGAAATCACACTACGTGGACGACTACATCAATAGTGTGGATAATGAAGCTTCAGCCATGGAAATGATACAGGAAGTGTCTGAAATTCGTAGAAGAGGTGGTTTCCTAATTAGAAACTGGATATCTAATAAACCAGAAGTTTTAGAATGCACGCCAAAAGAGACTCTAAGTGATAAGGCCGTAAGGTTCAAAACCAGCTGCGAAGACTTACCTGAGAGAATGCTCGGGCTACTTTGGTTCCCGGCTAGCGACACGTTTGGCTTCAACTTATCACTTAAACGCATTCCGAATGAAATAATAAAATTACAACGAAAACCTACCAAACGTGAACTACTGACGATAAACTATTAGTCTGCTTTTTGAAATGTCATTCGAAGTTTAAGTTAAAATGTCACTCATTCAATAGTCTCTTTAGCACCAAAGTTGAAAAATTCGCGTGGAAATTTACATAGGGAGGCTATATGAAATATTCACACAGTCTGTTGTTTTTTCAGGGATCCAATCAATTCACAGAACAGAAGACAAGAAGAAATGACACAAAAATTCCGTTTTATAGTGGATTCGACCTGATTGACTCAGTAGCGCATCCAAGATCTGCAAGATCTCATCCAGAACCATATGAAGGAATTCATTCAAAACCTTCTCCGATGTACCTCTTCCAATACCATCTTATCCGATACCTCATCCAGTTGCAACACCTGTCGAAAATCGACCCTCAAATAAATCTACATCACCATCAACAATAATATATCTAGCATAGAAGTCCATACCTCTGAGGATCCAACCTCACTATTATCAGCATTAAATGACGAAGATGAATTCGCTGGTGGTCAATATCTACAGATAAAGAAATCATCTTTCAGGAACCTTCATCCCTATCATCGACTATTATTGCAGAAAAACACACCTCGGAGAAAATTTAACCCCCTGTTGAGTCTAAATTGAATAGTAATTGGACCGTTACTATTTTCGCAACTGTCGGTGCTATAGTTTCGCTACTTATAATTCTTTGTATAAAAGTCGACCGTCCTGCATTTGAAGCTGCCCCCGAAAATTATGATGTAAAACGACCTATTATCAGAAGCAGCGATCCATTCAAATAAAACAAAATGGATGTAGATGCTGGATCAGATTAACACAGATTTAAGTTGTTCTCCTAAAGGAGAGATAAGAATCTCGATGGCATCTAATCTTATTTACTATTATTAAATAGTATTTCAACTAGTTATATGAAATACGAAACATTTAAATTGTATTAATGGTATTATTACTTAATCAATAAATTTACATACTGACAAAACAAAATGGTTTAATTAATTGTATCCCAAGATAGTCGACAGCCCTCAGGGCCGAGTTATATTTATTGATTTATTTTTGGAAGCACGCACGAAAAGTATCTACTAATAAAATGAGGTAAATTCGTCAGTCACAGGATTGACCCTCCTGGTTTTAGTGACGCAAAAACGAATGATCTTGAATGTAAATAAAATAGACTTCTTACAGGAGTCTTTGAACTAGAGGTGTCTAAATATTTTTGACATCCAGTTGTAGTATTTATAAATGGGACTTAAATATCATCTGAGTGAATCAGAATGAAGAGTTAATTGTGACTAGAATATGAGTTGAGAGTACCTGATGCATTCATTAATATAATGTTCTAAAATAGCTTTTTCAATAATGATCGTAAATGGTGATCAAATAATAAGGGTAATGGGTAAAGAAAAGAAGACAAACTATCGCTGGCTGCTTTAAATTTCACGAATTACAATTACAAAAAACCCAATAAATTGAGGTTAACGCGTAGTGAGGATCGGTTACATATTGCATGACCTTGATGTTTATCAATAAACATACGAAAATAATACGTAAATACCCAAATCAAATTCTTAGAACTTTACGAACCATTTGAGCTTCAGATAGGTATTTACGCCTACGCTAAACGGAAATGATCTCTATATAATGGCTGGTAGATACTGAATTACTTGTTACCTATGTCTCGTTTCATTTCATTTTTAAAGAAGCAGCTGAAACCCTTGAGCGTTACATCGCCCAAAATTCATGTGATAACTAATTACTCATCAATGATTGATTTGTAAGTGTTAGGTATACAAATAAATATGTTGATTAATAAATATTTGTTTATTAAAATAGTCTAAAAACTACTTCCACGACCAATTAATTACAGAAACTGATTGCTGAGGGCTTTGCTTTTCTCTAAACTCATGTCTCCACGCCATCATAGCATATTCTTCAAATTAAGTATCATCAATGATCGTGATTGCATCACGTGAAACAGCTAAGTCTAGCTCGTGTTAGTTCCTCAATTTACGTTAGCTAAAACAACTGTTATAAGTTTCTACTTGGCAAGCTTCCCTGGTTAAGCTATCTCTCATATATTGTATCAATGGTTTAATAAAAAAATGCGCTGTGTGTGTACCACTGTACCCACATAAAAAAAACCGGCCAAGAGCATGTCGGGCCACGCTCAGTGTAGGGTTCCGTAGTTGCCCATCCTTCACAATAGACAATAAAATCAAATTTAAATTACGAGAAAGATTTCAAGCTCTATAAAAAGATCGTAAACGCCAAAGTAACTGTAATTACTTATTACCTTCTGGAAGTTATCGATTATACGCACCAGATTGGGCGAAATGTTTTAATGCAGTATGGCACTTAACTAATATGTGTAACGTTTGAAGTATAAGAGCACCGCGCGGCACTTACGTCATTTTAAAGAAAATTATGAAATTCAACTCAAAAACGGCTCGACCGATTTTATTCAATATAGTTTTCATTGAAAGTACTACTAAGGTTTTATTTTTATGAATTTTTCCATAATTTTTTGACCCGTGGTTGAGAAGTTAGAGGGGGGGGGGGGGGGGACACTATTTTTTTGTTTTCCTGAGCGAATATTTACAAAACTGCTGACTTTATCAAAAATGATGTTTAAAGACCCCTATTTTTTTTAAAAGATTTATTCAACGACACTTCACACGCAGAAATTCACCCTCACTAGGTGTACGGGAGGTGCCCGAAAAAAAGATTTTTTTTTAGTTTTTATTTTACCGTTATGTCGGCGTAATACATACACATACTCATACCAAATTTCAGCACTTATGATCACGGAGCTAAGCCGCGGACGGACAGACGGACATGGCGAAACTATAAGGGTTCCTAGTTGACTACGGAACCCTAAACAGACATTACATGTTTGATAAATTTACTTAAAATGAAATATCTTAGAGCGGCTCTGAGCTGCAAACTAGCGAGTCTGATTCTAAATATGTAATATTTACATTTCTAACCAATTTTTTATGTTTTTACCATTTTGAAAAACTGAATCGACCTGGACATCCATGCATATAAATGCAGTTAAGTTCAAGCTCAAATGGAGATGCCTCGCTCTTGATCGGGTTATTAACGATTTAAAAGGTTTTAAAGCTTTTTCCGCACTTTGATCAGCATCGTACAATGGAAACAGTCGACTACAGTAAACTGCGCGGATTGCTCTGTAAGCGAAACCCTCTAATTAATAGTGTTTTAGGGCTCAGCAGGCGTTTAGCATAATCGGTGTGTTTCGGCCACCAGAGCAAGGCGTCAGAGACATAATTATTTGCCGTTTATGCAGTAACATAACTCTCTAGTTGTCTCAATCTCTGTGTCATAACATAGCTCTCAAGCAACGATTAACATTTTTTATATTTGAAGTGTACACTAAAAGAACATGACTAGTCACTATAAAAATATTTTATACGATAAAAACAATTATAACAAAGAAACTTAAACTTAGAAAATTCTTTTTTAATCTCAAAACATACAATAATAGCTTACCATTACCACTCAGTTACAGATACTAATATTAAATCCTTCCTTGACAGCATTTAGTTTGAAATTTTTCAGTTTCATACCATGGTCCTAACAACTAACAAGACACCTCTATAAATTCGCAATGTCTGTCTTTCTGTCCATTTATCCGTGGCTTAGCCTGGCTCGCTTCGTGGGGCTTCTATCTCGCTCTCAGGAACGCGCACCGATCTAACCCACCCAGGTTTAACCTGGTTAAACTAACGATGAAATGGTAGGTTAAACTGAGCTTTGGTTTCAGTTTCATAAATGTCGTGCAGATTCCCTAATTTCACAAAAAAAATATTTGTTCACAGTAGCCCAAATGTTAGCAGCTAGTTACATAAAACGGAGGACTGACAAACTGAGGGCTTCTAGTAACCAAAATAAGTTGTGTACAATTTGCGTAACTTTGGTTACTATTACCTACTACTCTGCACAATTTTGCTAGTAGCTAAACTAATTAAGCAATTTTTATCAGTGTTGGTAATAAAAACGTATTTTGGTGAACAATTTATTTCACTTCTATGTCTAGTTATCACTTCAATGTCTAGTATCACTTCAATGTCTAGTATCACTTCAATGTCTAGTTTTCTGTCTCATTTGCTCAAAGGTTAACTGGAAGAAATCCCTTACAGGGATAAGTTCGCCCTTGTACACATGTATTGTTTTTGAGTTTTTGTCATCATTGTTTTATGTGCAATAAAGTGTTTACATACATACATACATACATTTCAGCAATCCCCGTTCAAACAGCCTTAAATTTTTTGTATCATAATACAACGACATAATTGTATTGCTTCACCCATTTGTATGAGACTACGGCCAGCAACTTAAAATTGTATTAACCGTATTATTTATACACAGGTCTATCCCAGTTCGCAACAACAACAATCCGGTTTTAACTAGTTTTGCGATAACGTTATCTGCAGGTTAACTCGGAATTATATTTAGAACCCGAACAGATTAAAATGTTGAGTGGATTGCGTGAGAGGAATCCAATAAAGAGTCAGTGAGTCGGATAATTATAGTTCTCTCTAATTTTGGAGGTTAGGCATTCTAATGTATATCACGAACCCCTTATAGTACTTTAGGGTTCCGTAACTCAAAAGGAAAAAAACTGAACCCTTATAAGCCTCATTTTCATGAATTTTTCCATATTTTTTTGACCCGTGGTTGAAGTTAGAGGGGAGGGGGACACTATTTTTTTTATTTTCGGAGCGAATATTTACAAAAATTCTGACTTTATCTATAAGTAATGTTTAAAGACCCCTATTATTTTTAACAGACCTATTCAACGACACCCCACACACTACAGTTGGAACAAGGAAAAAAAATCACCCCCACTTTAGGTGTAGGGGAGGTACCCGAAAAAAACGTTTTATTTTAGTTTTTATTTTACCGTTTTGTCGGCGTGATACATACACATACTCATACCAAATTTCAGCTTTCTAGTACCTTCTAATGATCACGGAGCTAAGCCGCGGACGGACGGACAGACGGACATGGCGAAACTATAAGGGTTCCTAGTTGACTACGGAACCCTAAAAAAGATACGCCTGTTTATGTCGCAAAAAACGTATATATTTCGACACTCTCAAGGTAATCAAAGTTTTTAGGTCCCGTTAAAATTTGGCAAACTAGTCTTGTACTGCAAGTATAGGTAAAAATCTAAAAACTATAAATATGTAATTAAATAAAAAAAAACCCTTAATTCAAAGTTCGTAAAACAGTTTTCCCTCGGTAAAGTTAAGTTTGTCGCTCATTACGGTTTAACTTGTCGTTACAGCAATATGAAGTGCTTTCATAGTACATACGGAACCCTCAGTGCGCGAGTCTGACTCGCACTTGACCAGCTTTTTTGTATAAAGTCAATTTAATCCCTCGAATACGACCTCAAAAAAATTCTAATCAAATTGAAACTAACTGATATTTTAACCTAAGGTTCAAATGTTCCGGACGGATCCGTACCTGTTTAGATATGGATCCGTACCTGTTTAGATATGGATCCGTACCTGTATAGATATGGATCCGTACCTGTTTAGATATGGATCCGTACCTGTTTAGATATGGATCCGTACCTGTTTAGATATGGATCCGTACCTGTTCAGATATGGATCCGTACCTGTATAGATATGGATCCGTACCTGTTTAGATATGGATCCGTACCTGTTCAGATATGGATCCGTACCTGTATAGATATGGATCCGTACCTGTTCAGATATGGATCCGTACCTGTATAGATATGGATCCGTACCTGTTTAGATATGGATCCGTACCTGTTTAGATATGGATCCGTACCTGTTTAGATATGGATCCGTACCTACTGTTTAGATATGGATCCGTACCTGTTTAGATATGGATCCGTACTTGTTTAGGTCTCAAAGAGAAGATGGAAGCTGGAGGATCCGCAAAAACACGGAGATCGCCGAACTAGTGGCCGAACCTAACATCATTGGCGAAACCAAGGCACATCGTCTTCGCTGGATTGGCCACGTCGAGAGAATGGGGGATGATCGAAATGTCAAGAGAGCATACTTGGGCCGACCAATTGGACGACGTCCTGTTGGTCGCCCCAAGTATCGCTGGAAAGACATGGTGGAGGCGGATCTGCGTGAGCTGGGAGTTAGCGACAGCTGGCACGAAGTGGCGCAGGATCGGGCAAGATGGCGTGCTCTTGTGTTGGAGGCCAAAACTCATTTTGGGTTGCTGCGCCAAAGTAGTTAGTTTTGGTTACTTGTTTAGGTACGGATCCGGCTTCCATCGTCATTAAGTGCGAAGAGTTCAGGAGGTACCCCATTTTTTTCACGTCTGTATTTTGAAGAAGATTAAGCCTTTATCCCGCTGAAGAATTCGGGAACCTTTCATTATAAGTCGCAGATCATCTCATTATCCGCGAACGGCGGCGCGTCACTTAAACAAAGCTGGTAAACATGCAATACCCTCTTTTCAAAGGTTCCGTAGGGTTATTTTTTATGTAACAAAAAGATCAATAAAATAATATTTATTATAAATCACCAGGTAGCTCATTTAAATTTTTCTTTAAGCTTTGATCTTTATATCAATGATTTGCACAGATGATGTATTTTTGGTCCCGCTCTAACAAAAAATACAGAAAACAAAAAAATCATATATAGGGCCATCGTGTTTAAGGCTCACATCATAGTGACACCGTCTTGGCCACGCCTAGATCACTACATACATAGTATATTTCATGGATACGTTTCCTCGCTTTTGCGATACGGACTTGTTGTTTGGGGTGATTTACTGAAGCCCAGAGAGCGTTTCTAATTCAGAAAAAATGTATTAGAGCCGTATATGGTGCGGATTATCTTGCTCATTGTAAACCAATATTTCAAGAACTAAATATACTACCGCTACCGTGTCTGTACATTTTAGAAATCACCAAATTTGTTCAAAAACACCCTCATCTCTTTCCATTACATGACGCCATCATAAAAAAAACAAACAGGCCTAGTAGGAATCAGCTCAAACTATATCAGCCGAGACAAAAATTGAAAATGTTTGGCTCAAACGCATATTGTATGGCTATAAAGTTATATAATAAAGTACCAGAGCAGTTCAAAGCATTACAAAAAATGTTTAAATTGCTTTTAAATGAATGTTTTTATACTGTAACAGATTTTTTATGCTATGACAACTCTAACTATGGTAAATAAATTTCAAATGTAGGTACACATTTTTTATAAGGGTGCATGTTATTTATGTAAGGAACTTAATTTTAATTTTTTTTTATATTAATTGACATATTTATATTTAATTGATAGAAATTGACATAACTTTCGGAATCTATTAATTGACACGTGCAATATTAACTTTAATTTAATTTAATAATAATTTAATTTAATAATTTAATTGACATGTTTACTAGCAATACTATAATAACATTTCGACGCCAATACTGGCCGAATATGTAGCACTAAGACACTTTATAATAACCAAATGTACCATATTCTTGGAAATAAATAATTATGAATTATGAATTATAAAACAAAGTCGCTTCCTGCTGTCTGTCTGTCTATCTGTCTGTCTGTCTGTCTGTCTGTGCCTATGTATATGCTTAGATCTTTAAAACTACGTGACGGATTCCGATGCGGTGTTTTTTAGTAGATAGAGTCATTCAAGAGGACGATTTATACGTTTCACGGTGTACATATGTATAATACATGCATAATTTATCAGCATTTCACCCGTGCGAAGCCGGGGTGGGTCGCTAGTTGTATATAATTTTGAAGTAAACAGCCCGGCACGGTACCCCAATCCTCTTACTAAAGCAAATGAATCCGGCTTTCTTAATAAATCCTTTAAAAAAACTCACTCCCGGCAAAGTAAATTTACCGCAGGAACAAAACCTAAAAGATCGTAATTATTTCCACGGAGATAAGGCGACATTTTTCAATTTCCCGGGGTCCAAATCCCTTCGTTTATTTACAAGGGCTTGCTTAATGTCACAAGGCCTTACTGCTAGGTTATTTTCCTAAAATGTAGGTACTTTGATCAAGTAGGTATAGAAGAAAACAATACTCCGGACACTGAATAAATATTTTCATTTCTGTTATGTGAAATAAGTAAATAAAAATTCAGAATTTCAAAATCCTGAACCAATCAAACATACAGGCATTCGAATCGTACCATCTGTTTGGGAGCTATAACCACAAACAGACACACAGATACACATGTTAAACTTATAATACCCCTATTTTTGTCGTGTGGAATGCATATCGGACAACCTCACACAAATCGATCTAGGCCCAAAGTATTCATTTGTTTATTTATCATTCAACAGCATTACAGTAAGAACCAAGGCACTGTGAACTACAAAAATACGTATAAACAAAGACTTAAAACTAGTTAGACATAGGCGACACAACTGATCTGGTCTAGGATTCGGCAGATTGCCCCGGAACTGCTGAAACGCAACACCCTTCGGCCAGAAGTCTGCACTTGCGACGGTGTCCTGCAGCGGCCGCGACACGCGCACCACACACGAGTTGAAGTGCACGTAGTGGCGTTATGAGTTGGTACTAGACGACGATATATACATACTATGTATTGCATAGGTACTTATATAGAACGCTATACAGGGTGGGCGTGGGCTCTGTAACAAGAGCGAAAAATTAAAATTTACATTCCTTAACTAATCAGTAATTACGTCCAAATGGTATCCCACACTCTATATAGAACAAACACATATTCGAGTACATCACACAAATATTCGCCCTTACTGGGATTCAAACCCAAGACTACCGATTAAGTAGGCAACCTGGTCTTACTACGCCAACTGTGTCAACATGAATATCTTTTAAGGAATGAACATTCTCGAGAACCCATAGTATCGAAATTTTCAAGTCATCATTTCGATCTCAGAGCGCATTGTCCTAAGAACAATGGCAACTTCGTTAAAGTTAATACCTCGGAATGGGCGGGCCCACTGCTAACAAAACAGCGTATCCAGCTGTTACACCAACCATTTTACGACCTTTTGCTGTTGGGGACCGGCTAGTGGATGACCCGGGGTTAAAAGGATTTGCTTATCGACACTTCTACTTAACTAAGACGAGAGTTTTATTCATATTTTTGAAGAGAAAGGCAACACTTCATTGTGACATCAATTTGTGTGTAACATATTAATGTTGACACGTTTTAAGATCAAAGGACACATCATCATCATCATCATCAGCCAAAAAACGTCCACTGCTGGACATAGGCCTCCCCCAGAGAACGCCACCATGACCGGTCCTGCGCCTCCCGCATCCAGCGGACTCCAGCGACGTTCATCAGGTCATCAGTCCACCTTGTAGGGGGCCTACCCACGCTGCGTCAAAGGACACAAGTTAAATATAAATATTGGAGGACAATCTTACTCAAACCGATCTAGTCCCAAACTAAGCAAAGCTTGTACTATGGATACTAGACGACGATACACATGATATAAATACGTATATCCATGTCCTAGGACCGCCGGCTCAGTAGGTAGGTACGCTACAAACTGCGTCAACCGCGTTGTCTTACGGCGGCGAACCTTTAGATTAGATTTAGATTAGATTAGATTTATTTATTTCATAATAACAAATTACATTATAAATTACCTATCCTAAGTTAATTTACATGAATCTTGATATTATGATCGTC
The DNA here is from genome assembly GCA_905147355.2 of Apotomis turbidana. Lineage (NCBI taxonomy): Eukaryota > Metazoa > Arthropoda > Insecta > Lepidoptera > Tortricidae > Apotomis > Apotomis turbidana. The sequence goes on along the minus strand of LR990304.1, from coordinate 15,032,920 downwards.
AATAAAAACATATAATAAGATAATAATCATTCAATTAAGTCAAATATACACTCATAATATAACTACAACAATAATAATAGAAACATAAAATGCAATGTCAGATAGAACAGAAATATATGTCACTATGAGTAAAAAACTAGTTTACACAACTAATAATAGATTATGACTTTTTAAAAATTTGATAAAGGGCTTTTCGAGCCTATACTGATTCTGATCCTATAACTTTAAGAACGTTTACTTTTAAATACATTTTGAATACTATACTTTTATAATGATATATTTTTAAAAATATGTACATAATATGTACATTTGGACATTTGTACCAAAATGACCTGTTGCCAAAACGGAAAATGCAGGCATTTTCCATATTCCACACCAAGACATGATCATGACAATGTAACATGGAATCATGTAGTGGCCCTAACATCGCCTTTTCGTCTAATTACAGTAATTACAAAACCCGAAACTTTAGGTACACTGAGCTAACGATCGAGACTGCTAACTTTGGACGGGGAAAGATTTATTTCCTTTTCTCACGCTACTTAAGGTTTCATTAATAGTATAAGACCAGTAATGAAACGTACGGCTGCATGTTATCGACAAACCACTAAAGTCCATAATACCACAGTATACATTATAGAGCAGTAAGGCAAAGCATGAATTTGTCCAAAAAGACGTGCATATTAGTCAATCAATATCATTTATTTTCAGGCAACTGTGGCCCATAGATCAATCCCTGAAAAAAAATATAACAAAAAAAAATATAGATATCAAATAAAACAATAATATAAAATAAACATAAACACGTTAGTTTGGCTACGTGTGACGAAACTTCTGCATATTTTGTTGCGTGATAATTCAAGATTTTACTCTGCGAGTTGGTTTTAAGAGCTCTTTTTGTTCTATTTGCGCATATGATATTTCTATCTCCTTCTTTGAGTTTAGTATCAGACTGTATCTTGCAGTTAGTTTCAGACGAGGAGTGCATCTTGCTTGGGCATCCTACCAGAATTTGTAGCACGTGACGACATTCTTTTCATACTTTGCTTAACTTGCTTTAACTTCGGAAGTATGTTTTTGGTAAGTATGTCAATATTTTATAACATGAGTTTTGTTTCGTTTGTTAATTAATTCATAGGTAACTGTCATCTCCGTCACGTTCCCGACAAAGCAGAAGTTCAGCAAGACTAGCGTATATTGCCGCTACGTCGCTTGTCGCGTACCTGAGTCACCTGTCTTGCTCGCACGGTATTGAAAGGAAAGTGACAAGTAATATTTATCGCGCGACAAAGAGTCGCGTGTCACAGTTCTAGCATAACTGTGACACGCGACTCTTTGTCGTGCGTGGTATATTACCTAACCCTTTCGCTACAGTACTGTGAGAGAGTGACGGGCGACGCTATATCGCGTGGCAACAGTAGCGACGCACGCTGTGCTAGACGAGCTAATGGAATCCCTCTGCAGTACCTTGTCCTTGAACGAACCTTGAACAAGAGTTCTGAAGGATGTGGATACCACGTCATGACATAAATTCTTGAGACTTTGGGAAGACTAGATTGGTTTACATTACATTGTCTGATATATTATTATTTTTATAAAAAAAATAAATATTCAACAACTTCGAGTTTAATAATTATGAGGTTTTTTTAATAATATTATAACTTTCAGTTTGTCAGGGATTCAGCAGAATGATTTAGAAATATTGCCATTTAATAATTGCTAGCTAACAATTATCTCAAAAAAACTGCTGTGATACTGACTCAGTTATGAGATACTGCGGTATCACTCCTGGAATGAAGAAAACTCACGCTAATTAAGTAGGTGCACTCGATAAGACGCGGCGGCGCAGAGCTAGTTACTGGCTCATTTCAAATGATTCTATAGGGTAAAGGCACCAGTGGTCAGCCCCCAATCGACTTTTTGAAGTTTGAACAGTTGGCGATTGTACAGTATTCGTCGGATAATTAAACATACCACTTGATTGGATGAATAGTCTATTGTAGTTTTTGAGCAATATATATCAAAAACAATCATTCTTTTAATAAAATATATATTTAAGTTTAAACAAAAAGTGGCACGTTTTCCCAGTGGTCAGCCTCTAAAATCCTATTAACAGCCTCGCTGAATCCAGTCCCCAGCCCTTGTAATAATTAATAAGAATGAGATCAAAACTAGCAATATTTATATAAAAATCAACAATATTATTTTTGTAAATCTTGTTTTTTATAGCTACTATTCTCATAAAACAAAGAACTCCATTAATACAAGGATCAAAGCGCAAAAAATGTGGTGTATCCACATTAAAATAATGAGACATTACGTTTTCACAAATTTATAAGAGAGAACTCGTTAATTGATTAAAATAATCGAGACTGTATTAATATATCTTATCTGAAAAATTCGGCGATACAGACGAAAAATTTATTTCAACAGAAGAAACGGTCAAAAATTATTCAGTTAGGTGCCTGTATAGAAAGAAGTAAATTATTCCAGTTTAAAGTCCAATATACATTTAATTTACTTTTTATTGCAATAATTATATTTTTTAATACTTTATATACTGTATAGTTTCTAGATTCCTATACAAATATTTACCTACCGCTTTAAAAATATCACTTAAATTGGTACCAACAAGATAGTGGCTGAATACTGGAGCCGCAATAGCAATAATTGCGAGTACCCAATGTTCAGCCGCGTAAAAAATAATTTGAAATGCGGCTGACCACTGGGTTTTCTGACGATTACGACAAGACATGCCTTACAAATTTTTTAAATTTGAATTTAACGGTTCTAACGGTCGTTTTTACTCACAATTTAAAAAAATAATTGAAATACCCAGTAAACAGCCGGGGAGGCTGACGATTGGATAATTTGCAAAAAAGTGGCACCCAGTGGACAGCCTCCTCAATTTATGCATAAATCAGCGATATTTTCATTAAAATGAAATATAATTTAGTACATGAAGTAATCGTAAAGCTAATTTGTATATGTAACAATCACTCTTTTGAATAAAACATGTATTTTCTTACCTTTTACGGGAACACCACGTGTAACACGTGTCGGTTGAAAGCACCTGTCTGAACGAGTTTATTTCTCCTCTCTGATAACCTGCTGCTCTTGTCGCGTGATATATTAACCAATGAGGAATCAGAGCATCATTTTAAGTATACGTGATTCGTTTATTTCAACCATAGCGATATTTATGACCAATAAACGACCCAAGAGGCTGTCCACTGGTTCCTGGCTGACCACTGGTGCCGTTACCCTATTACGTATATTATTGTATGAGATAAAATAAACAGCACGTAAATTTTCACTAAAATAAAAATTGGACAATGTTATGATACCAGCGGGACTCAAACTCACGTTGTACGATGATTAGATTTAGATTTAGATTTATTTATTTCATAATATAAAATGACAATATAAATTACACTAAGTCAATTTACATGCACTTATACTATGATCGTCACATATATTAAAACTAACAGATAAAATATGATGACATCGATAATAATAACAGCGGAATCAATAATAAGACAGATTAAATAATTACATGTTAAAATTTTAAACAAACAGATAAAAATGTCAAAGAAGCTCACAAATGGATTGTCAAAATACAAGAATTAACACGGTAAAAATAACACTGAAAATTAAAAAGTCAAATAAGGCAATAATTAGAAATAAGGTCAAAAGTAACAGGTAAATAGTATAGTTTTCATCCTGGAAATTATCCCTAAAAAGATTGAAAAGTGAGTAAGTAATTCATGATGACATTGATGACATTGAAATATTATTATTATTGTTTTTTTTTTTTAATGTGTATATTCCCGGCATATTCATATTTATTTTAGTTCTAGTAGTAAGATATTGCTGTGCCTGACAAAGCTCATGTTTTGGACTTTACTAGTATTTAAGACCCTTAATGTACAACATGAATTGCAATAAAATGATTTGATTTGATTTGATTTGACCCTGTTGGAAATGCCATTATTAGACCAAAAGCTTAATTTGCTCTTACATTTGCTTAGGCGCTTTTAATAATCCCTTTTATTAATTAAGGAGATTAGGTGGATATCTATCGTGATGTACGAGGTTGATTCCATACTTCCAAGTTCCACGCGGATGTAGTCGCGGGCAAAAGCTAGTAAATAAATATATCGGATAACCTCACTCAAATCGATCTAGCCCAGAGTAAGCTCTAGTAGGCTTAATAAATAATTACAATTAAGTAGAGAAAAAAAAATTGGGCAAGTGCGAGTCCGACTCGCGCATGAAGGGTTCCGTACCTATATATATATATATATATATAATATATAATCTAACAAGTTTGTTGTATGGGAGCCCCCCTTAAATATTAATTTTATTTTATTTTTAGTATATGTTGTTATAGCGGCAATAGAAATGCATCATCTGTGAAAATTTCAACTGTCTAGCTATCACCGTTCTTGAGATACACCCTGGTGACAGACGGACGGACGGACGGACGGACGGACAGCGAAGTGTCAGTAATAGGGTCCCGTTTTTACCCTTTGGGTACGGAACCCTAAAAACACCCGTGCTCGAGAAAAACATATTCGAGGACATCACGCAAACATTTCCCTTGCCGGGATTCGAACCCAGGACCTCCGGCGCTGGGACCTATTGCGCCAATCGCGTAAAATGTCGACGCAGCATCCCACAGAACGTGTAATTGTATTTTGGCCTTAAGATATAATCAAATCTCACCACGTTTGAGATGAATTGTTCGAACATTTCAACGAACTCGTAGAAAATTTTGACAACGTATTTATAGATTCTTATGGTAACTCAAGCTATCAGGAGTGTCATACAGTTTATTTAAAAAAAAAACATATTAAGAATATACTATTATCAATTATTACAGCTATTAGATAATAAGGGGTTGCATTGTTAAGAGTTAAGAGAAAAGTTGTAAGTTACATACATATACTAATATATAATAAGATTTACTAACACTTACTTAGAATAGAACCGACGAATTCTGACGAAATTTAAGACATAGTTTAGAATCTCATCAAAATCAATAGACATTCTGATAGACAACTACAAAAAGTCATTCGGAACAAACTCGAACAATAATCCGGGGGGGTCAAAATTCTCATAAAACTCCTTTGAATAATTAGGAATTTAGCTAGTCGCAGATTTAATTTCTTCGCTACACATCAGCTAAAATGCCAGCGCCCGTCTCCACGCTAGCCGGCAGGCTGTAATGCGACACATTAATATTAAGTGGCGAGACACTGTGCTTCACGTGGAGCCTTATTCTGGCCGTTTTATTTTCAAATTGAAGTTCTAAGAACCGAAAACCAGAAAGCAGTTTCCCTAGAAGCTATTGAGTTCATTGAATTACTAACTTTCACTTGAGATAGTTACGAAATGACGTAAAAAACAGTGTAACGCCAACAGGCCTATAAATAGTACAACCGAAGTATTGGCTGCGCTCAATGAATGTAAGCTAAAACCACACGGCTCTTCACACCTACTGGGCGTGCCAACGGCTTCTCGTGGTCTCATGTTGTGCCATTAAATTTGGCATTTAATATATAGATCCTGGGAACGGCCTTGGCATCAATTGTAAAAACTTCAACTGGAAGAAGCGAATGGAGCAAGGATCAGTCACCTTACCGGATTCCATACCGGAATTCAGTAATTGATATAGTAATTTGATTATGTTTTTGGCCTTAATTAATAATAGATTGTGATCATGTCTAGTGGGTTAAAGGATCCAGTTGTGTGTTATAATAACCAGATTCTCTGCGGTAAGGATACAAATCAGACGACATTAGCAGTTTATTTAAGACAAGTCAATATTATTTAATAATTATTCGCAGAAGCAATAATGAAGGTTAATGAATCTAAATATACATCTTGGACGAGAAGTAGTGTTAGTTATTTAATTAATAAACAAATAATAAATAAAGGTTGAAATATTTATTTATATGATGCAATGTCTCTGTTCTAACATTTTTCCAAATGACCCAGTAGGAATGTGGATAGTGTATGGTTGTTTAGTGTTCGATATAATACATAAATATATAACTAAAGGGGTTTTTTGTTAGGAAAGGACAGCCCCACCCCGCTGTCCAGATGTCAGATTCAACCAACAATTAATCCGTCCTTGACAGGATAAAGGGAAGACACATATTTGGAACGCTATAATAAAACAGCTAATTCCATCATAAGTTATTGATAGAGATTTCTCACCACCAAGCTATGTCAATTTAATGGTTAATAAACCAAAATAAATATAATCTGCTAAATAGTCATATGTTGACGCAATATAAAATATTGCTAGTGTCCCTTTCAGTTATTAAATATATAGATAGATAATCTGTCCCAGGAGACATGCAACTGATACATGACACTAAAAGTAGCACAAGACCAAGCAGTGAATTACACAACCTGACAGCTGAGTTGGATAAGTAAAACAGGGGATGGACTCAGCCATATCCTCATGTTAATATCTAGCCACCAAGTTATGTCAATATAAATGGCTATCAACCAAATAAATATATTCTGCCATAATGGTCGCTTGTAAATGCAGTATGAAAATACTGGTAGTGTCTGTTTCAGCTATTATTAAGTATATAGACAGATCATCCATCTCATAAGAGAACCACAACTGAGAAATGACACTTAAGTAATACCAGACCATAGCAATGTATTAACACAACATGGTTGGGTGATGATGATAGTTGATATAACAATGAAACCAGCCGTTTCTCTTATGATAAAAATATCAGACTGTGTCAGGAGAGTCAGAAGGAAGGGTAGGATATTTTACCTTTGTAAAACCTTTACCTATACCAGACTCTTCCCATCAGCATTTCTAAATATTAGAAGTCATATTCAACTTGGATCAAATATGGGTTTAGTCGTCGCCCGAATTAAGACTTATAGTCGATTGACAAAGGGTCTCTGCAAAGTCGATAGTCGCCAACCTTCTCCCTCGTCAGAGAAAACTCCAAGTCTTTAGTAGATGGTTTTAGACACAACAGTGCACAGCCCGAGCCTTCCTAGTATTAAAGCTTATAGCCGATCTCCGGAATTGCTCTATAGAGGACTCCTTTGACCAGCAATACGCTTCGATGCTGGTACTTTGTATGACACAAAGGTCTTTGCAAACCAGTCGCCATATCAGCTGAGCCTCTCATGTCAATCTGGAACAGACAACCAAACGACTACCAAAGTAGTATATTTCTCCAAGCTGAACATTCTGTTCATTGACATTGTTTTGAAGGAGAGAGTCTACCACATACCTTATACCTTCAAGACAGACCTGCCTCAGTATTTATTTTAAACAGAGACAAATCTGTGTACCAATACCAATATTAAAATAGGTGTGTTAAACGTGTAGTCAGTATAGTGTGAAGGAAATGTAATTAATAACACAACTATTTCTGGGATAATTTATCTATCCACAATTACATAAGATATACATGTTTGGTACTTGTCTAAACTACCAGCTGAAACACAGTGCAGATAACTCTCAGCCACTTAGCATCAGAAGTGCATAGGGCCTGTATCTTAACACTCTCGTCTTGAGGGCTTTATTGAACCGTAAAATTAATCATGGAAATGCATCTAGTGTTAAGGAGGCCTGGTCGGAAAAGACATCTCTCTAAAATTCCTAAATGTGGAAATAAACAACAGCGCTTACCTCTCTCGCAATAAGGATTATTGCAAGCAAACAATCCGACATAATAACACTCCACACCACATCCCACATGACCATCAACTCTTCCGAAACCCAGAACAGCTGATTTTCGATACTTATCCGTCAGGGTTTTCTCTTACACCTCTCGATCCAGACCGAAGACCCCCAGGCCTTCCGCACGTCCTCCACATCCCGAACATTCTCCAGAGCCGCCCATCTCGAACATTCTCGATCCCAATCCATCCAAATCTCCCCCATCAGCGCCACTGCGTCGGATAGCGGAACTCCATTTGTGTCTATGTGTTTTATGTTTCAATGAATTCCCAGTTCCTCATTGGTTGGTATTATCTACAACTCACACAAATAAAAGATATATATAGGCTTATAGGTAGATATACTTTAGTTCCGCTACTCGCCGTTGGTCGCTACTGTAGCCAATGATATTGACGGCAAATTAAACCAAATTAAAATTTATCTTTATTATTATGGATTAATTATTAATCCCAACATAGCTGTCTTTAAAATTCGGTACGTTTTAAAAGTTCCCAATCCTTGTAAGATAATAAGAACGTGACTTAAACGCAATTTCTCCCAAAACGTCACTGACATTTCTATTACACCCGACAAGACCACATCAACAAACCTCCTAGAAACACCAACGCATGTCATATAATTAACAACAAATGAGCTTTCCAACACAATTACAAGCATTGAGACCAATACAGCATGCGGCCTTTAAATTATATTAGAATATTTAATAAACACATCCTTGTTTTATGCTTGTCTATCACAACGCCCTGTAGTGTGAAAGGTTTAAACTTAATCCACGCTCCAGCAACCCTATCAATATTTAATTCATCAATGAATTACGAGATGGCGTTGTAAGGTAAGGCAGCGTAGACGCTGACCCTTTACAATAGACTCCCAATAAAACACTAGATGGCGCTTCACGTCATAAAACCATTGGCTAAAACTCACTGGAGCATAGTTCCGTTACAATGTCCACGCTGCGTCTTCTGGTACGTCATTACCTCTTAAAAACATTTTTACTCCAGCGGCATTGTTCTATGAGCAATGTGGCCCGACCGCAGCCACATTTTACTAATCATTGGCCTTTCAGTCTTTTACAGACTATACAAAACAGTGTCATGAAAACAACGCTTTTCATGGCTATGCAAGCTAATACTATAATAAGATGTTAAATGCGTGCATGTCTCGCTTGGCGCAGTCTTTGTAGCGCAGCATCGGGCGACCAATGCTTCTTTTGGCGTTCCGCTACAGCGCCGAGCATAACACGCCGCGGCAAACGGGGTGGATGCATGCGATACACATGCCCCAACCAACGCAATCTTCTCTGTTTCAGCAGTACAAAGAGGCTGACAAGATGTGCGATTTCAAGACATTTTACGATGGAGGTGGCAAACAAGCGTACGGCCCGCCTGATGGTAAGCGGTTACCGCAGCCTATGGACATTTGCAACTCCAGGGGATTCGAACGCGTGTTGCCGACCCTTTAAAAATCTATACACTCCCTTTTTGAAGAATTCCAAACCGTAGTACCCCGGGAAAACCTCGGCAGGGAGCTCATTCCAAATATAAAGCTATTCTGCCTAGTTATATACTTTTAATTTTATGTTGTTTTTTCTCTAATAAAATACAAGGATAAAAAGTGTATGTGAGTATGAATGGTATCTAGTAGATTCCTTAAACTTGAGTGATAGGAATAGTACCTCGAAGTAGAAAACATGCAATATTCTTCCAAGTTACTACAGAATCGGACGACTCAAGTATTTGCCTCCCAAATTGGAAGGGTTGAGTGTTTGAGTTCTCAACTACCTTTTAAATTGACTGAAGGTTCCCTGAATTCACAATTGGACTCGAGATGGAATGCATGCGGGGTGGAAATAGCTCAATTATGACGATTCACGGGAAATGGGGGCGATATTTTAAGGATGAGAGGGACATTTTATTCTTTTGCATTTTTAATGTAGTAAAAGTTTAAGTTATAGATGTAGATAATGATTAACTGTTTTAGTGCGTGTATTGTGTATTACAACATGAGTAAAATGTTGTATAAATATATGCCTCAATTGGCGGCAGAAGGCGGTTAAACGGTAAACTTCATAGATAAAAAAAAGTGTCAAAATTTGGAGATTAAATTTGCTGGCTGGGCCTTGTAGCTTTATACCTCTACAAAAAGCAATCACCCCAGCATGGCACTAGCCCTTGTCGTCAAGTTGTTTAGGGCTTAAACACAATTCATCATGCCGGTCCCGCATCGGACTACACAGTCACCAAAATAGGTGTCTCCACAGCACTGCAGAAGATCGTCTGTAACAGACGAAACGGCCTTTGATGATGATGTAACACAATTACAAGATACGATGCGACCACGACACGATGCGACGTGGTGTGATTGGAAACTGTATTTTAATTTTAAATCTTGTTACATAAAGATAATTATAATATACCTAATACCTATTAAAAGCGGTTATTTGCATAAATAATTTAAAACAATTTATTGTTTTGAAAACGAGCAATATTCATAAAAGTGATTTTGGATATATGTATTTTCACAACACGACGTCACATCGTGGCACGATCACGTGTCTTGTAATTATTTTTTGACCCTTAAGAGGATTACCACTACTTATTTTTCCATACAAATTTGTTCTCGTCTATTTCCTCTTCCAAGACTAAAAAACTAAACAGAGTGTCAGACTACCTATTCAAATTATGCCGAATAACAAATATGCTAAAAATTCTGCGTCAAAAAATTCTACCAAGACATTCTACTATTATAACTTTCGGACAAACAATCATTCGGAAAATTGTGGATTATGCCCAATAAACTTTCTGTAAGAATAATATTCGTTGAAAATAAATTATGCCAAGTCTGTTAAACTAAATAAGTTCCGTAAGAAAAAAAACAATGCGAAATAGATGGCACCCTTCTCGGTTACGTTATGTTTGGACCTCATTAATTGTTTGCGACGCCATAGTAACCAGGCGCAAATTTAACGTAAACTGATAGTATAGGAAAGGAGCAGGGATATTAGGGTGAAGACCAAAAAGTTTATCACCTGACCTCATTTAATTAAAGATTTGTATCAATTTTTTTCTTGTGCGATGACAGATTAACCATCGAATAATGTACCTTAAAGTACTGTTTTGAGGTTCATTATTGTGTCGTTAATTTTTGTCGCAAAACGGAACTTTTTCCGATCGCTTTTTTTCTAAGGCCGACTACGCCTAAATTACCCTCTATTATCCTCTTAATTTGTTCGGTATTTGTTTCTAGTAGTAGAGATAAGTTCTCCTAACAACAACCAAAAACAACTTTGGGCCAAACATACTTCCTTGTGGCACGCGGTAGATTATTTACGCCGTGTAGACGCAAGAATTATAATATTATATTAAATTAAATTAAATGTTGCCGCAACGTCACACAACAACGGATTGAATTCCAAATCGAATCAAATTGTCGATATTGCGTTTGCGTCACTTATTATTGTAATTATTAAATATTAGAAGCGTAACGCTATTGTAACCGACGCAAAATGAACTCAGCCATAATATAATTAATTTAGCGCGTTACGACGGAATCATATTACACGCGTTGGATTGTAAAGTTAGAAAACATGGATCCTAAGTTTGCTGAGCAAATATTAATGTATAATATTACAATTCGTGAGGTCTTAGCATTAGCTTTCAGGTTGAAATTTAATCAGCAAGATTGAAAACTCGCCAAGATAAGTTCTTTAATTGTAGTTACTTACTGATAAACCCAGCGTGGGGAGGCATTTGACAAAGTGGGATGATCTGATCAGGATTTCAGGAGAAGACAACACATTGTTTTGGAGAATTTTGTGGAGGTCCTGGTCCAGCAAATTAATTAATGATGATGAGATTTATAGTGTCGATATCTCGGTGACTCGGGATTTAGAAACGTCAAATGAGGTGCATCCGAGCCAGCTGTATGTCACGCGTGCCACACTCAATCAACAGCGACATCAAAAGTCGGATTGTACGATTTGCTTACGGGGAACAAGAGAAAGGGTTTCGACTATCTAATTTCGCTTCTCAATGAGGAATTAAAGAAATACATAAGTATAAAAATGTTGGTAATGCCAGCTCCATGCAAATTGTAACACAAATTGTTATTTGTAAGCTGACATTACACTGCCGATATTTTGGTTATCTGGCATGTGCTGTTCGGTTGACAGGTTTCGCCATTGTCCTTTGTTCGGGTATTATCGGTCCGTGTTCGTAACCACTTCTAGAAGTTAGATATTCAACGTGTTTTACTCATACAACCAATAAAATACAGTTCTCGTGCGGTTTTTACGAAGAGTCAAGGACAGAACCTTCGTTAGTGCTATTTTAAAAGGCCCTCGAAAAGTCCCTTTGTCATAGCAGTGTCCATATCTCGAACATCTGGTCTGGATAAATGCTTGCTTTCCATCCGTACTATCTGCGTATCGCTAACTCGCGAGCGTTTTTATAATATAATCATATATTTAATATGCAAGCGCCTTGAGGGACTGCAGTCAACCGGGTGACATCCATCCGAGCTAGCTGTGTGTCGCTGACGGCTCGCGTGCGACACTCAATCAACAGCGACATCAAAGGGCCGGATTGTGCGATTGGCTTACGGGGAACAAGAGGGAAGCTTCTGACTTTCTAATTTTCGGTTAACAATGAATTTGCTTAATCCATTATTGCTTTACTTTTATATAAAATAAAAATAAACTAAAATAGCGATTTGTTAGTGGAAAACAAAAAGGAAGGAACAATATGCATTTCATCGGAAAAATGTAAAGCCAACAAGGAGTCAAATAAGTAAAAGAAATACTTAAATGAAATAGAATCGTATTTTGTTGTTAATAAACTTAAAATGAAGTATTCTTGAAACAAAACCATAAAATGAATGTAGTGTGCGGAAAAATTAATAATCATGAAAACATAATTTCCATCGATTCGTCCTGCTGGAACCCATCATCGCCTTCTAAATTCAAACAAAAATGATACCAGAACGAATGACAGAGTTCTAAATAAACAATGTTAAAATACTACAAGTACCTTGTTTTTGAAGACGCTTTAAGAGAAAATATTGCTTGTTGCATAAATTACACGGAAAATTAATCTGCCTGATTCTCAAAGTAAAAACAATACCAAATCGAAGACCCAAGGAAACATTTTATCGTACTTCGCGCGGTGTCTGTAAAGTGATTTATGAAAGTCGTTAATCATGCCATGGCTTAATGAAGTCCACAATTGTGAAGGGTTCGCTTTTTGTTAAGGCAAGTTTGTTGCCGCTTCGGGAGGGTTACGTACTTCTAAGTTCTTGGCAAATAGTTCACTCAGTCAGCTTACTTGAACGTTAAAGTGAATTAATATTATAAAAAGAAATGAATTTCAGACGATAAGACGTAAATCTGAGAGAGAAGGCTTCCGTCATTATTATTAGAAATCTACATTCATATATACCTACATATCATCATCACAGACTTAATTATTATTAAATACTATTAAATACTAAGTATATTTTTTCAGATAGCAATCGATCCGCTGGATGCAGGAAAGAGAAGGAATGACTGTTTTTTATACAAACGGAAATAATTAGCGTTGCGATTTGAAACTACACCAATCGATTTCAAGTTGGCTTTGGCGTACCACACGGCAGTACACATACAAAACAAATATACTCTTTATTGCACACCTCAAGCATCATCAAGGGGCAATCTGCCGAATCCTGCACCAGATCAGACAACGCAACGGAGCCACGCTGTTACGTGGCCTAAATCAAGTAATTTTGTAGTTCACAGTGCCTTGGTTTATTTACTGTTATGCTGTGTAACTAATTTAAATAAATAAATAAATCATGGAAAAAGTACAACATGAGGTAGGTATTTACATATAACAACAGGCAGAGGTCTGAAGATTGTCCATTATTCTTACATAAAACTGAAATTATGTATAAGAATAATGGAGAATTTTAATTAGTTTCACAGTTTATTACGATTCCTGTGTGCGCACCCGCTCACGGGACAATAGTGTCCCGGACCTTTGAGAGCCGTACGCGGACCCAAAGCCAACGCGTAGAGGCCCTTTCGACTATTTAATGAAATGTAAGGTATACATCGCGGATGCTGTCCCTACCCGTATCATGGGACGCACACAGAGACAGCACCCGGCTAGGTCTCAAGAACTATTGATGGATCTAATGGAATCTAAATACAAATTGGGCTATGGGGATGAAATGGAGGACTGGCTAATTGGGCTATGGATTGAGATAATCGGGCGGGCGTCTACCAGGAAAAAAATCTCAGTCTCTTTCTTATTATGATTATTATTGTGACCTCATTTTAACTGATTAGATTGATTGATTGAAACAGTAGGTGATCTTATCGCTAAATAGCGATCTCTTTCAAACAAATCTGTACAACAGTATTTCAGCATTCAAACCTGTAATTTTCAAGAGAACTTGTTTGAGAACCTTTCGATTATATTTAAGACAAAAGCGCCGCCATTTTAGACTTTATCAACAGGTGGTTCACGAGTGCGAATTTGCTTTGGCGTACTACAGGGTAATGTTCTCGATCCTGTATTGTAATTGTCGCATAACAATATCAAGTTACTGATTAAACTTAATGAAAACAAGACGAAAGTCACCAAAATGTCGGACACCGTGAGTCTCGTAATCAGCAAAGACAAAGGGCAACTCAAACAAACCGGCACTAAAGTTGTTGCAAAATATTTGCACAAAAAATCACACTGAATATAATTTTACTTATTGTTCCTTCGTGGGGCAAAGAGAAGATTTGTAGATAGGACAGTTTTTGTAGGTTTCTTATTTACGTAATTTTTTTTATTTCTCTTTAACCCTGCTAACTGCCCCAAATGAATGCGGGCAATTACATATTTAGCTATAAAATGTTCTTCAACAATGTTAAATTTAATTGTTTCGGAAAGACTTTGACATGGATATAAACATTGGGTAGTTCCCCTACACCTGCAGGCTGCACGTTTATTCCAATAGTCGACAGCCGGTTTTCTAATTCCAATTAGTTACTATGCATTAAGGTTTAAAGCTTATATTAGGATTGTGTCAAGCACTAGGACTCTTACCATACAGTCATCATCGATCCATCCATTGTAACATGATTGTGTGCAACGTGATCTTTTTAAGTCGGCCTTCGCATCTGTTCCATTGAGCCCTCTCTGCGTCCTCGGACAAAAGTTGTATCTCTAACGAGGGCCGAGTTAGCGAGGGTTGTTTGTACAAAAACGGCTTGATTTGACGTTCCTGTTCTCTTCCGCTGTTGCGACCCGATCTCTGCCATTTTTAAACCACTTCCAAAAATTAAGATTCTTTGCATAATTTCTTATTTGACCTCACTGAACGACACCCTGTTCCTACATATCCAGATAAGTTAATGTTTCACGAAGGTGGCTAAAAAGCGTACGGCCCGCCTAATGGTCAGCGGGTACCGCGGCCTATGGGTTTCGAATCCGTGGTGTTGCCGACCCTTCAAAGATCTCCTCTCCTACTCCTTTTTTGAAGAACTCCATACTGTAATCCCCCGAGAACACCTCGGCATGAGCGTTCTACGTTCGCTCTGAGACTGGAGCACGGAGTGACATTCTCTATAGGGTTGCTGATAGGCATAGTCAGCCGTTAATATTTGTAAACATGCTAACACTGGGCCTAAATAAAGATAGCATGAATAAATAAATAATGTAAGATAAAGGCATATTATTAAGATTTGAAAGCGTTTTGCCCTGGCGATGCCAGATTTTATTTCAGCGGATTCATCTATACTATTATTATAAGATGAAATTCGTTTTTACGGACAGGGATCATTCAATTACTGCATACGCGCGGTGCCAGCCACACAGTGCCATTTGTTGGTAAAAAATATTTGCCCACTCACCGCGCCCAAAAGGCTGGCTGGGTTTGAACTAATTTTGGGTACAGTCATAGATAGCTGAATATCCAAAGAATATCTGGCGAAGCATGAAGTATTTCGTGGACGAGGGCACTATCTAGTAATGAATACAAATCAATCTCACACTTTCTAAGTAAAATATTTTATTTCCTTTATTTCATTTTATTAGTTTTTAAATTAATTACTTATAAATTGTTCTTATGTTTGTTATCTGACATTTTATTTTAATTGGAATTTTGAAGGAATTTTATTGTTTTTTTTTTAATGTACTAACGTATTTTATTAATTCTCAATTTATTAAGTTATGCAATTTTAATCTTTTTATACAATTTTAGTTTGACAATTTTATTTTATTTTCTTTATTTCATTTTATTACTTTTTAAATTAATTACTTATAAATTTGTTCTTGTGTTTGTAATCTGACATTTTATTTTAATTGGAATTTGGACGGAATTTTATTGGAAATTTGTTTTATAGTACATTACGTAACAAGGGTGTTAAACGAGGAATTACAAACGAGTGTCTATTAGAAGCCCGAAGCCGAAGGCGAGGGCTTTAATGGCATGAGTTTGGAATTCGTTTACCACCAGAGTCACGTACGACGTTTTTCATCACACTTTGGAGAAAAAAAAAACATAATAATAGTCAGTACCAAAATAACTTACCGCCCTAGGGCGAAATATACGACTTACCACCCGGTTTTCTAACATGTAAACTCATAAAATGTGATCAAAATTACTTACCGCCCTAGGGCGTAATTTACGACTTACCGCCCAGTTCTCTAGCATGTAAACCCTTGTTTACGAGCAAGTGTGATGAAAATGTATTAACGTATTTATTATTATTTTTAAACTAACATAGGTATAAGTATTTTTACAAAAAATTTATGTATGGATCATAGTTATCTGCTAATAAAGAACTATTATTATTATTAAAATATACATGCTGAGAATTGGTAACTATCCTATATATAGGTACGTACTTGCTTTGCTTCAAACTGAATTACTTACTAGCATTATTGTAACAACCGTAACAAGTTCAAAATGGCGCCTCAAGTTGCTGATTCTATTCGGAATCATCGCACAAACTATAGTGATTGCGTTCTAATGACGCAGACAAACAGAGTTGTGAGTGACGGTGCTGACTCGTTTAACCCCGTGGAAAGGAGATGGTGCTACAATATTAATGTCAAATCTCCTATACTTGGCTCCTGTTTTATTGTACTGTTTTTTTGAAACTTGATTCATTTACCTACTTGTTTTCGTAATCGTGTCCCACACCTCTGGCAGGTTTAACCGGAGTCGAGTCCCACGCCTAGAAGTCCCACGCCTAGAAGTCCCTTCTACAATTTAATGAAATGGAACCTTACCGGGAGGATGTGATTTAAAAAAAATACCTATTTGTAAGATAATGGATAAAATTTTGACATAGGTAGGTATTACATAAAATTTTATCGGTAGTGGTAGCTCCCGGTTTACAATTGAAAACATTGCCACAGAAGTAGCGACATTAAGATGGTGCAAATTAATATATCAAACTTCCGAATTAAGTAGGTTTTAATGCAAATCTTACTTTTACGTTATTGTTAAAAATATATATCTGTTACAGATTTTCTCTATCTATCTTGAAATTAAAACGAAAATCTCACTCAAGTGCTCAAGTGCTTGTTTTACTCTCGGATCTTTTTGTCACCTATTTATTCTGACCAGGCTTCATTACAAAGCTCAAGGCCATCTAGATCGCAGGAGCGTTCCAATCATCATTTGTAAGTGTTTTAAAAATAAAATAAATGTATAGCCTGCCTTTTGAAGTTCATCACAACGCACAAAATAATGATGTCCGTATTCAAAAAGAATACGACTATACGTAATACAAAGGAACGGGCGGTTGAAACGCTTCTGAGCGCTCCCTTTCGGTCTTAAAAACGCAACATCGATCTTCCAGTGTATACGGAGCGTTTATACCGAAAGCGTTCTATCTTCTCTCTCCACTCCGCCCTAACCCAATCAAGTCAGCCAGCTAACTACGTTATGTTTGTTCCTCATATTTGCTGATACCTCTCGGAGTGATTACGCTTATGCAAATACGTTTATATTTGATTTGGAGGTTTAATTGGTGATTCGGCATTAAACGTTAATTGGGTTTGCTGAAACTCGCGTCTTCGCAGGCCTGTCATCGCGTTTGACGAAGTGGTTTCGTGATAATGTAGCAAGGGAGATCATTTTTATTGTGTTTATTGTTAAGCCTTGAACATTTCGTGTGTATTTAATATAAAAATCTAGTAGTCCATAAGTAATCGAAACTAAAGTAAGGCTGTTTGCCCATTAGCGAAGAAAATTAACCAATCAGGCTGCGTCTTTGTGAAGTCCAAAAGAAATACATTTGAATCTGAGGAATGTGATTGGTCCATTTTACACTGCTCCGCTCCGCTTTTGTAGAAAGGCAGTCTAAGCCTGTTTACTTCGAACTAACTTAATTTCTACTAATAAATATTGTGGTGTGTAACTACATAAAAAATGAGACATTACATGTTTCGTACATTTATGAAACAACAGCGCGCCCTCTCGCTTGCTCGTTCACTGCTGCTGTAATATGCGTAGCGCCGGGGTGGTAGGTGGAACGGAAACTCGGTGATTCTTCACATAGTTCATATATGGTTTTAACAAAACAACTCTCTATAATCTAGACTACCGTCTAACCTCATCTCTCTCTTCATCCATATTCCATAATGTTACAATACTTAAGTATAATTATATACCTATAATTAATCTACGTGATCATGATCAACGTGTTCAACAGAGGAAATCCCTTATCGGATAGATAGGCACTTTATCTGGTTTTACACGTCTATCTACAATCTACATACGTGTAGATGAGACTGTTTGCCTATCACACTGCAAAGCAGTGCGGTAAGATGTGAATATTAACGTATTCACATAGATGTCGCTAAGTTGAAAAGCCTTTCAAATAAACAATGCAAAGACACACAATGCATAAGTAAAAGTTCGAGAGGTTGTTTTGGAGTTTGGGTGGTGGAAAAGTTAACGCGCTGGACCGGCATTTCAGAGGTATCGGGTTCGATTCCCGGTCTCTGGACATTGGAAGAATATGTTTTTTTTGTGCGTAATTAATGTACCTAAATAAGTTGAAAAATTGTAATTGAAGAATTAAAAAGGTGCCTAAATTAGTTATTGTTTTTTCTACTCCAGTATTTTTTTCTGTCGTCTATATAGTCGCTAACTCTAATATAAAGACATAGATTATGAAAGTCTGTAAAAGTCTATACTCTGCTACGTCTACAGGTCGGGAATAAATAAGTTCAACAAATTAAACTTAAAGAAACGTTTATTCCGCGACACGTCGCTAGCACACGAAATAAGTCGTAGGGATGGGTACGTTAGAAGCCGGTCTGATAATTTGTTTCCAGTAGTTGTCGCCGCCACCACGTCAGTACTCTCCTGGTACTCGAGGTCGTTGAGGAGACGTGGACGGGCTGCAGGTCATCAGCTACGGCTACTGCCGTGGACTTGTGAACGAGCTGAGGGACGTCAGCTGGGACAGCGCCGAAAGCTTTGGTGTTGGGCTCGAGCCGTAACGTAGCACCCTGGAATTTACGTCCTTCGTGTCAAAATAATGATATATCAACATCTCCGTTGACTGTGACCGTTATTGTGCAGAAGCAGAAGGCAAGCACTGCGTGATGGTGAAATGGCTGGGTGAAGTGCGGATGTCACAGTCGGACGGAGTTTACATTTTGAAATCAAAAGCGTTCGCATTTATTTACATGCGAAAGAAAAAACATACATTCTAAAAATTAAAATGGACGTTAAGATTTAAATTTGAAAAAAAACGTTAACATTAAAATTTGAAAAATACGTTACTCAACATTACAATTCGCAAAGTACATAAGATTTAAATTTTGAAAATATTTATTATTATCGTTAACATTAACAATGCATGATTGCGATAGCTAAATGAAAATGAGATGTGAGGATCGGCATTTATAAAGCATCTGTAAGCAGGCAAAATCAAACAAAGGATCACCGTTAGACACATATTTAAATCTACCGGTTCTATATGAAGCATAAGAAATGTTCAACACTCACCCAATAATATAGGGGTATTTTACACTGACACTACACGAGTACAGTAATACTATTCGGGAATTTAGTGTAGGCTAAATTCAAATTACAATAATAAATTTGACTACGCCGGCGACGTGTGACGACGCTAAGGATGAGCGTACGTGCGCCTGCGTTGAAAACAAAATCAGTCTGCCCGGGCGGCACGGCGCGGGAGCCAGGTGGGTGAGCGGGGCGCGGGCGGAAGGCGGCCGACCGGTTGATACGGAGACAAAGCAATGCGTGTTCACGTACAGTCCGCTTGGTAAAATAAGTAACAAGCGTGGTACACTTAACTAGTTTAATGTTTAGTATAGTTTATTTAGAATTTAGTTTATTTCGAAGAACTGGTTTTAATTAAGTATTTTAATTATATTTTATAGGTTTTAATTTTGTAAAAAAAATGTAAATTTTATTATATTTCTTATAACCAAGGTTATGTAACATTTTTTATGTTACAACTCTATTGCCCAAAAAAACACTGCTAAACGATATTATAATGTCGCCAAAAAAGCATCACTTAGTGCCACAGATTACAAGATAAACAGCTGCATCCACACAATTTGCAATTTAAAAAAAAAGCTTATTGTACTAAGGCATTGTTGCCAACTTAAAAAAAAAGTTTTATCTTCAGTGCATGGATGTTTAGTATAGTGAACGTATACCTTTATGTATAAGTTCATATTTTTTGACAGATGTTTAGTATAGTGAACGTATACCTTTATGTATAAGTTCATATTTTTTTGACAGATGGACGTCAATAAAAAAAAAGTTTATTAGAGACTATTTTTATTTTTATTTTGTTGATTCCGAGCGGGAACATGTAATTATTTTCTTTGTTGTTTATTTGCATTTTATTTATAAAATGTCGAGTCGTAGAAAAAGTATTGTATGCAACGTTGTATAAGTAGGTCAAATTCGCTACGCTCACATCGTAACCCATGTCACTCTCGTTTTTTGCCCCCTCTTATACAACGGTTGCATAAAATACTATTATTATATATGTAGTATTTAATTTTTAATCGTGTTCTTTCTTAACTATTGTATCATAAGACTTATATTTCAATGTACATTGTTTATGAATAAATAACTGAAACTGAAACTTTTCCACCAGGTAACTCATTTCTAGGGTTGCCAGTTAGAAACATTCAAAAGTCTGGAGAAAAAGTTTGCGCGTTAAATTTGACTGTGCTTTGATTTGATATATCACCAAGTAATCTTTCGGGTATTATATTCATCTCGAGTCAATTAGAGAATTAGGTAGTAAGGATTGTTATTCAAGCTAATGACATTGACAGTGACAAATAACACGTATCGCTAAATAGCAAATATAGGGTAAACGTCCCTGTGCTCGACACGCTAATGCCTAATAGTCGACACCATGCTGTCACTTCTATTGCTAATGACACAACATCCAAGATGGCAACTATTGGGGCAGTGTCGACCACACGTTAACCGTTTAACGTCGAATAAGGCCTCGATAGAAAAATGTTTAGTCCGAAGAAAAGCCAATGAAATCTTGAAATTTTCTCGCATATCGCGATTTATCTTGTAAACCTAAATTACTTAGTGACATTAATTAGTTACAGGTAGCAGAGTTGATTTAAATTAGTTTGTATGTTTTGTTATTATTTATAACTAGCTGTGCCACGCGGTGGTATCCGCTCATCCCAAGGGAACAAAAATCGGAGTATCAGTTGCCTTCATATCGTAAAGAAGTAACAAACAAACACATTTATAAACACACTTACAAAATTTCGCCTTTATAATAATATTAGTATGATATGTGTTGAAACTTTGTAACAAAAAAAAGATAAAGAAAGAGAAAGAGAAGAAAGAACTCTATGTTATTAAAAAAATCCTGAGATTTCTAAGGATCTTCTAAATAAAATTCCGATTTCTCAGGATAAATGCTAAGACATGGCAACCCTACTCATTTCAATATTTCTTAGCTTTGATATTTCATATCTGACGACGCGGTTTAACCAGGAGAGTGCACCTGCCTATGGAGCTAGTGGTCTTGGATTCAAATCCTGCCTAAACAAATATTTGTTTGATAATGTCGAAAATTCTAATATAACGAAAATAGGTCAAACATTCCGAGCTACTGATATGATCTAATTAAGTTTTCCCTAAGTAATTCAAGGTCAAGTGGGTATCAAGTCAAAGTCTGCTTCAAAGAATTCGCGGGAGAAGATAAACATGATTATAATTTCGGGATTTACATCTCAGGCGCTAAGTCAGCTGCTTAAGTTAATCAAGTTGCCTAATTTGGGTACAGGCGTAGTGTGAGGCGTTACGTAACTAGAACTAGCTGAATTTGATTATAATACTAATAGGTAATATCCTTGAGTATAAAAGCTTTAGCTCTGAAAAGTTAGAGATAATAGGACGTCGGGAGAAACGCAAAATTACTCAAATCAAAAAACACTGTTTACTAAGTATTAGTCAATACACAGTTAAGTTTCTTGCCGTGTGTTTTTGTTTACTTTAGGTCGCCGTCATCGATGCACCCTATGACTTTTACCATCTAAGGAAGAGCGATGCCTCTTAGCACAGGTATTAGGGGCATCAAACACTGTTTCCCCAATGTAGCAGCATTATGCTGAGTGGTGTCCTTTTGCGGTGGACATGGCAGCACCATCATATACCCTCTACCTACATTTTTATAAATTTCTTTTTAAATTAAATGTGTGATATTGTATGTTATTGTTAAGTTATAAATTTAGTTTTTAAGTCCTTTGTAATGGTGGTGCGTCTTCTTCGCTGCAATAAATGTGTTTTCTTTCTTTCTTTCTTTCTTTCTTTCTTTCTTTCTTTCTTTCTTCTTCTTTCTTTCTTTCTTTCTTCTTTCTTCTTTCTTTCTTTCATTCTTTCTTTCTTTCTTTCTTTCTTTCTTTCTTTCTTTCTTTCTTTCTTTCTTTCTTCTTCTTCTTTCTTTCTTTCTTTCTTTTCTTTCTTTCTTTCTTTCTTTCTTTCTTTCTTTCTTTCTTTCTTTCTTTCTTTCTTTCTTTCTTTCTTTCTTT